>RPFO01000842.1:97500-181034 GCA_009746045.1 Mesostigma viride | reverse complement strand
AAAGGGTCGTGACGGGCAAGCTGCTTGTCAGCAAAAAGAAATTCAAAAAGAAGAGGATGCCGGATAAGGAGAAGGAAGATAAGGGGGAGGATACGCGGCCGGGGGAGAAGGCGGAAGGAAGAAGGGGAAGAGGCGGGAAAAGGAAAGTGGTTTTTGCGAATTGTAGATTTTAGAGGGGTAGCTCTGTGATGAACCTTTTTACCTTCTCCTCTTTCACCCTATTCGAATTTTTTGTCTCACCCGACTATTTGCAAACGTTAAACTATTTATTGTTTTCCTTCTCATCCCTTGTCTCATGCCTTCCCCCAGGGTGGCGAGAAGCGGATAAAGGAAGAAGGGAAGCGGAGGAGCGGGTGCTTTTGGTGTTTAGATTCAAGGGGAGCTCCTGTGCCTTTACCTTTCTGTGTTCTTGCCCTCTCTGAAGATTTTTCCTACCTCGCCGAACTATATGCATACGTTTAACTATTTTTATTGCTTTCCTTGTTATATTCCGCCCTTCTCTTGAGATCCCACTTCATGAACTTGATGACCTTGTCCACCTTCGCCTCCGTGTACCTTTGGTTTCCACTTGAACTTTTCGGTGCCCTTGGACTTGACTTGGTTGACAAAATCATAGGCCAGGTCACCGTTGAAGGTGTCGGCGCCTTGCATTGCGAAATCGGCCGCCGCCTCAACGCGTAGTTGGGTGATACTTGCGAAACTCCCGGCACCATCGTAACATCCTTAGGGGGATTGCTAGGATGAGTCGCCAATATCACAGGCAGTCTGCACCTTCTTCCTTCTGCAATAAGCTTTAGGTAAGCTGCTTGGAGTGTCGTCGTCGCCTTTTTTTAGCCTGCTGGAAGGTATACCAAACACACAACATACACATGAAGCGAAATGTATTAAGAAGATAATCTGCACTCTGGCATCCTAGCTCTGCAGCGCGACCTTCAGCGTTATAAACTTAAAAAACATTGCACAAACCTTTGCCTTCCCCTTCCCCTTCGGAGTTGGCTCGGGCTCATTTCTTCCTCCTCCTCCTCCTCTCGTGCTCCTCCTCTTCCTCCTCGTCCACCTCCTGCTCCTTCTCCTCCTCTTCCTTCTCGTCCACCTCCTGCATGAAAAAAAAATAATAATAATTCAGACGATGACATAAAAAAAACGAGCATTAATTTTGTTTTAACGTTGCTCTGCGGAGCGACCCCAACCCTGGCTTGAACAGTAAAATGAACCAAATTTCCTACCTCTACGTTCTCCGTCCCATCCCTTCGACCTCTTCGAAATGTTGATCGTCGTCCTGCAAGACAAAACGTGCGTTCAGATAAATATACAAAGTCAGTCAAAACAGGAAGTATTTCTTGAATATCCTATCTTCACAAATCGACCCGAACCTTTAGCGGCATTTGCTTACCTCCGGTTCCACGCTGAAGGACTTTGTCCCTCAAAACATGGAATGTCACCCTCCTGGCGGGAAGTAGAGCAAGAAATGCGTTCATCGTTAGTAACAATTTTCAACAAAAGAAATACACAACACTAATCTAAACGGACTGAATAAAAATGTACACAAATGTCAATAATTACCTCAATGTCAAATCTCCACTCCCGCAACACTTGTCCGATCGGCCACATCTCAGATGGAGTTGTGTGGCTCAGTTCGTTTTCGAAAAACGTCCGAAGAAAAAACAAGTGAGATAGCATGTCCTGACTCCATGATTTCTCGTTTATGTTCGCCGTCACTAACGACAGGCAGTCGTCGATCCCCTTGTACTCAAGCCATGCGACAACCTCCTTTCGTGGGGGCTCATACTGTCCGGCCATGTCGAACTCCCCACTCTGACGAAAACGCAGGATCTCATCCTCGCACAACTGAAGAAACAATTCAACAGCTCGACTCGGAAGAATAGGGTCTGGGTTCACCCTAAACTGCGCCATCCACACTGAATACGACGAAAGGAAGTGCGATCTAACCCCATCCAAATCTTCAATCACTTCCGAACCAGCCCTGAACAACTCGGGAGATACCGAGTGGTCCATGGCGATCAGAAAGTCGCCGAAGACATCCCAGTCGAACTGTGCAGCCTTGAACCCTTTCTTCAAGAGCAGATTGACATCCGTTTCCGTCAGCGGGGAGGTGTCCCAATCCTCACCTGTCTTCCCCTGCTCTAGGACCTGGTACATTTCCCACCTGCAGACAGATATGATGATGTCAAAATACTCGTGTGACAATGGGTGCTGTCTCGTGTCCTTGCAGTACTGTTTGGTCGCACAAGACAGCTTGATCCAGACGAGCAGGCTTCGAGGAACATAAGCTGTAACATCCGCTGCGTCGGGTATCGTTGACCCGCACTCGGTAACAAGCAACTCAAAGGTGTCGAAAAGAGATGCAATTTCTTTCCCCTTTAACCTTTTGCCTCGAAGGCTCCGCCCCATGACTTCGAACAAAAGATCACGAAGTGTTGGATCACTCCAAGGGTTCATCTCATCAGACCCGACTGACACCTCTCATGCCAGACACCGTCATCGATCGCAACTTCGATCTCCTTCGACACAAAGGTGCTCAAGAACGACTTGGCGTCATCGTTCAGATGTTTTTCGTAAGTCGTCAACCATGACTTCCAAGTTTCCAAGCCCCTCAACTGGATCGGCTGCACACAGGTCCACAAAACGAAACAAAAGCATAATCGGAAAAAAAGTTTAGGGTCACTCTGCGAAGTGACCCTTCATAAAAAAATCTCAAACAGAACGAACGACTAACTGACATGCACTATGAAGCGGCGAAAAAATTATTAGCTCACCCGCAATTTCTCCTCCCCACTCCCAACCTCGGCGTTCCCCTGAGACTCTGTCTCATCTCCCCCTTTCTTCCTCTGGATGCAGCAAGACAGAGGAAAGCATACTCGTTGAAAAAGTTTAGGGTCACTCTGCGAAATGACCCTCCATAAATTAATCACACATGCGAAGGAAACGGCAACTCAGAAATGATGGACAAATGAACAAAGAACAAAGGCGAAAAACACAGGATTACTTATCGCTCACCTCCGTTGTTGTCCCGCTCTTCTTGGGATCCTCTGACTTCTTTTCGTCTGCCCCCCGCTTCCTCTGAAATCAAAACAACAGGGAAAAGCATACTTGTTGGTTCAGGTTAGGGTCACTCTGCGAAATGACCCATTCATGGTCAGACGAGCTTAGCAGAGATAAGGAATAACGAAACCGTTAAAAAAAACACGCACACTAATGGGGGTAAAAACTGTTTCTCACCTGAGACGGCTCCGTACCCTCCTTCTCCGAGACCCCCGCGGTCTTCCCATCCACCTCCGTCGACTTTTCTGCAGCCTGCGCCTTCCTGCGCTCCTCCTCAAGTTTGGCTTGGTATTTCAGGCGTGCCGCCACACCCGCCTCCATCATCCTCTTCCCCTCCTCCTGCACCTTCCTCTTCGCCTTTGCCTCCTCGTCCTTCTTTTTCCTTTCCTCATTCGCCTTTCTCTCCTTTTCGTCCCGCTCCCACGACGCCCTCCTCTTCCTGCGCTCCGCCTCCTCCATCTCCGCAGCTTCCATTTCTGCCTGCTTCGCCTCTCGCTCTGCCCTTTCCTTCTTCACCCATTCCCTCTGCTCCCTTTCCAGGAGCTCCTGGGCGGCCTTCCGTTCCTTGTCCTTTTTCTCCAGATTCACCAGATCTTCGGCGTGCTGCGTTGCCTGATCCAGATAAGAAGTCAGAAGTGCCATGCGGTCATTCCTTCTCTTTCTTTCCTCCTCCGGAAGATCCTCCAGTGGCCTTGGGTCTGCCTTGTCCCTGTCCTCCATGCTGATCAGGAGGTCAATGTTCTGCTGCAGATCACGCAGGAACCGCTCATGGTCATCCTCCTTCTCCTCCCATTCCGCTCTTGCTTTCTTTCTTGCCTGTGGGGAGCGGCTCCTCGGAGGTGAGTTTGACGACCGGCGCTTGGGTGGCGACCGGCGCTTGGGCGGAGACTTCCGACCGTGAGACTTTGCAGGCGACTTGGGCGGTGATCGGGACTTGGAGGTCGCCCCCTTCTTTGGAGGGGAGCTTTGGGGAGACGCGGGCTGCGAGCTGGGCTGTGAGGTCGAGGCCTCGGGTAGGGACCTTGAAGGAGACCTGGGCGACGTGCTGACCTTCGAGGTCGAAGCCTCGTGGTGGGACCTTAGAGGTGACTTGGGCGGCGGGCTGCCCTGCTCAGACGCCTCGTGGTGGGCCCTTGGAGAAGACTTGGGCGGCGAGCTGGGCTTCGAGGTAACCACCTCGACGGGGGCGGACCTCGGCGAGTTTGAGGTCGACTTCCCGAGGACGGGGGACTCCTTGTTGATGGCGGGCCGCTGGGGAGACTGTGGAGACACAACGGAGCTGGACCCAGCCCCGGCAGCCTGTGCCTCAGGTGCGGGCCGCTGAGGAGACTGTGGAGACACAACGGAGCTGGACCCAGCCCCGGCAGCCTGTGCCTCAGGTGCGGGCCGCTTGGGAGATTTGGAGGCCGACGCCTCCACGGAGCTTGGCCCAGCCCCGGCAGCAAGCATTGTTGACAGAGGAGGAAACTCCTCTACGCCCTTGGGCGGAGAGGCGGGTGGCGTACTATACTTAGGAGACTCGCTCGTCGACTTGACCTTGTCGACATAGGTGGCCCTCTCCACCTCTTTTCCCTTCTGAAGCAAGGAGGCCCTCTCCTGCTCCTCCTTTTCCTTCTGAAGCTGAACTTCCCTCTCCTTCTCTTGTTCCTTCTGCGGCAAATAAGGAAAAACAAATAGACCAATGTCGGATGAAGAAAGTGTAAATTCGCATCAGCGTGAGGGGTGGCGCTGCAGCGCTACCCTAAGAAGAAACAAGGATGAAATCCCATTCAGGTTTGGGAAAAAAAAAATCGAAGATGTAACTTTTATAAACGTATCTGGAAAGGGTGACTCGGCAGCGCGACCTTACAACACAAATGTGATTGAATAACGTATCTTGGAAAGGTCACTCGGACGCGCTACCCTACAAACAAAATGTTATTGAATAACGTATCTGGAAAGGGTGACTCTGCAGCACTACCCTACAAACAAAATGTTATTGAATAACGTATCTGGAAAGGGTGACTCTGCAACGCGACCCTACAACCAAAATGTGATTGAATAACGTATCTTGGAAAGGTGACTCTGCAGCGCTACCCTACAAACAAAATGTTATTGAATAACGTATCCGGAAAGGGTGACTCTGCATCGCGACCCTACAACCAAAATGTGATTGAATAACGTATCTTGGAAAGGTGACTCTGCAGCGCGACCCTACAAACAAAATGTTATTGAATAACGTATCTTGGAAAGGTGACTCTGCAGCGCGACCCTACCAACAAAATGTTATTGAATAACGCATCTTGGAAAGGTGACTCTGCAGCGCGACCCTACAAACACTGAATGGAAGTTTGCATTGTGAGGGGGTCACTCTGCAGCGCGACCTTACAAACAAAGACTGCGACATTGCGCAAGGGTAGGGGTCACTCTGCAGAGCGACCCTACCCAAAAACAATACTAACCACTCCCCAAAAAAATCACGCATGGATGGTGGTGGTGGGTGGCTGGCAGGCATGGATGGTGGTGGTGGGTGGCTGGCACGCATGGATGGTGGTGGTGGGTGGCTGGCACGCATGGATGGTGGTGGTGGGTGGCTGGCACGCATGGATGGTGGTGGTGGGGTGCTGGCATGCATGGATGATGGTGGTGGGGTGCTGGCATGCATGGATGGTGGTGGTGGGTGGCTGGCACGCATGGATGGTGGTGGTGGGTGGCTGGCACGCATGGATGGTGGTGGTGGGTGGCTGGCACGCATGGATGGTGGTGGTGGGGTGCTGGCATGCATGGATGGTGGTGGTGGGTGGCTGGCACGCATGGATGGTGGTGGTGGGTGGCTGGCACGCATGGATGGTGGTGGTGGGGTGCTGGCATGCATGGATGATGGTGGTGGGGTGCTGGCATGCATGGATGGTGGTGGTGGGTGGCTGGCACGCATGGATGGTGGTGGTGGGGTGCTGGCATGCATGGATGGTGGTGGTGGGTGGCTGGCACGCATGGATGATGGTGGTGGGTGGCTGGCATGCATGGATGGTGGTGGTGGGGTGCTGGCACGCATGGATGGTGGTGGTGGGGTGCTGGCATGCATGGATGATGGTGGTGGGGTGCTGGCATGCATGGATGGTGGTGGTGGGTGGCTGGCATGCATGGATGATGGTGGTGGGGTGCTGGCATGCATGGATGGTGGTGGTGGGTGGCTGGCATGCATGGATGATGGTGGTGGGTGGCTGGCATGCATGGATGGTGGTGGTGGGTGGCTGGCACGCATGGATGGTGGTGGTGGGTGGCTGGCACGCATGGATGGTGGTGGTGGGTGGCTGGCACGCATGGATGGTGGTGGTGGGTGGCTGGCACGCATGGATGGTGGTGGTGGGTGGCTGGCACGCATGGATGATGGTGGTGGGGTGCTGGCACGCATGGATGGTGGTGGTGGGTGGCTGGCACGCATGGATGGTGGTGGTGGGTGGCTGGCATGCATGGATGGTGGTGGTGGGGTGCTGGCACGCATGGATGGTGGTGGTGGGGTGCTGGCATGCATGGATGATGGTGGTGGGGTGCTGGCATGCATGGATGGTGGTGGTGGGGTGCTGGCACGCATGGATGGTGGTGGTGGGTGCTGGCATGCATGGATGATGGTGGTGGGGTGCTGGCATGCATGGATGGTGGTGGTGGGTGGCTGGCACGCATGGATGATGGTGGTGGGTGGCTGGCATGCATGGATGGTGGTGGTGGGGTGCTGGCACGCATGGATGGTGGTGGTGGGGTGCTGGCATGCATGGATGATGGTGGTGGGGTGCTGGCATGCATGGATGGTGGTGGTGGGTGGCTGGCATGCATGGATGATGGTGGTGGGGTGCTGGCATGCATGGATGGTGGTGGTGGGTGGCTGGCATGCATGGATGATGGTGGTGGGTGGCTGGCATGCATGGATGGTGGTGGTGGGTGGCTGGCACGCATGGATGATGGTGGTGGGTGGCTGGCACGCATGGATGGTGGTGGTGGGTGGCTGGCACGCATGGATGGTGGTGGTGGGTGGCTGGCACGCATGGATGGTGGTGGTGGGTGGCTGGCACGCATGGATGGTGGTGGTGGGTGGCTGGCACGCATGGATGTGGTGGTGGGGTGCTGGCACGCATGGATGGTGGTGGTGGGTGGCTGGCACGCATGGATGATGGTGGTGGGTGGCTGGCATGCATGGATGGTGGTGGTGGGGTGCTGGCACGCATGGATGGTGGTGGTGGGGTGCTGGCATGCATGGATGATGGTGGTGGGGTGCTGGCATGCATGGATGGTGGTGGTGGGTGGCTGGCACGCATGGATGGTGGTGGTGGGTGGCTGGCACGCATGGATGGTGGTGGTGGGTGGCTGGCAGCATGGATGGTGGTGGTGGGTGGCTGGCACGCATGGATGGTGGTGGTGGGTGGCTGGCACGCATGGATGATGGTGGTGGGTGGCTGGCACGCATGGATGGTGGTGGTGGGTGGCTGGCACGCATGGATGGTGGTGGTGGGTGGCTGGCACGCATGGATGGTGGTGGTGGGGTGCTGGCATGCATGGATGATGGTGGTGGGGTGCTGGCATGCATGGATGGTGGTGGTGGGTGGCTGGCACGCATGGATGGTGGTGGTGGGGTGCTGGCATGCATGGATGGTGGTGGTGGGTGGCTGGCACGCATGGATGGTGGTGGTGGGTGGCTGGCACGCATGGATGGTGGTGGTGGGGTGCTGGCACGCATGGATGATGGTGGTGGGGTGCTGGCATGCATGGATGGTGGTGGTGGGTGGCTGGCACGCATGGATGGTGGTGGTGGGGTGCTGGCATGCATGGATGGTGGTGGTGGGTGGCTGGCACGCATGGATGATGGTGGTGGGTGGCTGGCATGCATGGATGGTGGTGGTGGGGTGCTGGCACGCATGGATGGTGGTGGTGGGGTGCTGGCATGCATGGATGATGGTGGTGGGGTGCTGGCATGCATGGATGGTGGTGGTGGGGTGCTGGCACGCATGGATGGTGGTGGTGGGGTGCTGGCATGCATGGATGGTGGTGGTGGGTGGCTGGCACGCATGGATGGTGGTGGTGGGTGGCTGGCACGCATGGATGGTGGTGGTGGGGTGCTGGCATGCATGGATGATGGTGGTGGGGTGCTGGCATGCATGGATGGTGGTGGTGGGTGGCTGGCACGCATGGATGGTGGTGGTGGGTGGCTGGCACGCATGGATGATGGTGGTGGGGTGCTGGCATGCATGGATGGTGGTGGTGGACATATCGCTGGCTGAGGACCAACACGAAAAAAGAAGCCATATCGCTGGCTGAGGACCAACACGAAAAAAGAAAACATATCGCTGGCTGACGACCAACACGAAAAAAGAAAACATATCGCTGGCTGACGACCAACACGAAAAAAGAAAACATTTAGCTGGCTTAGGACCAACACGAAAAAAGAAAACATTTAGCTGGCAGAGGACCAATACGAAAAAATACTCTGGTCGCTCGCTGAGGACCAACCCTTAAAAAGAAGCCGTGTCGCTGGCTGAGGACCAACACGAAAAAAGAAAACATATTGCTGGCTGAGGACCAACCCTAAAAAAGAAGGCATATCGCTGGCTGAGGACCAACACGAAAAAAGAAGCCATGTCGCTGGCTGAGGACCAACCCTTAAAAAGAAGGCATATCGCTGGCCGAGAACCAACCAGAAAAAAGAAGTCATGTCGCTGGCTGAGGACCAACACGAAAAAACAAGCCATATCGCTGGCTGAGGACTACAAAAGGGCATCATAGACGCCACCCTGCTCGCGCGAGTAAGTAGGGGTTCGTTGCACATTTACCTGCACGCATAAATCAGGAAGGGGGAAAAACGGCATTGAACAGGACCACGATTAGAATTGGGCTAGCTATAAACTAACCGGACCATTTGAAGGCATAGCAACAAACATCACGCTCGACATCAAAAAAGACTGCGCTGTTGATGCACCTTTTTCATTATGGCGGCGAGTTGAGGCGGCATTTGTCTCACCATCTTCAGGCAGCGATGATTATTACAGAAAACAGCTATGGCGGCAGCAGTGGTGGTGCGGTTTTCGAAACCCAACAGCTGTTGTGACCGATCGTCCGTGGAGCGACCCCTGTCAACGGCCCAGCGTAACCGGCGTTCAGGACGGAAAACGTGGCATGCTCGCCATTCGGCCAACGAGGCGAAACGCGGCGCTAGATTATTCTTATTGACAAACCGCGCATGCGGATTGGACGACTCACAATGTGACGTAATCCAAGCGTCGGTCTTCACGGTCCCGCAGGTATAAAAAGGAACAACACGCAGCCAATTTGACGCTACAATCGGGATGTTTGGATTCGGGCGTCACCATGCTGCCGTGGATAACGACGTCCGCGGTTCGATTCTAGCGTGAGCCCGGTGCTTTTTTGCACGTCGTCTGAGAGATCATCTGTCATATTACCACCAGTCGTCACTCTGCAAAGCGACGTGCCTACTGCCACGTGGTATGGCAAAAATTTCGAATGCAGAACTTTTGGGGTATACAAATAAATATATTCATGAATCGGGTATAGTAAATGTATGGGGATATATACTAACATGCTAGCCAATATATTTATACTTTCTGCTGTCCATATGCTTATTATTATGATTATTGTTATGAATATGATATATGTTCTTTCTAATATTTGTTAAATATATTTTCCTATTTACTGCTAACTTACTGTACTAGTTTTTTATATAAATGACTAGTACTAGATAGATTAATGCCATGAATACAAATTTAAAATATTGATTAAATTTTATGACAATATTACATATATTTATGGACATCACTCTTTTTTTCATACAATAAGTAGAAAATATTTAGTATTAGAGATAGCTAGTCTGTCCAGTTCATATTTCTTCTATCTAAACAATAATGATTGTAATAGAAATAGTACTAAATACTAATTAAAACTATATAAATACCAATAAATACTTTCCATATTTCTGCTACATAATTAAACAATAATGATTAAAACAATTATGTTCAATATTCAATTTCATTTAGTAGAATCTTAAATAATTCCATGAATTAATTCACGTATTTTCCTGTCTTGGTGTGATCATCCAGGTACCTCGATCGGCAACGACACGACACGCCTGAAAAATGAGCCGGGAAGGTGTGTTTCCAATGATGCAAATCTTGGTCGCGCTGCAGCGCGACCTCTTCTCAGTTCCATACGAAAAGGCCTTAAAACTTGTGTGTAACTTCGCAAGGGTCGCGCTGCAGAGCTACCAAAAATTTCATGAAGTTTGACTTTCTCTATATTTGCTTCGCAATTGAGATTCTTTTGTATCTGCGAAGAAGGTGGGGTCATTTCGCGGAGTGACCCTGCTAATATGTAAATTTTTCCGTGAATTTCTTTTTGTTTCTGCAGCACGGGAACGGGTGTTTCTTTCGCCAACCTCCTCCTCCTTGCGTGGCGGCTTTGCTAATCGACTCAATGCCCACAACTTGAGCATCGGGACACCGACGCCCCTTGCAGCGGATCTGAAAAACAGCTCGAAACGAAATTTCGGGAATGAGAACCGCAGCACCTCGCCCGCCTTCAGGAAGCCAGCGAAAAGGCCTGGCCAGTACGCCGAGAAGAAGTCTGTTGTGGGGACTCATCTTGCTGATGAGGCGTACAACGTAGTTCATCACATGAGGAATGAATCTACCAAGCGGGCCTCTTTTGAGGAGATTGTTGATGGCTTCAATAAGAGGGCTGACGAGCTCAAGGCGGAGCATTTTGACATTCCGGTGGCCAAGCTTTTTGATGAGCAGCGGCTTGCACAACTGTCGAGGTCTTGGGTGGCTCGGCTGATCGCCCTTTTTGACGACCTGTCGAAATCCGACCATGACAGAGACGTCAAGATCATTTTGGTGTCAACTCTTTTTTGTGGGGACGACATCGAGAAGGAGTTTTCGGCGGCAGAGTTGGAGAGAATGACGGGTGTCCCCGCGAAGAGCATTCTCAAAGTTCGGGCGATCAGAAAGCAACAGAAGATGGAGTTCCTGACGCGTGCGCTGGCGCGAAAGAAGAGGAAGTTGCCCCAATTTGTAATCGAGTCGATCGCGCAGGCTTGGACTGATGAGGAGAACTCGCGCGCTTCGCCCCAAGAGAGGGATACCATAAAGACGCACGAACGAGTTGGCAATCGTGCGATTTTGGTTGGTGTCCAAGGGGCCTACTTCTACCTCACCTCGAAGGAGGACATATATCTCAAGTTTTTAGCGGAGCACACGTACTGGGACAAGAAAAGTCCGCAGTATGAGAAGGATGTCGGCATCCATGTCGGATATACGACTTTCTGCAAGTACGCCCCCAAAACCGTCAAGGGGAAGTGGAAGGAGAGAAACGTGTGCGCCTGTGAGACGCATACGGTCATGCAGTCGAAGGTAGCGGCATGGACTAGGTACTGCAAGGCGAAGCACTGACCGAATTTGGGGCTCAGACGCAAAAGATCTGAGCTCCGCCGTCAGCCATACCGCCGTCAGCCATTTTCGTCACTCTACTCCCGCATATACTCGAATGCTCCGTTACTTACTTACTTACTTACTTATTTACTTACGCACTTACTCACTTACCTAGCTAATAATGCTCCGCCTGCTTGCCCACGCTCCTTGATGCTCACGCAGGTCTTATTGCACCCACAGAACTTGCCAGATCGTTTCCGTACGTGTCCGATGGCTGCTGTGGCATGCCTCGGCATGAAGGAGAAAGGGGGTCTCTGCCCTTTCTTCCTGAATTTTGAGCGCATACACAGGGAGCATGCTACCGGTCCTGGCTATGATCAGATTACTTGCCCACACTACTAGTTACTGATGATATGCTCACATGCATGGGTCTTACATTGCACCCACATGCAGCACTTGCCGGATCGTCCATGGCGTGTCCGATTGCAGCTGTGGCATGCCTCTGGCATGATGGAGAAAGGGGGTCTCTGCCCTTTCTTCCTGTTGTGCACATGCAGGGATTAAAAGCACTTCAGAGCTCCGTGACTCCTCAACGGGAGCACGAGTTAACTAAAGTAATTTAATTAATTAATTAATGCACAGGGACTAAAAGCTAGCACTCCGGTGCTCCGTGACTCCCCAACGGGAGCACGTGTTTACTTACTCATTACTACTTACTTACTTATAACTTTCGGGGAAATGGGTATATTTTTATTAGCCAATTATGGACCAAAGAGGTGAGAGGGGAAATGAGTATCAGCGAATCCTCTTATAACTTATACTTACTTATAACTTACTTACTTACAATTACTTAAGTACTTACTTATTACTTACTACATACTTATACTTACTTACAATTACTTACTTACTTACTTGTAAACTAACTTACTTACTTACTTACTTAGCAGGTATATCCATGAGACTTATAAGAAATGTCTGGTCACTGCACCTGGACATGCAGTGCATTATTAGCACAAGATCGATAAATTAAGCTAACTTGGCACGTCAATGCACCATACATGTGCGATCGAAGGCATTAATTTGGCAATTTCAAACACAAATGAAAACCCAGCTCAGCTCACATCATGCATGCATATGTACCCGTGCTGCCCTAAAGGCAAAAAAGCAACCAGCCATAGGTAGACTGTCTAGGCCTCGCTCTAAACGCTACCCAGCCAAAATGTTAAGCTTAGCTGTCTCCGGCCCCACCGTCTAGGTCATCTAGTCGATCGTCGTGTAAGCCAGCCAAAATTTCAATGAACAAGGCTACACACTTCCATCTCCATTCATATTCATCATCCTGAACGACTCGAAAACGCGGAAAAGATACGCAGTCTCGAGCTACCATGGTCCGGATTCTCCCGATTTCCGGCCTGCGCTGGTTGGCTCCTTGATAATTTTAACGTGCAAGGCTCCACACTTCCAACCCCATTCATATCCATCATGCATCCTTCGAACGGCTCGACAAATGCGGACAAGATAAAGGCAGGCTGGAGCTACCATGGTCCAGATTCTCCAGCTTTCTGGCCGCCTGCGCTAGTTGCCTGATTGATAGAATCCAAATGGGCCGCTCCATGACTAAACTTAGGGCGGCTGCATCACAGGCTGCACAACCAAGAAGGTCCATGTCTTCCTGGTCCAAATTACGCAACACGGTAGAGAACTTGGTTTCGCCCCTCAAAGCCGAGAAATGCCGACTTGATGGATGGGTCCTGGCATGGTGACGCAGTCAGGCATGCGTACAGATATGCGTGCAACACGTATTCATGTCAAGGTGGTCCAGCCTGCCACCATGAACACTTGTTAATCCTGCGACTGTTGATCGGTCAGATGGGGATTTTGATTGAAAAGAGAAATAAAAGCTTGACATGCGAGAGCAAATGGGGGACATCCCTCCATGGGAATGAGGAGAAGCTGTTGTAGCTGGCATGTGCTGACTTGACAGACGTGCCCCACCGGCCCTTCTCGAAACCCACTTCCCAAAGCGTTCCGCACAACCTTTCTACTTCTTGTCCAATGGCTGAGCAAACCTCCACACACACTCGTTCCAGGTCCACTCTACCAATCAATGTCAACTTCAAGACTGGCTTGTTATGTATTCCTGGAAAATCCGTAAAACCATCATGAGCGGAGGCCCCAACCAGGCAAGAGACATCAATCATTTTAGTTGTAGTTACTCCTAAGCAAACTGCGAGGCTCAACCAAGACTGGGTGCCTAAACAGCTAGCAACTTTTTTACCCTTTGCAGCCACTGGCAAGAAAAAAGCTACCTAGCTGGGAGAAGCTACAGCTACAACTTGGCTGCAGACGCCACAGCTCCCCAAATATGACCCATGGCATCCCAAGCGACAAAAAAGGTTTCATTTACGACCCATGCCGGCCCCAAACTCACTGTTACGCACACTGCCAACATGGCGCAAATCAAAATAATGCCAGCATCCATCTTTTATAGAAAGTCAAAGCAGTATACTACGTGGAAGCAGCATACTAAAATGAAAGGGCACACCTTTTGCTGGAGATAGAGGATAAAGTAGTACTATACTGAGGGTATAGTAGTCCTTATACGTGACCGCCGGTCCCTGTATGTGCCCACCTTTTGCTGGAGATAGAGGATGAAGTCCTTATACGTGACCACTGGCGCGGTGGCCTCTGTCGACACCGATGATCCGGTGCTTGCTGCTGGCACCCCAGACAGCTCCGCCGCCCCACCCTGGCCACACCCAGGATCACTGCAGGTGCCGTTGGTAGACACAATTGCCTTGTTAGGCGGGCATGAGGTTTCTGGCGTGTTTTCCTCGCTACCGGAGGCTTGTTCGGTACCTCCCCGTGTCTCTGTGGCCGTGGTGAGCTTGACTCTTCGGTGAGGGAAGAGGTATGGGAAGACGCTGCGGTGGCCATTGACAGCACACGCAGGCCAAGAGGTAGGTGCAACCGGGATGCATGCAGCGCATACTTTGAATCAGAGGGGGTGGGCAACTGCAGGTTGGCGTGCAAGGCACTTTTTTTTGTAAAAAAATTCAGATGCCCAAAGTGATGCTGTCTGGCTTGCTCGCCATTCCCAAATGGATTATGACAGATGGCCAGATGGGCTGGTGGGCGGGTGGATGGATGGATGACGTAATGGTAAGGGTTCATGCCAACAGAGTCAACATAAGCAAATTTATCGGCTGATAGCCGATCCATCCGCTAATTTGCCAACGCTGGCAAAGACAGGTTGTCTATTTTGATGCACCTAATTCACTTTAGCACCCTGTAGTTACCAGCAGGCAGGGCAAGAACTCACCAGCGGGCAAAGCTCAACTCACCAGCAGGGCACGGCTGCGAACGACTTCCCCTTCGCCAGTGCAAAATCCACGATCGCCTCGGTGGGCTCGTCCGGATGCATGCCGATCACAACCGAGCACTCTTCTAGCAGCCGCCACTGCTCGGGGGTGACAGGTGGCGGCACCACGCCCGCTGGCAGCCGCCGCGGCAGCAGCGTGCTTTCCCCGCCCGGCCCCGTCGCCCCGCCCGGGCCCGTCGCGCCACCTGGCAGCGCGGGCTCATCGGCCACCCACAGCCGGTGGTCAAACTCCGCCTGGATGTGGGCGCAGCGCTCCAGCCAGGCGCCTGCCGCATCGCCCCCCTGTAGGTGCCAACAGGGCGACGGGGTCCATTGAAAAAAGATATTTTAGAAAAGACAGGATTTTATTAGTAGTAAAAAGGTTGCATGAAGGGGTTGTCTTCCAGGGACAGCGACTATGAAGGGACAGCGACTATGAAGGGAAAGCGACTATGAAGGGACAGCGACTATGAAGGGACAGCGACTATGAAGGGAAAGCGACTATGAAGGGACAGCGACTATGAAGGGAAAGCGACTATGAAGGGACAGCGACTATGAAGGGACAGCGACTATGAAGGGAAAGCGACTATGAAGGGACAGCGACTATGAAGGGACAGCGACTATGAAGGGACAGCGACCATGAGGGGAAAGCGACTATGAAGGGAAAGCGACTATGAAGGGACAGCGACTATGAAGGGACAGCGACTATGAAGGAAAAGCGACTATGAAGGGACAGCGACTATGAAGGGAAAGCGACTATGAAGGGAAAGCGACTATGAAGGGAAAGCGACTATGAAGGGAAAGCGACTATGAAGGGAAAGCGACTATGAAGGGAAAGCGACTATGAAGGGACAGAGACTATGAAGGGAAAGCGACTATGAAGGGAAAGCGACTATAAAGGGAAAGCGACTGACGGTGCCACGGCCTTCGGCCACAAGAAATGTAAGTAGACAGGGAGGGGGAGAAGGAAAAAGGCAGGCAAATATTTTTTTCAGAAGCACCCACCCTTGAAGGGTGACCGCGCACAAGGGTAAGTACATTGCAAGTAAGATGAGCTCCTGTGTTGCGCGTCCAAGCACCTCCGCCCCCCCCTTCACCACCCCACACCCATACCCACAAGCACCCACCTGCAGCCGGTGCTGGTGCTTTAGTCAGTACGCGGGAAGCAGGTAGTGAGCATAATCAGCAACCTCTAGTGCGGGTGCTCTGGTCAGTACGCGGGAAGCAGGTAGTGAGCATAATCAGCAACCTCTAGTGCGGGTGCTCTGGTCAGTACGCGGGAAGCAGGTAGTGAGCATAATCAGCAACCTCTAGTGCGGGTGCTCTGGTCAGTACGCGGGAAGCAGGTAGTGAGCATAATCAGCAACCTCTAGTGCGGGTGCTCTGATCAGTATGCGGGAAGCAGGTAGTGAGCATAATCAGCAACCTCTAGTGCTGGTGCTCTGGTCAGTACGCGGGAAGCAGGTAGTGAGCATAATCAGCAACCTACAGTGCTGGTGCTCTGGTCAGTACGCGGGAAGCAGGTAGTGAGCATAATCAGCAACCTCTAGTGCGGGTGCTCTGGTCAGTACGCGGGAAGCAGGTAGTGAGCATAATCAGCAACCTTCCCGTGCTGGCGCTTTAGTCAGTGTGCGGGAAGCAGGTAGTAAGCATAATGAGCAACCTTCCCGTGCGCCCAGCCACCCACACACCAGCCCACAATCTGTATGCTGTTCTTTTGCTCCACAAAAAGGAGGCCGACTTATGGGACATGCTTGGCAAACAAAAGATAGTTAATTGATTCATGCATTCGTTGTCCGATGGCTTTCTTAACACATTCCACCCACTTGAGCCGGACCTGGTGCTGTAGGAAGTGCCCTAAATGTACACCCCAGTTATGATGAGCTGCTGTGTCATACAAAAGCACCCGCACCCACCTTGAGCAGGTGCCGGTGCTGTTTTCGGTTCAGCTTGCGCGGCCTCGGGTCGATCGTGTGGCAGGGGATGCCCCTCACCGCGCACAGCTCGAACGCGAGGTTGCCGCGACCACCCGCGACATCGAGCACGCCGCTGCCCGCGCACAGGGTGTCCCTGCACAGGCATTATAACGTACGTCCAGCAGACACACAGCAGACACATTTAGCCAGATACCATACATAATTCGGACATAAATAGGTAGATAGCACACACACACACATATCAGACACGCATGACAGCAGGCCACACCGCGGAGACACAAAGCGCCATGCACGCATGCGCATGATGTAGTAGGTCGTAGACATACAGCAGGCCGCTGCACACACAGCAGGTGTCCCTGGACATACACCATATGGTGTCACAGTCTCACAGATCAAGGATGGCCATCCCTTGATGACGGGTGGCAGAATAAGGAGCCTATTGCCGGAGGCTATCGTAGGAGGCTTAGAGGAGCTTGATCTAAAGAACTCCTGGCAGGGTACTAGCCAGGCTCAAGGAGGCTCGAAATGCTCGCCTATTCTCTTTTCCTTTTTCCATGCTCTTTCTGCCACATGTCCATCCTGCCCTGAACTGTGTGTCTGGAACTGGGGGCCCTCTTCTGGGTTCTTCTGCTGAAAGCTATTTCCAGAAACAGACCGGGTTCACAAACGTGGCAAACCACCAGGACTCGCACGAGCAAGGCCATGCGTGTAGAACATGAAGCTGGGTGTCCACAAGTCATTTTTCCGACAAAGGCATGCTTCCGTCATGCTTCAGTCATGCTTCCGTCATGCTTCCGTCATGCTTCAGTCATGCTTCAGTCATGCTTCAGTCATGCTTCAGTCATGCTTCAGTCATGCTTCAGTCATGCTTCAGTCATGCTTCAGTCATGCTTCAGTCATGCTTCAGTCATGCTTCAGTCATGCTTCAGTCATGCTTCAGTCATGCTTCAGTCATGCTTCAGTCATGCTTCAGTCATGGGTAGCAGCTACAAGGGTGAACCAGGAACACGGGCAAGAGCAGCAGCAGTAAGTTCGATAATAAGGCATACCTCAATCAGTACAACAATGCGCATTGGAGTGACATGAACACTCGTGCCGCCCGGAAGGAAAGGCTTTTTAAAATATGAGCACACGCGGGTCACAAGAATTGTGTTTTCAGCTTTCTTGTACTGTTGTATGACAAACGACAAACTTAGGTTGACCGGTCAAGTTCAGGTGATTCCAATGACCTGAAGTCAAATGGTACGGATAATAGGACATTTAAAGCCAGCCAATTTTTTTAGGGCTTGCTTTGCAAAGCATTAGGACCCCCAGTCGGCAACGCACCTGCCGAAAGTTTGTACCAGCCAATCGCAGAAGATCTGCGCCCGGCGCACCTTGCCTTGCTTGTCCCCTGCGTGGGGGTCCCCCATCTCACGTGCCCGCTGGCAAGAGCCAGGGCGGGGCGTGTCAGACAACCAAGGTGGCAAACAGGCAACTAGTGAGTATGCAGAGAGCAAGGCAGGTATAAGACGGCAGCCAGGCATTAAGGCAGCACCGAATCAGAGATGGTATCTAGGCCCCCAAATCACGTATTAAACAAACCAGCAGCAAGCAAGCAAACGAATACTTGATAGACCAACACTTGATATTCCAATGCCATGTACATGCGCAGAAAACGAGGATACACGGCACGCCAACCAACTCCATACAACAAACCATACGCCTGTCTTCCCTTTTGGGCACGAAGGCAGCTGTTGCAAAAAATCCTGATTGGGGCCTGGGCAACAGCCATACATGCTACAAACTTGATTACATGTACACCAGCAATGTCAATAAACAATTCCATGTTGGCGGGGCAATTGGCATGCCCAGCTGCGTTGTCAAATGGGGCCTTGCAGTTGCCATGGAAGGGCCTCCTGACTGCCGGGACCTCTCTATGATGTTAAAATGAGCTGCGATGTCCATAAGCCTCAAAACAGCACCCAAAAAGCATGAGACATTGCATCGATCAAATTGCCAGTCCATCGGTGATGGCACATATAGCTCCCCACCTGGGCGCGCTGCTGGCGAACTTCTTCCCGGCTGTCCTTGTTGAGCTCCCCCCGCGTGCACCCAGGGTCCCCTGGCCGCCCGTGCTGGTAGCCACAGTGGTCGCCCTTCTTGCAGCTGCGCGGGCAAAGGGTGTGGGGGGGACGGGGACGGGGGCGGGAGGAGGGGGGACCAAGCCAGCGGACCGTTATGCATGAGGATGGCGAGGGAGGTGGACCGCAATGCAGAAAACAGTTTGGATTTACAGAGCTGGCGTGCGAGATGTAATTAGGTTTATTTGGAAAATGGGGGTGGAAGGATTAAACGTAGAGGAATAGCTTATTTCACAGTAGCATGATAGCCTTAGAACGTGCTCTTGAACCCCCCCATCCTATCTGCCCGGGCTTCCCAATCCAAACCAGGCTGAGACCAGGTGCATCGTTGAGGGGCAAAAGCCGTTTTTGCAGCGTGGTAACTTGGCACCACGGCTGACCACAAACTTTTGTGGTGATGACTTGTGGGTTGCGACCAAGTCTCCATCGCGTTGGCTGCGTACACTTAGAAGAAGTAGGTGAGGGTTCTCGCCTTTTTACTGATCTAGCTAGTCCAGGTACTGCCGTATGAGTTGTGCCCCAAGTTTCTGAACCCAGATGGCTATACCATGCTGATGCGCATTAACGAGTCATGTGCAGTGGCTATAGATAGTTAACGAGCCTCGTGGCAGTTGCCACGGAAAATGAACCGAAGAAACTAGAAACGAGTCATGTGCAGTGGCTATAGATAGTTAACGAGCCTCGTGGCAGTTGCCACGGAAAATGAACCGAAGAGACTAGACAGAGACCCTGCACATAAGGGCATAGATAACAGATTGTTTGTGACTGAATGCTAACCCCGTTCAACATATACTCAAATTGCGAACATGAACCGAACCCTGATATCATACTACTAACTAAAGAGGCGCATGGATAGTGCTTGTAGTGGGACCGTAATCGGAAGGCATAGAGCGTGTATGGGCTAGCGCAAAGCGCACCGGTTACGACCTACAAGCGCCATCCATGCACGCTGGGGCACTCACAACCCCTGGCTCAGCCAGAACTTGCAGATGCCGTCTTTCTTCTCCACGGGGGCCCCTGCAGGGAGCCCGCGGCTACGCAGCGGCACTTCCTGGCTTAGGAAATGTTTGCCTGCGGGCGGGTATGCGCGGGAACGGGGGATGGTGCCACATGCACACGTTCAAAGGAAGTCGAGATGCTGAAGTACCATTTACTCAGCAGCATGCATGCTATAATATATATATATATATATATAGATACTACTATCACTCCTTGATATGCTATCTTGTCTCCTTGATATGCTATCTTGTCTCCTTGATATGCTATCTTGTCTCCTTGATATGCTATCTTGTCTCCTTGATATGCTATCTTGTCTCCTTGATATACTATCTTGTCTCCTTGATATGCTATCTTGTCTCCTTGATATGCTATCTTGCCTCCTTGATATACTATCTTGTCTCCTTGATATGCTATCTTGTCTCCTTGATATGCTATCTTGTCTCCTTGATATACTATCTAGTCTCCTTGATATACTATCTTGTCTCCTTGATATGCTATCACTCCTTGATATGCTATCTTGTCTCCTTGATATGCTATCTTGTCTCCTTGATATACTATCACTCCTTGATATGCTATCTTGTCTCCTTGATATACTATCTTGTCTCCTTGATATGCTATCTTGTCTCCTTGATATACTATCTTGTCTCCTTGATATGCTATCTTGTCTCCTTGATATCCTATCTTGTCTCCTTGATATACTATCACTCCTTGATATACTATCTTGTCTCCTTGATATACTATCATGTCTCCTTGATATGCTATCTTGTCTCCTTGATATACTATCTTGTCTCCTTGATATACTATCTTGTCTCCTTGATATACTATCTTGTCTCCTTGATATGCTATCTTGTCTCCTTGATATACTATCACTCCTTGATATGCTATCTTGTCTCCTTGATATGCTATCTTGTCTCCTTGATATGCTATCTTGTCTCCTTGATATGCTATCTTGTCTCCTTGATATACTATCTTGTCTCCTTGATATACTATCACTCCTTGATATGCTATCTTGTCTCCTTGATATGCTATCTTGTCTCCTTGATATGCTATCTTGTCTCCTTGATATACTATCTTGTCTCCTTGATATGCTATCTTGTCTCCTTGATATGCTATCTTGTCTCCTTGATATACTATCTTGTCTCCTTGATATGCTATCTTGTCTCCTTGATATGCTATCTTGTCTCCTTGATATGCTATCTTGTCTCCTTGATATGCTATCTTGTCTCCTTGATATACTATCACTCCTTGATATGCTATCTTGTCTCCTTGATATACTATCTTGTCTCCTTGATATGCTATCTTGTCTCCTTGATATACTATCACTCCTTGATATGCTATCTTGTCTCCTTGATATACTATCTTGTCTCCTTGATATGCTATCTTGTCTCCTTGATATGCTATCTTGTCTCCTTGATATACTATCTTGTCTCCTTGATATGCTATCTTGTCTCCTTGATATACTATCTTGTCTCCTTGATATACTATCTTGTCTCCTTGATATGCTATCTTGTCTCCTTGATATGCTATCTTGTCTCCTTGATATGCTATCTTGTCTCCTTGATATGCTATCTTGTCTCCTTGATATGCTATCTTGTCTCCTTGATATGCTATCTTGTCTCCTTGATATGCTATCTTGTCTCCTTGATATACTATCACTCCTTGATATGCTATCTTGTCTCCTTGATATGCTATCTTGTCTCCTTGATATACTATCTTGTCTCCTTGATATGCTATCTTGTCTCCTTGATATACTATCTTGTCTCCTTGATATACTATCTTGTCTCCTTGATATACTATCATGTCTCCTTGATATGCTATCTTGTCTCCTTGATATGCTATCTTGTCTCCTTGATATGCTATCTTGTCTCCTTGATATACTATCTTGTCTCCTTGATATGCTATCACTCCTTGATATACTATCTTGTCTCCTTGATATGCTATCTTGTCTCCTTGATATACCATCTTGTCTCCTTGATATGCTATCTTGTCTCCTTGATATGCTATCTTGTCTCCTTGATATGCTATCTTGTCTCCTTGATATGCTATCTTGTCTCCTTGATATACTATCTTGTCTCCTTGATATACCATCTTGTCTCCTTGATATGCTATCATGTCTCCTTGATATGCTATCTTGTCTCCTTGATATGCTATCTTGTCTCCTTGATATGCTATCTTGTCTCCTTGATATGCTATCTTGTCTCCTTGATATGCTATCTTGTCTCCTTGATATGCTATCTTGTCTCCTTGATATGCTATCTTGTCTCCTTGATATGCTATCTTGTCTCCTTGATATGCTATCTTGTCTCCTTGATATGCTATCTTGTCTCCTTGATATGCTATCTTGTCTCCTTGATATGCTATCTTGTCTCCTTGATATACTATCTTGTCTCCTTGATATGCTATCTTGTCTCCTTGATATGCTATCTTGTCTCCTTGATATGCTATCTTGTCTCCTTGATATGCTATCTTGTCTCCTTGATATGCTATCTTGTCTCCTTGATATGCTATCTTGTCTCCTTGAAATGCTATCTTGTCTCCTTGATATGCTATCTTGTCTCCTTGATATGCTATCTTGTCTCCTTGATATGCTATCTTGTCTCCTTGATATGCTATCTTGTCTCCTTGATATGCTATCTTGTCTCCTTGATATGCTATCTTGTCTCCTTGATATGCTATCTTGTCTCCTTGATATGCTATCTTGTCTCCTTGATATGCTATCTTGTCTCCTTGATATGCTATCTTGTCTCCTTGAAATGCTATCTTGTCTCCTTGATATGCTATCTTGTCTCCTTGATATGCTATCTTGTATCCTTGATATGCTATCTTGTATCCTTGATATGCTATCTTGTCTCCTTGATATGCTATCTTGTCTCCTTGATATGCTATCTTGTCTCCTTGATATGCTATCTTGTCTCCTTGAAATGCTATCTTGTCTCCTTGATATGCTATCTTGTCTCCTTGATATGCTATCTTGTCTCCTTGATATGCTATCTTGTCTCCTTGATATGCTATCTTGTCTCCTTGATATGCTATCTTGTCTCCTTGATATACTATCTTGTCTCCTTGATATGCTATCTTGTCTCCTTGATATACTATCTTGTCTCCTTGATATACTATCTTGTCTCCTTGATATGCTATCTTGTCTCCTTGATATGCTATCTTGTCTCCTTGATATACTATCTTGTCTCCTTGATATACTATCTTGTCTCCTTGATATACTATCTTGTCTCCTTGATATGCTATCTTGTCTCCTTGATATGCTATCTTGTCTCCTTGATATGCTATCACTCCTTGATATACTATCTTGTCTCCTTGATATACTATCTTGTCTCCTTGATATGCTATCTTGTCTCCTTGATATGCTATCTTGTCTCCTTGATATGCTATCTTGTCTCCTTGATATGCTATCTTGTCTCCTTGATATACTATCTTGTCTCCTTGATATGCCATCTTGTCTCCTTGATATGCTATCTTGTCTACTTGATATGCTATCTTGTCTCCTTGATATGCTATCTTGTCTCCTTGACATGCCATCTTGTCTCCTTGATATACTATCTTGTCTCCTTGATATGCTATCTTGTCTCCTTGATATGCTATCTTGTCTCCTTGATATGCTATCTTGTCTCCTTGATATGCCATCTTGTCTCCTTGATATACTATCTTGTCTCCTTGATATGCTATCTTGTCTCCTTGATATGCTATCTTGTCTCCTTGATATGCTATCTTGTCTCCTTGATATGCCATCTTGTCTCCTTGATATACTATCTTGTCTCCTTGATATGCTATCTTGTCTCCTTGATATGCTATCTTGTCTCCTTGATATGCTATCTTGTCTCCTTGATATACTATCTTGTCTCCTTGATATGCTATCTTGTCTCCTTGATATGCTATCTTGTCTCCTTGATATACTATCTTGTCTCCTTGATATGCTATCTTGTCTCCTTGATATACTATCACTCCTTGATATGCTATCTTGTCTCCTTGATATGCTATCTTGTCTCCTTGATATGCTATCTTGTCTCCTTGATATGCTATCTTGTCTCCTTGATATGCTATCTTGTCTCCTTGATATGCTATCTTGTCTCCTTGATATGCTATCTTGTCTCCTTGATATGCTATCTTGTCTCCTTGATATGCTATCTTGTCTCCTTGATATACTATCTTGTCTCCTTGATATACTATCTTGTCTCCTTGATATACTATCTTGTCTCCTTGATATGCTATCTTGTCTCCTTGATATGCTATCTTGTCTCCTTGATATGCTATCTTGTCTCCTTGATATGCTATCTTGTCTCCTTGATATGCTATCTTGTCTCCTTGATATACTATCTTGTCTCCTTGATATGCTATCTTGTCTCCTTGATATGCTATCTTGTCTCCTTGATATGCTATCTTGTCTCCTTGATATGCTATCTTGTCTCCTTGATATGCTATCTTGTCTCCTTGATATGCTATCTTGTCTCCTTGATATGCTATCTTGTCTCCTTGATATACTATCTTGTCTCCTTGATATGCTATCTTGTCTCCTTGATATGCTATCTTGTCTCCTTGATATACTATCACTCCTTGATATGCTATCTTGTCTCCTTGATATGCTATCTTGTCTCCTTGATATGCTATCTTGTCTCCTTGATATACTATCTTGTCTCCTTGATATGCTATCTTGTCTCCTTGATATGCTATCTTGTCTCCTTGATATGCTATCTTGTCTCCTTGATATGCTATCTTGTCTCCTTGATATGCTATCTTGTCTCCTTGATATGCTATCTTGTCTCCTTGATATACTATCTTGTCTCCTTGATATGCTATCTTGTCTCCTTGATATGCTATCTTGTCTCCTTGATATGCTATCTTGTCTCCTTGATATGCTATCTTGTCTCCTTGATATACTATCTTGTCTCCTTGATATGCTATCTTGTCTCCTTGATATACTATCTTGTCTCCTTGATATACTATCTTGTCTCCTTGATATACTATCATGTCTCCTTGATATGCTATCTTGTCTCCTTGATATACTATCTTGTCTCCTTGATATGCTATCTTGTCTCCTTGATATGCTATCTTGTCTCCTTGATATACTATCTTGTCTCCTTGATATGCTATCTTGTCTCCTTGATATGCTATCTTGTCTCCTTGATATGCTATCTTGTCTCCTTGATATGCTATCTTGTCTCCTTGATATGCTATCTTGTCTCCTTGATATGCTATCTTGTCTCCTTGATATGCTATCTTGTCTCCTTGATATGCTATCTTGTCTCCTTGATATACTATCACTCCTTGATATGCTATCTTGTCTCCTTGATATGCTATCTTGTCTCCTTGATATACTATCTTGTCTCCTTGATATGCTATCTTGTCTCCTTGATATACTATCTTGTCTCCTTGATATACTATCTTGTCTCCTTGATATACTATCATGTCTCCTTGATATGCTATCTTGTCTCCTTGATATGCTATCTTGTCTCCTTGATATGCTATCTTGTCTCCTTGATATACTATCTTGTCTCCTTGATATGCTATCACTCCTTGATATACTATCTTGTCTCCTTGATATGCTATCTTGTCTCCTTGATATACCATCTTGTCTCCTTGATATGCTATCTTGTCTCCTTGATATGCTATCTTGTCTCCTTGATATGCTATCTTGTCTCCTTGATATGCTATCTTGTCTCCTTGATATACTATCTTGTCTCCTTGATATACCATCTTGTCTCCTTGATATGCTATCATGTCTCCTTGATATGCTATCTTGTCTCCTTGATATGCTATCTTGTCTCCTTGATATGCTATCTTGTCTCCTTGATATGCTATCTTGTCTCCTTGATATGCTATCTTGTCTCCTTGATATGCTATCTTGTCTCCTTGATATGCTATCTTGTCTCCTTGATATGCTATCTTGTCTCCTTGATATGCTATCTTGTCTCCTTGATATGCTATCTTGTCTCCTTGATATGCTATCTTGTCTCCTTGATATGCTATCTTGTCTCCTTGATATGCTATCTTGTCTCCTTGATATGCTATCTTATCTCCTTGATATGCTATCTTGTCTCCTTGATATGCTATCTTGTCTCCTTGATATGCTATCTTGTCTCCTTGATATGCTATCTTGTCTCCTTGATATGCTATCTTGTCTCCTTGATATGCTATCTTGTCTCCTTGATATGCTATCTTGTCTCCTTGATATACTATCTTGTCTCCTTGATATGCTATCTTGTCTCCTTGATATACTATCTTGTCTCCTTGATATGCTATCTTGTCTCCTTGATATGCTATCTTGTCTCCTTGATATACTATCACTCCCGGTAGTATATAGTAGTATAGTAGTAGATATATCAACGCGCTGGCAGCAGTAACTGGGTCAAAATTTTAGATTCACTACTGCCCTTGCGCTGAAGTGTCCGTTGGCTATTCGGAGAGCATGCTAGGGTATCCTGTGCATGGGGGTGGAGCACGCGACAGGGAAACATGTGCGAGTGGGGGCGCGCTATGTAGGGTCGCGTGTGGGCCGCAGTCCACATGACCGATACCAGAGCGGGAGGGGCAAGCACGCCAGCACGTCATGTGAGAAAGCCCTGGGAACTACACGCATGACAAAGGACCCTGCCAGCATTGGGGAAAGGAATGGGAAAACACACAAGTGTCACAAGAAGTCCCAGTCGCAGCTCGTGTCGATCACAAACAAGAAGTCCCAGTCGCAGCTCGTGTCGATCACAACAGGAGCCCACGGCCCCGTCACACGAGCACTGTATGTCCCAAGCGCAACACGTTAGCTCGAAAATGATTATTGATGAAATTAATCATCAATTTTGTCATGCCATGGTGCCTTGGGAACCTCATGGCCCTAATACCATGCCATGGTGCCCTAATAGAAAATGCAACTACCTTGCCATGGTGCCCTAATAGAACCTGATACTTCCATTACAATTTACATGGTGCCCTAATAGAACACGCTACTACCATGCCATGGTGCCTAATTGCCATGCCGTGGTGCCCTAATCGAGCCTGCATGCTCCGTTGCTCGGTGGCAACCGTAAGCAGGGACTCTGCCAACTCGAAAGAGAATTCGTAGGTAGCCCGATCTAAGGGGCGCGGTCACGAGAACCGCAAGAGTGGACACCCGTTGCTCTTGCACGCGGCCGCGCCTGGGGCACCCACCTGGCGCCACCTGGGACCAGGGCAGGATGACTTGAATACTCGAGGGGGGGGCAGACACCTCCAGCAGTTGGTGAGCCCGGCGGAGCGTCCCTGGGAGAGTAGCGTGAAGGACCATGGAATTCGTCAACAAGAAGAAATCGACAGAAGTGAGCAAACGATTGAGAGATCGCGGCAGTTATTCATCCAGCTTGTGTTTGTCACAAGAGGGCAAGTCTAGAACAAGGGAGGCTGCACGGCCTCTTCCAACAGCCCTTGGTGCCCACTGTCAAGGCGCAGCAGCAGGAAGGTGGTGCACGCGCAGCAGTACGGAATGTCGATGCTGGGTATATATAGGGATGGATAAGATGAGGATACTCCACAATTAAAACAGACAAGGAACCATCCAAAAAGATAACATGGATAGGGTGCCAATACATAGCCAATGCCTACGAAGCAACTCAAGCAAGGCAGAGCCGTTGCTGCACATGACCATGGTTGCTACTTGCTACAGACCATGGATGCAGAATTGCAAATGAGCACACATCAGACTTACCCAAGCATGCATGCAGCAGCACACGGGAAAACATCTTAACATACTTATCTTCAAAATTGAACGCGGTTCTTCACTTGCGAGGGGTTCAACAAATATATGTTATTTAACCCTGGGGGTAGGGCATACAATGTGTATGGACCCGCATGTCCCAGACTGAACCCCTGGCAACCACACAACCGTGCCTAGAAAATTCACTTACCTTACCACCACACGCTGCCTAGTGACCTGCACACCTTCCCTACTGAACCTTGAAGCCGCACATGAATACCGGCTACTACACAATGCCTGGTGGCGGCCTTCACATTTGTTACTGACCAACCATTTGGCTACTACACAATGCCTGCTGGCGGCCTTCACATTCGTTACTCACCAACCTCTTTGACTACAACATAATGCCAACTGGCGGCCTTCACGTTATTTATGGACCAACTTCTTTGACTAGCTACTGCTGCCCGTCACCTAGGGAAAGCCACGCGCCCACTGGCTCACCTGTCAGTGACACGATGTCCCCGACCTTCACGCGCGTCTCCAGGAGCCGCATCTGGCCTCAGCAAGCGAACAGCCCAGGCAGGGATGTTCGGGATGGCGCCAGGTGGATACGTGTGGTGACGGGTGGCGGTGATGGTGTGTGTTGGGTGTGAGACGAATCGTTGGTACGTGCGGTAGGGTGGGGTGGGGTGGGATGGTGATTAAGTGCAGGCGAAGCGTAGGACAGCAGGTGTTTGGACAAGGGCGGGAAAGAAGCTTCATGGGAAGGGACGGGGAGGAGTTTGATGGGAAGGGACAGGGAGGAGTTTGATGGGAAGGGACGGCAATGGTATTTCATGGTAAAGAATGGGAAGGAATTTCACGGGAAACGGGTGGGCACAGCAGAAGCGGCCAGCCTGTGACCGCACCACGTCCGTGCTTGTCAGCATCAGTGAAGGGAGGGTCCATAATAAGCTAGCAGTATTAGACTAAGGGTCCATACTTACTTAACCTAAAGGGGGGAGCACCCAGGGCGTTTGGGACACGGGGGGTGGGGTAAGGGAGGCGAGGACACCTGCTAGGGATTACCAGGAAATGCCCAGGGACCCATGCCGCTGCCTCGATGGCTGGAGTGATGCGAATGCTATCAGTGCTAGTGTCCAGTTCAGGGCACCGGGATCCGTTTTCCAAGGCATCAGTGATGAGGAAAAAATCCTACGGCAAAGTTCAAAATTTGCCGCATCAGCAAGGAAAGCCCAAAGTACAGTGCTGTGTATTATTCAGCAAGGAAAGCCCATAGTACAGTGCTGTGTAGTATTCTGATTGCAGGGCGATAAAGCGATTCAGCGATGAAGCGTGCTACTCCCATCAACGGCTGTCCATTAAAGAAAATCAATAGAGAGTAACCTTATGGCCATTTCACGTGTCTTGTATGCTGTCTCACTCTACAGCTTTATGACTTACAGCTCGAATGACTTACAGCTTTATGGCTTTATAACGCTGCCATGTCACCAAGTCACATTCGTTCCACAACCGTCCAATTTTTACAAACAGAGGTGCCATGGTCAGGGATGTCTAACGTGTGATCCAGTGGCATGGCATCATTATTAGAGTGGCATCCATTAGAGAGGCATCCAGTGTTATGGCATCATTATTAGAGTGGTATCATTATTAGAGTGGCATCCAGTGGTGTGGCATCATTATTAGAGTGGTATCCATTAGAGTGGCATCCAGTGGTATGGCATCATTATTAGATTGGCATCCATTAGAGTGGCATCCAGTGGTATGGCATCAGGAGGTGTCGTGGTGGGGTGCGGACTATTGTACATGGCATACGCTGACAACTAGACTTACAACGATGCCAGGGTGAAGAGGTGCAATGGAGGGGTGCGTACAGACGCGCATGGTGTGATGCTGGCTGCGCACCCTTCAGTAACCCAGTTGACACTTACATGACAAGCCAGGGAGTCCAAATATAGACCACCACGCTGACCGCCCTCTCCTCCCTTGACCTTGTCACGATCTTAACACCACTGACCCATGCACTTGACCTCCAATTCTATAAGAACATTTTCCGAGTGGGAATCATGGTGTGCACTTGTTGAATAAAGCTGTTATATTGGCACTTGCATAGACACTTGTACAGAACATATACAACGCGCAGTTGCACTACGACACACGCATAATGCTGGCGCCGCACCTGCTCCCGCCCATCGGGTACGCCTTCATCCGGCTTGATAACCAGCTCCGCATACAGCCATGAATCTGGGCAGGGGGGAGCGCCAGCATATGCCCGCCGCAGGCCCAAGGGGGGTGAGAGGCAGCCACAACATCAAAGGGAAAGATTGCAGAACAAGAATCCTTGAAGAGCGCGGTTCCTTTCTTTGTAAAGCTTGCTCCATATCTCAGCCTGTCAGACACATACGCGTGCGGGAGCGATGCACACACAAGTACACGCGTGGAACAAGCGCAATGACAGACTGCTGCCAGCTTACCTGCGGCCTCCTCCTTCAAATTGATCAGCCCCATCAAGTACCATCGAGCAAAAGCATAGAGTAATTAATAACCCATCACAGTGATGTGCCCCGCTCACCTTCAGACTCCTCCTTCCTCTTTGTCAGCCCCATCAAGCCACATTGACGAAGAGCACACAGTAACTAGTCAAAGGTGCATAGTAAAAAACCCGTTAAAAATCCGTTCTCCTCCTCCTTGATCAGTCCCATCGAGTACCGTCGAGCTAAAGCCCGTAGTTATCAGTTCACCGAGCACAATAACGCCAAACACTCACCTTCGGCGTCCTCCATCGTCATGGCCAGTTCCATGGATCCAGAACAAGACAAAGCATACTACTTCGTAGAGGATAAAATAGACAACCAATAGTCAACCAGAACAAGACAAAGCATACTACTTCGTAGAGGATAAAATAGACAACCAATAGTCAACCAGAACAAGACAAAGCATACTACTTCGTAGAGGATAAAATAGACAACCAATAATCAACCAGAACAAGACAAAGCATACTACTTCGTAGAGGATAAAATAGACAACCAATAGTCAACCAGAACAAGACAAAGCATACTACTTCGTAGAGGATAAAATAGACAACCAATAGTCAACCAGAACAAGACGAGGCATACTACTTCGTGGTGGATAAAACAGACAACCAATAGTCAACCAGAACAAGACAAAGCATACTACTTCGTAGAGGATAAAACAGACAACCAATAGTCAACCAGAACAAGACAAAGCATACTACTTCGTAGAGGATAAAACAGACAACCAATAGTCAACCAGAACAAGACAAAGCATACTACTTCGTAGAGGATAAAACAGACAACCAATAGTCAACCAGAACAAGACAAAGCATACTACTTCGTGGAGGATAAAACAGACAACCAACAGTCAACCAGAACAAGACAAAGCATACTACTTCGTAGAGGATAAAATAGACAACCAATAGTCAACCAGAACAAGATAAAGCATACTACTTCGTGGAGGATAAAACAGACAACCAATAGTCAACCAGAACAAGACAAAGCATACTACTTCGTAGAGGATAAAATAGACAACCAATAGTCAACCAGAACAAGACAAAGCATACTACTTCGTAGAGGATAAAATAGACAACCAATAGTCAACCAGAACAAGACGAGGCATACTACTTCGTGGTGGATAAAACAGACAACCAATAGTCAACCAGAACAAGACAAAGCATACTACTTCGTAGAGGATAAAATAGACAACCAATAGTCAACCAGAACAAGACAAAGCATACTACTTCGTAGAGGATAAAATAGACAACCAATAGTCAACCAGAACAAGACAAAGCATACTACTTCGTGGAGGATAAAACAGACAACCAACAGTCAACCAGAACAAGACAAAGCATACTACTTCGTGGAGGATAAAACAGACAACCAACAGTCAACCAGAACAAGACAAAGCATACTACTTCGTAGAGGATAAAATAGACAACCAATAGTCAACCAGAACAAGACAAAGCATACTACTTCGTGGAGGATAAAATAGACAACCAATAGTCAACCAGAACAAGACAAAGCATACTACTTCGTAGAGGATAAAATAAACAACCAATAGTCAACCAGAACAAGACAAAGCATACTACTTCGTAGAGGATAAAACAGACAACCAATAGTCAACCAGAACAAGACAAAGCATACTACTTCGTAGAGGATAAAATAGACAACCAATAGTCAACCAGAACAAGACAAAGCATACTACTTCGTAGAGGATAAAATAGACAACCAATAGTCAAGCAGAACAAGACAAAGCATACTACTGCGTGGTGGATTGCATACCTACCCAAGCACAATGGCGTCACCAGCTCACCTTCGGCCTCCTCTTTCCTCTTGGTCAACCCCATCGAGCTGACCATGAAGGGCCGCTCGTAGCTGCTATCTGTCAGGTCCATGAAGTAGAGCCAGCGGCTGAGCCTCCGCATGTGCACAAGGCGGCCTGCGAGGCCACCAAGTGGGGCAGCGGCAGTCAGGTGGTGGGATACTGCTGTAAGCGGAGGACGGACGCAACACAGAAAGCAATGTTCCTCTTATTGAAGGAACAAATTTGTTTATTTCCATGACATGTGTCGTGGTCTCCCCTCCCCCTCCTCCGCCTTTCCCCCTGAAAACCGCACCCAGAAAGATACTACCTTGAGAGGTGCTGCGAATGCACACGGAAACACATCGCGATGTACTATACCAGCGCCAAGTGCTGCTAAACGCGTCGCCATGCGCTGCAACCCACAGGAACGCATGCGCTGCAACCCACGGGAACGCATGCGCTGCAACCCACGGGAACGCATGCACTGCAGCCCACGGGAACGCATGCGCTGCAACCCACGGGAACGCATGCGCTGCAGCCCACGGGAACGCATGCGCTGCAACCCACGGGAACGCATGCGCTGCAACCCACGGGAACGCATGCGCTGCAACCCACGGGAACGCATGCGCTGCAACCCACGGGCACGCATGCGCTGCAACCCATGGGAACGCATGCGCTGCAACCCACGGGAACGCATGCGCTGCAACCCATGGGAACGCATGCGCTGCAACCCACGGGAACGCATGCGCTGCAACCCACGGGAACGCAAGCGCTGCAACCCACGGGAACGCATGCGCTGCAACCCACGGGAACGCATGCGCTGCAACCCACGGGAACGCATGCGCTGCAACCCACGGGCACGCATGCGCTGCAACCCATGGGAACGCATGCGCTGCAACCCACGGGAACGCATGCGCTGCAGCCCACGGGAACGCATGCGCTGCAACCCACGGGAACGCATGCGCTGCAACCCACGGGAACGCATGCGCTGCAACCCACGGGAACGCATGCGCTGCAACCCACGCTGCAGCCCACGGGAACGCATGCGCTGCAACCCACGGGAACGCATGCACTGCAACCCACGGGAACGCAAGCGCTGCAACCCACGGGAACGCATGCGCTGCAACCCACGGGAACGCAAGCGCTGCAACCCACGCTGCAACCCACGGGAACGCATGCGCTGCAACCCACGGGAACGCATGCGCTGCAACCCACGGGAACGCATGCGCTGCAACCCACGGGAACGCATGCACTGCAGCCCACGGGAACGCATGCGCTGCAACCCACGGGAACGCATGCGCTGCAGCCCACGGGAACGCATGCGCTGCAACCCACACGAACGCATGCGCTGCAACCCACGGGAACGCATGCGCTGCAGCCCACGGGAACGCATGCGCTGCAGCCCATGGGAACGCATGCGCTGCAACCCACGCTGCAACCCACGGGAACGCATGCGCTGCAACCCACGGGAACGCATGCGCTGCAACCCACGGGAACGCATGCGCTGCAACCCACGGGAACGCATGCACTGCAACCCAGGGGAACGCAAGCGCTGCAACCCACGGGAACGCATGCGCTGCAACCCACGGGAACGCATGCGCTGCAACTCACGGGAACGCATGCGCTGCAACCCACGCTGCAACCCACGGGAACGCAAGCGCTGCAACCCACGGCAACGCATGCGCTGCAACCCACGGGAACGCAAGCGCTGCAACCCACGGGAACGCATGCGCTGCAGCCCACGGGGACGCGTCGCGATGCACTATAGCAGCGCCAAGCTTCATCGCACGTGCGATGTCAGAATGCGGAGCATGGTTTCCTAGTTCCATGTGAGAAAGGGCTCAACAACAGCTCTCTTCTGCATATTCCAAACCCTCTGCCAGCACACTGCTAGACTCCGCTCCCCCAAGAGACATACTGAAGGGGTAGAGGATGCGAGCCAGATCAGCGGAGGTAAAACAGCTTAGAGGATGCAAGCCAGATTAGCGGATGCGAGCCAGGGTAGAGGATGCAAGCCAGAGTAGAGGATGCAAGCCGCAGGGCTCCGCTCCAGTGTTCCATGTCCTGAGGGGTCAGTATGCGTACCAGACTTGCTGGCCACATCCCGTTAAATACAGGAGGCAGCTGGAAGTCATAGCAGGATTCAATGTCCGTGATCCAGATACGTGATTAAAGGTGGAAAATTTTCATTTTTATAATATTGGCCTAATGGCATTCGCCGAGGGATGCCTTGCAGCATGTTTGCATGAATGTGCGTGTGCGCAAGCATGGGTGCAAGCCGCAGTGATGGGGGGATGGAAAAATGGGGGAACGGGGCCATGGGAGCATGGAGGCATTGGATGAGGGGCTGAGGAAGCCAGGCATAGTAAGTGGAAGTAGACGTATGCGGTATGATTATGAACAATGTCGGCAGATTTAAAGACAGTAAGGGGGAGCAGACGCATGAGTATGAACAATGTCGGCAGATAAACAACCTTTGGCATGACACCTAATAGAGAATAGAGGAGGGAGGAGGAGGAGGAGGAGGAGGAGGAGGAGGAGGAGGAGGAGGAGGAGGAGGAGGAGGAGGAGGAGGAGGAGGAGGAGGAGGAGGAGGAGGAGGAGGAGGAGGAGGAGGAGGAGGAGGAGGAGGAGGAGGAGGAGGAGGAGGAGGAGGAGGAGGAGGAGGAGGAGGGGGAGGGGGGGAGGAGGAGGAGGGGAGGAGGAGGAGGAGGAGGAGGAGGAGGAGGAGGAGGAGGAGGAGGAGGAGGAGGAGGAGGAGGAGGAGGGGAGGAGGAGGAGGAGGAGGAGGAGGAGGAGGAGGAGGAGGAGGAGGAGGAGGAGGAGGAGGAGGAGGAGGAGGAGGAGGAGGAGGAGGAGGAGGAGGAGGAGGAGGAGGAGGAGGGACCGTGCCGAGACCGAGCTAGTACCAGTGTATGCCTAGACGACCGTGTTACACGATCACACACTTTCAGCTCTTCAATAGTAGGCAGATGCGAGGTAAATTGCCAAGTACACACACACACACACACAGAGAGAGAGAGAGAGAGAGAGAGAGAGAGAGAGAGAGAGAGAGAGAGAGAGAGAGAGAGAGAGAGAGAGAGAGAGAGAGAGAGAGAGAGGGAGGGAGGGAGGAAGGCAAGCTACTTCAGTTCAGTGTCAATTATTTCTGTCCATGTCGAACATTTGCTTCGACACAGAAATCATTTCATTAGAAGGCAGTCCAAACGTGCCTTTCAATCCCTATTTGGATATGTAGATACCTTGAACAGTGACGGGCTTGGCAGGCATTTCTGCCTCGAAATAGTCCTGGTAAAGCTTCTTTATCGATAGCACGGTGCCGTCAACCGAGGCCTCGGGTGCCGCAGCCATTTCAGAACCTTCAGACTCATCCACCATGCCGCCGCCAACGTTTGTCAACGCAACGGTAGGTGAGGACACCTTCAACAAACAATCCGCTCTCACTGTGCTAGATAATGTGCATTAGAATTTGTCATCCATTCCAAGAATGGCATTTACGTCTGCTCCAACGTGCCATCGCTTATGTTAACTGGAAACAGTTCATCACGACCGCCAAAATTGGCAAGTATTTCGATATAATTGGCATGTCCCAGGTGCCCTGCTTTTTCTAAGTTCCAGCTAGCCATACGCACCCGGTTCCGATGGGCACCGTGTCCACGTGAACGAGGATGCAGCTTATGCCCTGCACAATTCAGTGATTTGGCGGGCGTGAAAAACGCACGGGTTTGGGCGTGCCCAGTCCATTATTCGTTGTCTCTGTGAAATGCGCAACGCTTTCCGACCACACGGCGGCTTGATATAATGGTAACGTCTTGGTTCCACGGCACCGCCAGCAATGGCGGCCATTACCCATAATTATTGCTGTTGAGGGCTGTGGCCATGCCTGCTGGTTACTGCCACACCTCGGTACCTTTGTAGCAGCCAGTCGCCTGATAGATGTACCGCAGCAACCAACTGGCAACAACCTGCAGTCGTTCTCACGACACGATTTTCCGGTCCGCGACGCAAAGGGTCTGGGTGGAGAAGATCGTCGCCTCGCTGAAATCCTGCTGGAGCGGACATCAACTCTTTGGCCTGTTGTGCAACCAACGACCCTGCGCGCGCACCCAAATCGGAAATGACCATGGCAAGCAAGATTGACGGGCAAAATTGGGCAAAATAGCTAATCTTCACGTATATGCTCAAATTCAATAATTTCTTCAAGAATACTATCCTGATGGTTTGATAATTTAATATTACTATCTTAAGCGGATACCATGTGCTCCGGAAACAGCCCTTCTATGCATGACCTTGTTGAGCAGGAGCAGCTGTGGAACCCTGCTGCCCCTCCTGGCGAAGAAAACCATGAGGCAAGTCGTTTTTCATAACCGTGGCGGGCTTGATTCGGCAAAGTCGCATTTTGTATTTTGTTGCCGGTACTCCGCTTGTTTTGAAAAACTCCAGGCATCAACCTCCGCTTTACCGGACTGCTTGTCCACGCCTGACGCCACTCGACGTGCACTTCATCGTAACAGGCATTTTATCCGGACACTACGCTCGATCCCTCCAGCATCATTGGCTTGATACGTCGCCTTCTCCCGCATACGCCGCTTTCCACGGTAAGACAACAGGGCGTTGACGGCGCTGCCGCAGCCATGTCACTAGAAGACGTGGGCACATCAAACTGCGATGGAACCGCAAGCGCTGCCGCGACCGACGCTCAGAGCAGAGAAACGGAGGGCGAGTCAGGCGAACCGTCCATCAGTGCGGCAGAGGAGAGAGAGCAGGACATGATCGAGGCGGGCTGCGTGCTGTGGGACTTGACAACGTCCGCGGAGCAAGCAAAGTTTCTTGTGAGTGGAAGTCAACGTCTGATTTCCTGATTGTCATTCAGCGGCGCAGCTTCAGAAGTATGCCAGAGATATGCCATGGACAGTGCCGCTTTGCCATGGTGCAAAAAAGCAGGAAGTGGGTGTTTAAATACTCGTCCAAGCAATCTTCAGACTTGCAGGCTGTCACTTCCATGCAGCTTGGTATTATTGCCTTAGAATATGTCATGAAGCTACAATCGCCCAAGTGGGTGCGTGTCTACTTTGTACACCTTTCCACCTGCGCCCTCTGACCTGGTACAAATGATCTCGGGTTGCTTGTCGTGTTCTTCGCATCGTTCTCGTGCAGTTTCAGAAGAGTTATCAAATCCACCCTCTATCGCACCACATATCCCAACCATACGTCCCTGGTACACCTCAATTGCATATCCCAATTACTATTCATCCTACATATGCAACGCCGGACCCCGTGGTCTCATTTTGCCCGCTAATAAGCTTGTCCTCTTTGCGCTGGCTGCCTTGTGTTGCATACATGCCTGCAGGTGGACAACTTCCTGGTGGACGTCGTCGTGGGGGTGTTGCAGTCCTGCCACAGCCCGCGGCTGCATGTATGTGACTGATGTCTACGTATGCATGTATGTGCGCGGCTGCAAGTATATGTGGGTGCCCATCGCACCATGTTGCTCTACTCGGCGCTGCTTCTCTATTAACATCGTATATCTTAGCATGACCTATCTTAGTATGATCTAACAAACCGCCTATATTAGTATGATCTAACAAACCATCTCTATCTTCTTATGATCAAACAAAACAATCTATCTTAGTATGATCAAACAAACCATCTATTTTAGTATGATCAAGCAAACAATCTATCTGCCCAGGATCAATCCAACTCAGCGGTGAACCTTTAGCCCGTTTGTCGAGGCGGTCACTTGGCTAGTTGCAAGAACACTCAAGGATAATAATGAAATATTTTAAGAGCGGATGGCGTGCTGGGAATTAACAAAGGTCCTTATCTGGGTCAGGTGCCTTGGGGGAATATCCTTCAGGACTCGCACCTTAGTACTTGGAACAAAGTTCATATGTAAAGTTCACTTCTCGCCCTCCCATTCCCTTTTGACTATGTTTCTGGCTCTAGGCATCATTTGTGGATCCTGTGTCGCCTCCTTGCTCTCTCCCCCCCCCCCCCCCCCCCCCCCCCCTCCCTCTCGCACGCCCACACGCCCACGGAAGAACCCACCCACCCCTCAACACACACACACACACGCATGCCTGCACACTCACGCTATTCTTCCCCCCCTTTTCAGCCTCCGTCTCACCCCCTGCCACCCCCCCATCTTCATCAATCCTTCACACGTTTCGACGGTGAAAACCGGGTGCCCAAACACTGCCCTACGTGACGCCGTGCCCCAGGAGATCTCCCTCGGCATCATCGCCAACCTCCTCTGCTTCGTCGACACAGGAGATCCGCCCGGCTCGAGCAAAACGAGGGAAGCCACCAACTCACCGCCATATGCGCCCGATGGGGAGCCACCGACACAGGGCAAGCCAGTGAAAGAAAGAGGGCAAGCCTCTGGGTCCAGGGAGGCACGTCTTAGCATTAGGGATGAGGAGGAGGATGACGGGCGCGGCGCACGTGTTACGCATGGTGGACGCGGGGAGGACGTGGCAGGCGAGAGAACGGGGACCCTGGCTCAGCTGCGGCCACCACCCTGGGCGATGGTGGAGCTTGTCGTGAATCGGTTTCTGTTTGTCGAAGACGCGGCGTGCGTGACGGAGGCGTGCAGGTGGGTGGGGCGTGATCTGGTAACGGTGTTAGTTGTTGGAGCTTAACGACCGCTTGTTGCGGTGGCTGTACATCGTTATATGCTGGAGTGTGACCTCAATTACGGTGTTAATTGTTGAAGGTTGACCACTGATTGTTTTGGTGGCTGTACATTTGATGCAGTACTATTTACACTGTATTTCTAGCGTTGCATTTGGTGATTTGATAAATTTTTTTTTTTATGACCGTACTTGATTTGGTTCTTCATTGCCTTCCAAGAATACCAGCATTGAGATATCGTCTGTTGAGGTATCGTATGGGTGCGTACAACCGGCCTCCGAAGTCTGTTCTTTCTCCTCTTCCTGACTCACTACTATTCTTTGTCCTCCTTTTCGCTGGGCCGCGTATGTTTCAGCTCTAGACCTGGTACGCACGCGCAACAATCAGGTCCAGTTGGGAAATTCCCCCGTGCTGAACTGCGCCCACAGAGGTTACAAATAGAATCCACCATCTGACACCTTTTGTAACTGGCCCAGTCTCTTTCCCGCCCGGGAATCCCGTACTCATGCGGAGCAACAAACATATTGCCTCATCGGACCCGACCAGGCAATGTTTTCCCCTGCCAGAACAGCTTGGGGAACAAAACAAAGTTATCCGTACACGGGCCAGGAAGGGTTGTCCGTTGGTCACGGCCCGATGTGCGATCTGAAACCGTGCGCCAACCGTGCCGGAAGGTTTTTCCTGACCGGGTTTGTTCCTTGTTCCTTCCCTGTGAGGACCAGGCCTCGCTGCCTCCAGGGCATCTGGGGCTGTCTTTTTTGCCAGTAACTCTTCTTGTGCCTGGTCCTAGTCCTGGGCCTGGGCCTGGGCCTGGGCCTGGGCCTGGGCCTGGGCCTGGGCCTGGTCCCATACTCGTAAGATACTAACAAATAAGCTTGAACGCGCACACAATCATCGTCCCTGATCGCTCCCCACGTACTGGTAGTAGATTTTTATCAATACTTGGTACGATTCTCAATGCATATAAACCTTTGCTTGCTAGGGTCGTTGCACGCTTTATCGGTGGTGCCGCTCTCACTTCCATACGTAATCATTATCAGATAATACTTTCATCTGACTACTGACGGCCCACCTATTCCCCGCTCACTTTCCCCCCCCAGGGTGCTGGCCACCGCGCTCAGGTTGAAGGACGAGCTGGCCGTGGGTCCGTGGCTGGCGGCGATGGAGGGCCAGGGAGCAGCGGTGCCGGCGGCCAGCCAGCGAGAAGAGGAGGATGAGAGCGAGGATGAGAGTAGGGGGGGGAAGAGAGAAAAGGTCAAGGAGCGGAACAGGGGGGAGGGCGGGGAGGAGGCGGGGAAGGAGGTCAAGGAAGAGGCGGGGGAGGAGGGCACTAATGTGGTCATGCGGCAGCTCCTCTGGATCGCATCCAACGCATTGAGCCCGCTGTTGATTGAGAAGGTACCCCGCACGCACTATAAAAGTGCCACGCTGTCGAGGTCCCGCTCATGCGTTTTACATGGCAAGATGCTTGGACCCCGGGTCATGATCCGCCAACGTGTTTTGAGGACTTATCGTTGCAGGGACCCGCAGTGCTGCAACCTGCATGGTGTACTAGTGCACTGACAAGTACTGGCAAGTGCTGGCAAGTACTGGCAAGCACTGGCAAGGGCTGGCAACTTCTGGCAAGGGCTGGCAAGTAGTGGCAAGTGCCGGCAAGTATTTCTCTAGTAGCGTGAGAACTCATACTCTCCCAATATTTTGTGTTGGAACGTAGACGGATCAATGATAACTACAGGAACCAAGAAAGGGTAGGATGTTACGCTTTCAGCAGTTGCGATGGACTATGAGCAGCAACGGGTTCCACACCCGCCCACACCCCTACATTTCAGGACTGCATAGTAGATAATACTGCACTAGTGGGCACTTTGTGCCATGAGTAGCAGGGTGTCGCATTTCTAAACATTTTCATGGAAGGCATTAGGATGAGCGACACACTTACACAAAGCTACTCCCCCATGATTGCCCAACAACGGTTGTTTGACATGCGCATGCGCGTACTCATACCCGCGCATGCACGCATACACGCACGCTCATACACGCACACGCTCACACACACGCACAGTGAACACAATACACACACACACACATACACACACATACACACATACACATGCACACACACACATGCACACACACACATGCACAGTGCACACAATACACGCACACGCACAAGACAACACCATACACACACTCGCGCGTACACACACGACACCACACACACAATACACACAACACAATACACACAACACAATACACACAACACAATACACACAACACAATACACACAACACAATACACACAACACAATACACACACGAATCTGTTCTCTTTTTTTTTTTTCCCTTGCCAGGTGCTGGACCTGCTGCTGTCGATTGCCGTCAACAAAGCCGCTGCCCAGGCACTGCTGCCCTGCCTGCTGCGGCTGGGCATCCTCGAGTGCCTGTTGGAGCATCTACCCCAGGGACCAGGGACGGGTTACCACCCTGGGCTCCCTGGGGAGGAGCCTGGGGACGCATACTCAGGGTCTTCGAAGAGGTGAGGGTGACGCATAGGCATCGCTCCCTACTGGCTAAAGCCGGAGTATTGCTTGGCATTCTACGTGTGAGAGGAACTTTGAATGGCCACAAAAATGAGTGATGTGAAGGGAATGGCCATTCGCTTTGAGGTAATGTGCCCAAGCTTTAAATGGCATTGTTTGATCGCTCCCATTTCATTTCCAACTTGTGCGTGTACGTGTTTACCATGAGAGAGGCTCTTATTAAGTGTGTGATGGGCTAGCAGCACTGTGCATAATCTAGGAGTGCCTATGCTTTAGACTGTACGCTTGGTTATGCTTTTGAATATCCGATATCGGCCTTAATAAATGGTGCTTCCCTAGAATGTGTTTCATACTGTCTTCCGAGAAATAGCTTTCAATGTCACCCTAATTGTGCCTGCAAGCTTTGGCCCCCCACCTGCCCTTTGACATGCCGTGGCGCTTCATCGCCATGCGTGTATCTAGGTGTATGCGTGCATGTACACACGTCCTCGGGCTCGCAGTTCCTCGTTGTACTCCACTGGCTTTCCGAGCCTCTGAACACTTTCCGCTGCCCTCCAGAAGTTTTTGGCTTCGCCCTCCGCAACGTCTGGTTTCCTTTCTGCTGAACCCCTCTGGCTTTGCCCTCCTGAATCTCTGCCTTCGCCCTGCCGAAGCACCTGGCTGTACTCTCCTATATCTTTGCTTTGACATCCGACAATCTTTGTCCTTTCTCTCCTAAAACTCCTGGCCCCGTTTCTCCTGGATTTCTAATACTGGCAGCCGCACCGCAATCGACACGGCCATTCGCATCATCGAGGCTCTGGCGGTGACAGACGTCAGCGCCCCATACGTCGCCGCCATGGTCGCCCCGCTCCTGCGGTCGTTGCGCGTGGTGCTGCTGCAGCCGTGGGAAGACAGCGCTGAGGTATGTGCATGGGGGGGGGCGGGCTACAGTGGTGGTGGTGGTGGTGAGGGGTCACGAGGGGGTGATGTGCATTGGTGGGGGTCGTTCATTATTGGGACATGTCCATTATTCGGAGTTTCCCGTCAGTGGGAGGCTTGCCGTAGCAGGCGGTGTCGATCGCCCATTGATGATGGTCGTCTAAAGTGGGTTGTGCCTTTTAATGAGGGGTGTCCACCAGTACTGGATGCCAATTGCCCAGCATTAGTGAGGCCCGACTATACTCAAGTGCACACCACTAGGTGGAGGGGGGCTGATAATGGGGGGGGGTGTTCCTGCCCCCTTAGCCTTGGGCACCATCCCTCCGTGGTGCGTGGATGCTTCCGTGCCGCACCCATGCGTCATCCTGGTGATGTTTCGTGTGCATGCCGCCAATGATGCCATATTCGTGCCTCCCCCCCTTGTAGATGGCGGTCGCTATTTAAATACATATTCATTGAGAATGATAAATTACGGAATTGAGACCGGCATGCAACATAAGGAAACTGCCCATGTCAAAGAGGAAGGACTGTAAAGAAAAGAATCACAATGGCAGGTAAGGATCAAGCCAACAGTATCGTACAGCTACATGCAGCAACACCTCTGCCGGCCCACCAGGCTGGGGAAGTGACCTACACAGCCTGGTTCGCGACAAAGTAGGCCCAGACGCGGCGGAATAACACATCAGCCACCGTGCGAGTGAGGGCGAGGGACAGGCGCTGCCGCCAATACGAGGACCATGTCCGGTGTTTATATATGTGCATATATATTAATAATTATAATTACTTACATCAGAGTGAAGGCACCCAATTACACATAAACAAAGCCAACGCTAACAAGAGATACCACGACAAAATAACTACAGCCGGCATACTATGATATATATGTTTAACTCAGCTATATATATGGATATGTGCCATTGTAATCGTGAGGTTATCCCCTGGAGGGTGGCGTCTGTGGTTGCACTTAACCATCAATAAAATACATAGGGCATGATTTGCAAGAGGCACAGAGCTTGCCCACGTGGTACCTGCGAAGGTACTCGTGCCCTGCTTATAGCCAAGGAGAAGGAAGGAGGGACTGTTCACGCTGTGTTTATCAATAATGATTATTACCATTCTTATTGTCCGCATTGTGTTTATTCTGTTACCCTGCCCCAATGTACGATCACAGGACGCGCCTGCTGACCTCACAAGTGCGGCAATCGTCATCGCTTTGTTGCTGTCAGACGCGACAGAGGCGCCATCGGAGACTGTGCTGGCGCTGGCTGCAGGTACCGGCATGGTTTTCGATGGCACACAGTCACGCAGTACTAGTGCACCGAGCTATTAATACACGTATTTAGTTAGTTGCAGTGCTACGAGCTATTAATACACGTATATAGTTAGTACTAGAGCACCAAGCTATTAATACACGTATATAGTTAGTACTAGAGCACCGAGCTATCAATACACGTATATAGTTAGTACTAGAGCACCGAGCTATTAATACACATATATAGTTAGTACTAGTGCACCGAGCTATTAATACACGTATATAGTTAGTTGTAGTGCTACGAGCTATTAATACACGTATGTAGTTAGTACTAGAGCACCGAGCTATTAATACACGTATATAGTTAGTACTAGAGCACCGAGCTATCAATACACGTATATAGTTAGTACTAGAGCACCGAGCTATCAATACACGTATATAGTTAGTACTAGTGCACCGAGCTATTCATACACGTATATAGTTCCATCACTATGGCCGCTGCTAGCATTGCTTGCAGGTACTGGCTTGGTTCCATTCTATTTAGTTATCCAGTGCTTAACAGTTAGAGTGACATTATCACAGTCATGGCGGTCATGGCATGCACGGCAGGTATCAGCGCTATTGAGCATAGCCTCGTCATGATAGTCACACCGTTGGGCATCTTGGTTTCGTCAATGCCTCGGTTGGGGCCGAGGCATCGTGCGAGCCCTTCCACAAACTAAAAGGCTGTCTTTGGATAGAGCTTACTGCAGGCACAACTGTTTCACCTGCTTGTTGAATTGGGGAGTGGTTTCTCTTTGGAGGATTGCGTAGAACGCTACTGAGATGCCGTCAAGTTTGTCAACGGCATGGACAGCTTGTACTATGTCATATCGGAGTACGCCAGGGCACGCATGCGATGGCCGAATATGGGAGTTGCTGTTTTGTCTGGAGGGGTATCTTCTTTCCCTATCACTATTTTCTTTCCCTGTCACTCGCCCGGCTCATCCTTCATGCCGGATGGATGGATGCGCCGCATTGCACACCCTCGACCGCAGACCCTGTCGTCTTGCAACGCACCCTGGCCCTGCTGCGTTCCGCCAACGCCGACGAGGCCACGGCGGCCGCCGACCTTCTGCTGGCATCTGCAAGGATCCTCATCCGCTCGCTGACCCTTGCAGGGGGCAGACCGGACGGGGACCCAGGGGCTCCCTGCGCTGGAGGGTCCCGTCCGCAAGTTTTCCCACAACGTTCTGGTGGTGACGACGGCTACAGCCCAGGTGGACCGCAAGGGCGGCCAGGCTCTCCAGACGTGCCGGCTGCAAGCTCAGGCTTTGCGAGTGTGGCTCCTTCTGGTCGGATCCTTGCGAGTCCTACGGGCGCCCCGGCCGACGAGAATGGCATCGATGGGCTTCCACCAGGGCTTGAAATATTGAAGGGTGGCCAAGAAATTCATTCGGGACGCGCTGGAGGAGTCGAGGTCTGGGGACGGATGGATCCCGTCGTGCGGTGCCTGAGCGAGCCACGGGGTGTGGAGTTGCTGCTGCGGCGGGTTGATGCTGGCGGCCGTGGGCAGTACGACGGGGATTGGGAGGAGATGGGTGGCTCGACCAGGGCTGCCCAGGGTAGAAAGGGGTGGGATGAGGGCGAGAATGACGGGTGGGAGGGCGATGAGTCATCATGGAGCGAGGAGGACAGAGCGCGTGTCGGCGGATTGCTGGCGGATGCGGTAGGACGTCGGCATGTTGTTACTAGGGCATGTGTTTGGACTTGCGCATGTGTGGAATCTGGCCAGCTGGTTGTGTGATGCTTATAACCGGCCCTGTGCCTCTTGTTTGTTTGCATGGGAAGGAAAGTTTGCATGGAGCCAGCAACGCACCACAGCGGCACACGCCCTGCCGGTGCACCCCATGGAACCGAGCCTTTTACAACCAGGGGTTGCCTTTGCAAAGCTTCGCTTAATGTCCTGGTTTCGCCTGTGTTGCAAGCAGATTACCTTGTGGACGATTTGCCTGATTTCAAGGCAGAGTACCTCGTGGACAATTTGCCTTGTTTGCAAGGCAGCTTACCTCATGGACTATTACTGTTATACTTTTTCCTTATACCTTCAATTCATGGGGTAACAATATGGAAAAAAGCTCTGCCAGTGGTAGCCTAGGTTAGCCATCCTCTCCTGGAGTGATTTGTGAGTATTTTTTGACAGGGTAAGGGGGGGGGGGGGTGGAGGGAGGCTCCCGTTTACTACTATTCAGACTCTACCAGCAATTGGGAGGATGCCTTTCCTACTGTTGTTCAGTGCGGCGCATGGATGGGGCAGGCCTAAGGCACCATATCGCTCTCTCTAGTGCGCATTTTCAATGTCTGTCGGTGATCAATATCGCTGTTCCCTTTGCTTTCAGCATGTCCTATTTGTGGCACATGTACCTGACTCCTCAATTATTGTCGGGGTGTGTCTGCATCGCGCACATGCTCTGCGCAGGTGAAGCACTTTGTGAATATCTTGGAGATATGGTGCCAGCAAAGGCAAACAGAAGACAACCGGCATGGAGGCGGTGCCGTATCGCCAGTATCATCAGAAAACCTGCCAAGAGATCATCTGCCAAAGCTCTCCCAGGTCATGTCTGCTCTCTCGCGGTTGACGCAGGGGGTCTAGGTTGGGGAAATCCAACCCAACATTGATATCGGATAGGTGTTATGTACATGATCTACCACCTAAACGCCATGATCTACCACCTAAACGCCATTAATTAATTAATTAATTAGACTCGTGCTCCCGTTGGGGAGTCACGGAGCATTAACCCCGATGGATGGATGGATGGGTGCAAACATTCCTACCGGTCTAATCTATCTGCATTGGCTACATACTACATCTATCTAACAGCAGTCTAACTACAACATCTATCTAGGCAGCCGCACGCTGCCCGAGGGGGAACTATCTGGCGTGCCTCCCGCGGGATTGCACCCGCGGGCGCTTCCCCACTGGGGGGGGCTCATTGTCCTCTATGACCTGGGCCCACTTGGCCTTGTCCATCATCTTCTTCCAAATCACGGAGAGGCCGAGGCCCCCCATGTCCTCTACTAGCTGTTCCTTGAAGGTGCGGGCCTTGCGGCGTCTAACATCACTGGGCCCAGCCCACGTCAGGAGGTGCCGGCCAGGCTGGGCTGGTCGCAGTCCTAAACGCCATGATCTACCACCTAAACTTCGCACATGGTCTATTCAACACAATAGAAGCCTCCATTGCACCTGGAGGGTGTCATGCATTTCATCCACATAAGACAATAATGAGTGAGCACAATAGGCCACCACATCGTGGCTTTAGCCTTTGCCAGATTTTATTCCTGGCCTTGTTATATAAAAGAGACGATGTACCATACAAATTAGGTAAAGTTTTGACATCGTATTTCAACATTTATGCATGCATACACCTACAGATGTGTGCGTGCATGTACGAAGAAGGATATTGTGCGCTTACTCGAGGATCAAAATGCGCACATGCATCCATTGCATGCGCCCCGGTCTGCACCCATATCCATGCTAGCTACATGCATGTACAGATATTGCTTGATCGATCGATATATTGCTTGATCGATCCGCTTATATATTTCCTCGTAAATGGCCGGAGCTATAGTGCGATCGCAGCAATGGTGCTCACCACCGGCTATAGAAACTTCCGGCCAGTTAGGCTCGACACACACGCCCTGATCAAGCTTTATTAAGATGTTTCCGGCCCCACCATCAAGGTAAACTAGTCGCTTTTAGCGTTTGCAAGCCATAATATCAATATTCGTATACGTTACGATCGACCAGTGCCTCAGTATCAAAGAGGCAATCATTCATCTACTACTTTTCTCAATATGGTGAACTGTCCACAGGGCGCCACCAACCGCCTAGTTGCGCTGTCACCTGCGCAGTGCATGCATGTCTAGCTGAATGCATGTGTTTCTGGCTTATAATGTGTTTGATTAGAACGGTCAATGGGCAAGTATGATGTCGATGACGTACAACTGTGAGCTCGGCCTCTCGACCGGTCCGCATATAGTTCCCAGACTGATGACAGCTACACAATCATACGTTGGTGGCTGGTCGGAGTCAAGGCTGCTCAAGTGCCAGACGAGATTCCACTCGTGTGAACGTCTCCTCCACCACTCGCAACAGCATCTCCTCCGTGCACTCACGCTCCTTGCGTTCCAGCTGCAGATGACCAAGAGAAGGGCATCCACCGGATATAGTCCATTAGATTAAATTACAAGCAGAAATGACTAGGCATGTAGCTGACAACTGACAACAACAAAAAATGGGAAAGGCTGGGGAAAAATGATTCAGCAAACCGGGCAAAACACCATTTTTTTTTAATGGTCAGTCAAAACTGCCCTTGGAAAAGGGACACCCTAGCCTGTTGTCTCATGCTTAACATGAACATCTATTGATGGCCAGACAACAATGCTGTCATAAGCGTTGTCTAAGGAGGCCAGCACGCGAGCCTTCCCTTGGTAGGATCGCTTCCTGCTAGGACTGCAATGGCAGCTGCTAATATTTTGCTGCATCTAGCTTGCGTGGGCCGACAATCTTGTGTGCTGACGATATTGCTGACGATCTCAGGAGACAAAAGTAAATTGTTGGTACCTGACACACGCGAATGTGGGGTAGAGAGGGTGCCAGCAGTAGCTCGAATGTGCACGAGGGTGCACAGTGACCATATATCTTGTTGAGCGGCTGAGCGGGAGGCCGGCACCATGATAGGCTAGCCCATGGGGAAAAAATTAAAAAGTCTTGGTACAACATACCGTAATTCAAAAGTGTTGTGAAACTGTAGGGTTCAGCCTACCTTGATGTCCCTGTGCACCTGCAGGCACCACTCCTCCATGGACCGCAGCAGGCTGTTCTCCATGAAGTCGCGTGCCTGCCGGAGCGGAACGATCAGAGGTCAAGAGACGGTTAAGGCAGGCAAGCACAAACGAGACAAGGTCAAGTTTCCATACCCTCCAGAGTAACTGAAGCAGTGTAGTTACTATATTTTTTGTAGACCGTTGACACTCGATCGGATGGTGAACTACTAAAAGTCGTATTTGGTGAAAGTTCGCAAGGCAGGTTGCAAGAACTGACTGCTTGGTTCCATGCTGGGGTTGGGGCAAGTACAAGGTTGAGGGGGATGCTCAGGACTAGGGCCGGGGATCAGGGATCAGGGGTCAGGGGTCAGGGGTCAGGGATCAGGGGTCAGGGGTCAGGGGTCAGGGGTCAGGGGTCAGGGGTCAGGGGTCAGGGATCAGGGGTCAGGGGTCAGGGGTCAGGGGTCAGGGGTCAGGGGTCAGGGGTCAGGGGTCAGGGGTCAGGGGTCAGGGGTCAGGGGTCAGGGGTCAGGGGTCAGGGGTCAGGGGTCAGGGGTCAGGGGTCAGGGGTCAGGGGTCAGGGGTCAGGGGTCAGGGGTCAGGGGTCAGGGGTCAGGGGTCAGGGGTCAGGGGTCAGGGGTCAGGGGTCAGGGGTCAGGGGTCAGGGGTCAGGGGTCAGGGGTCAGGGATCAGGGAGCAGGGCATGCAGAGGGCAGCGGGGGGGGATAGAGGGGGGTAAAGCAGAGGCGATAATGTCAGAAAAAAGATAGGCAGCGCAGGATAGGCAAGGCGGCCGATGCCACGCTTCTGATACAGTTTTCTAGAAGGCAGCCAGAGGGTACAGGGGGAAGTGGGGACAAGAGAAGGGGAAGTGAGGAGGAAGGGGGCGGGGCGGGGCGGGGCGGGGCGGGGCGGGGGAGGACAGGAGAGGACAGGATTCGCAGAGAAGCGCTGCTGCTTGCCTTCTTCTCCTCTTGCAGTTGGCCGTGGAGACGAGCGATCGCATCGTTGATGCGAGACAGCGCGCTTTCTGTGTTTCTCTCCCTGTGGGGAAGCCAGGGGCCACGGCAGCACAGGAGGCCACGTGACGTCAGATAATGCACTCACAGGTACACACTCGTGACCTGGATGGCCACAAAGTAAGCTGAGGTGCAGAAAGAGGGTAATGGGGGAGGGAAGCCCAAGGTGGAAGGACCGGGCAGGGTTTAGAGAGGGACTCAACCAACGTGCATGCGGACAAGCCAAACCCAGGTGCACAACAAGACCGGTCCCTTTTTCTGGGTGGTGGTGGGTATGGGCCATGACTAAAAGTTATGGGCATGTCTGCCGGCCTACAGCACAATCTGCCACCTGTTATGCAAGCCATGGGCCAAAGAGCATAGCTGAGACAACTGCCTGCGGGTTTCTTGGCGAGCTCAGTCTCGCAACACTAAAATGAAGGGAAAGTAGCACCCCTTGTTGGTTTTCCCATCGATTTTCCTGTTGATTTTCCTGTCGATTTTTGTACTCACGGTACTCACAGCAGGAGGATATGGCGAAAGAACAACTGCCACCATACTAGTGCGACTGAGGTGCTAACAGGTAGCATGTAAATAGGTAGGTATATATGTGTACTAGGGGAACTGTCCACGGGTCATGCACGAAAGTAGGGTATTCAGTAGTATGTAGGGTATATAGTAGTATGTGTACTAGGGGAACTGTCCACGGGTCATGCACGAAAGTAGGGTATTCAGTAGTATGTAGGGTATGTAGCAGTATGTGTACTAGGGGAACTGTCCACGGGTCGCGCACGTACCGCAGCGCACGCTGCTGCTCGCAGGCGGTCCCGAGCCCGTTCAACTGGGCAGCACGAGGCAGGGCAAAGCGAAGCAGGGCAGGGCAGGGCAGGGCAGGGCAGGGCAGGGCAGGGCAGGGCAGGGCAGGGCAGGGCAGGGCAGGGCAGGGCAGGGCAGGGCAGGGCAGGGCAGGGCAGGGCAGGGCAGGGCAGGGCAGGGCAGGGCAGGGCAGGGCAGGGCAGGGCAGGGCAGGGCAGGGCAGGGCAGGGCAGGGCAGGGCAGGGCAGGGCAGGGCAGGGCAGGGGATGACGCAGGAAAGTAGAGATACTGCCAGTATTAGTGGATACAGAGGTGAACTCTTGATGTACAGAGACGACAACAGAATGCAACAAGACAGAAGCATGCTGCTGCATGGGTCATGCCCCCGTACCAGGGCACAAAGCAGCGTTTTGAAAATGACTGGGACCACACAGGCAGAAGGCACTCCGAAAGAAGCTTCACTAGCTAGGCCGAAGAAGCTTAACTGGGAGCATCCTACAGGTGCATACCAACTGCAGACAGGTGAATAAGAGATTGGTTGGGGAAAGTTGCCAGTTGACCGTGGGGAGACATAAATAGGTGTCGTTGGGCAGGCCTGAACTGGCCCTCAAACCTTTGCACCGCCAGGCTGGCAAGGAAAGCCAAGGACACAACACAGATTAACATGACAGCACCCATGCCAACCTGTTTGACATTTCTAGATGGGAACAAACATGCCAGTAATAAGCATGTTAGGTTCTGGCATTTGCAGTCAAACAAGGGGTTGAAGGGTTGCACTCCGCCACCTCAGTGTGCCAGGGGCGTGTAGCACAGCGACCTCGGAGTAGCAACAGCATGTTGTTTCCCTCCCAAAACAATGGGGCGATCCATGCACCGCCAATGCACACAAGGTAAAGAAAAAGCAGCAGCGCGGCAAGTGCTGGACACTTTGCGACATTTCACAGCATCGGGGTTCGAAGGCCGGGAAGCTGCGACACGTGACGCACGGCAGGTTCAGGGAAAGTAGGGAAAACAACATCACACGCCCTGACTTTGACATCACCAAAAAATGTGGGCCTGCCTTGTCAGGCGCTGCACTCAATATAAGGCTGATTATTATGAAGCTGCCTTGTTGAGAGCTGCTCACTATCGAAGAATGGGTCAAAGGTCCCTTTATTGGTACCCGCGTGACGCAGTCTACATGATTATTATTTGTGACGAACCTCATCTCGGAGAGCCTGGTCAAAGCTGACGGCAGTCTCATGCCGCGCCGCCGCCTGCTGGGCCACCGCGCCCCGCACCGTGCTGGCCTTGTCGTCAAGAGACCTCGCGAGCTTCTGCAACGACTCCTTGCGGCTCTGCATGGTGGTCACTCAAGAGCGATCGCAGGATTATTCAGGAAGAACTACAAACAATGGAGGTGAGAGAGAGAGAGAGAGCATGGTGGTCAAGGACAAACACTGCATGCACATGCGGGCCCAGAGGACCCGTTTCAGACCTGCCTGTTGGGCTGACTGGATTTTAGCGTTGGGGAGACCAGAACGCGACCGAGCGCAAGGGTCCCAGGGGTCAGGATAAACGAAGTCCCTGCGAGAGACAATTGACAGTAGGTATGATAAGAGGCCTTATGGCAACAACGTCGCTGCTTGCATTCCCAAGCCTGAGAAGACGCAAGCCTGAACAGATGCGACGCCGCGCCCAGGTCCCCGCATGAACGTAGGGGAGGAGACTTCACAACGTGAAGTGGGTGCCAGATGGTGGCCACAACGAGATAAGTATTCCAGACAGCGGCCGTGATGAGAAACCCTCGAGGCTTACAGCATCCGTTGCTTGAATACGCAGGCCGAAGTAGGGCATCTTATCTGATGTGTTTACCTGATCTGTGCGGGCCAGGTTTTACGTCCTTGATCATTTACGTCCGTGCACATTCGAGAACGCGCGGTTGTTTTAGGAATCGTTACGCAGACCTGGTTTGGTTCCGAGTTTAGCATGGGCCGCAGGCTTGGTTGATTGTTCCCTTGGGCCGGACCGTGTGGAGCGGCCGTGTAAGGCCTGAATTTCTGTAGTCAAAGTCTTAGGTAACCTGACTTAGGTTCAGGAGCAAGACTTACAGTCATTACCGCGTGAAGTTGCGATCGACGCCCTAATTCGGTGTCGCAACTTCACGCGGTAACGCAACTTAACCATCCCTTACAGCCTGATGCAAAACACAGCATGGGGTACGAAAGTGATGCATGCATGGTGTGTTGGCCTGGTAGCGGCGTTTCCGTACCCGCAGCCGATAAGTTTACCAGAGCTGACTTTCCTCTCCACTGCCAACTCAAGCGCGCACTACCCTATCCCCAGGCAAGAACGTTGATTTCATCGAGTTCCCTATGCACATCCAGTGACAATCAACTAATCCACCGCCCCCTCCACGCTTTTCCCTAATCGACATACCTTCCTCTCCACCGCCAACTCGAGCGCGCACGAACTCTCCAGCAGCTGCATCTCCTTGGCCTTGCGCTCTCGCAGCGCCTGCAGGGGGGGGAGGGGGGAAGGGGCGTGTGCAGGGGTTCAAGGGGTTGAGGAGGCGCAGCAACAGTCGGAGGAGGAGGACAGACCTCAAAGAGCTTTCATTAGCAGGCTGACGAACAATAGCCCGACAAACTTTCTATTCAGATGGATCCATCCACATTAGGCATCGGCACTGGCAGTCTGTTTTGCTGGTGCCTTGGATACATATATAACTCCTATTGAGTACATTGGATATGAATATGACTATTGTCTGTAGGGTTCTTCTTTTCGGGGTTTAATTTTCTTATGTTGCATGCCACTTTCACCTCCGTAACTTATCATTCTCAACGGAATATATATATCACAAGGTCTTAATGACGTAAGTGCAGATTGCTGAATACCCTTGCTGGCATTCCTGGGAGTGCGTCCATCCCAGACACGTCAAGTGCAAAACCTTACGAAAGTGCATTCTCAGCCTATATCGTAATGCCTCTACAATGAAGACACGGGACGCGCTTGGCCTTCAGGTGGCAGGATCCACCACCGCCTACCTTTGTGGGCTTCCACACGATGCACCCCGCAGTTTGTCACAATATGCCCCCCACTCCCACGCCATCGCATTGCTGGCATCTGTACATGTCTGCTCTTTCTGCTCCCAGGCCCATGGCGGTTATGCAAGTGTGCTCCCAAGGCCGATGCCCACATGCTTTCGTTTCACTACGCATGATCAGTGGATCATGGGTGTGTCCTATGCTTGGTATCATGTGGTTAGTGGGTCCTATGTGTGCTCTATGTTTGTTATCATACTACTGCAGTATGATTAGTGGATCATGGGTGTGTCCTATGCTTGTTATCATGTGGTTAGTGGGTCCTATGTGTGCTCTATGCTTGTTATCATACTACTGCAGTATGATAAGTGGATCATGTGTGTGTTCTCGCGAGACAAACATCACGACGAGACAGGAACGGGGTCTGATGATGCATGAGAAAACTCAAGTGCTGGCACATGTCACGCCTACGGAAGGTTGAAGGCTTAGCAATTAGCACGAACATGCACACAAACGAAACTAAGGTGAACCCGTTTACGAGTTGGTATCTCTCTTCAGGCTGCACCTGCAGGCTGAAAGCCAGCTCTGCTCACAGACTTAAAAGCAGCAGCAGTTCTCCAGGCACCGACTGGACATGTGGCGTGACAACGAACCACTATCACACAGTGTCACTGTCACACAGGTTGTCACTGTCTCACAGATTGTCACTGTCACAGAGAGTGTCACTGTCACATAGAGTGTCACTGTCACAGAGAGTGAGTGTCACTAACACACAGTGTCACATATGTCACAAATGTCACCATCACAGATGAGCGCTGACCTCATGTGCGGCCCGGTCTGACATCAGCGTCTCCTTTAACTTGGCGGAATGGCTCAAGAGGAGCTGGCAGGGGGGGGGGGGGGCGGGGGGGGGGGGCAACGGTGGGAAAGAAGGGGAGGCCATGCGATGGGAGGAGGGAGAGGAGGGAGAGGAGGGAATGGCAGGGAGGGAGGGGAGGAGGGGAGCAACGGCAGGGGGAAGGGGAGGCGATGTGACGGAAGGAGGGAGAGGAGGGACTTAAAGCAGGGCACATATGGGAAGTATATGAGGCGGTCTACCATGCCAGGGTGTCCACTCCACACGCCGACTCACCAATCAAACAACCAAGAGCCTACGGGCCTACCAGGCATGCCAAGGTACAGGGTCTTCTGGAAATTTCCACCCAGAATTCGACATCATGGGCCTACTCTATTCAAGAAAGCACAGGGTGGTGTTACGTGAACGTAAATAAACATGCCAATACCGAATCGCATGGGTGCTACGACTCGAACACTGACCGGGACTACATGCATTCGCACAAACCTGGAGCTTGGCGTCCGATGAGGTCTTTGTTTGGCAGAGCTGGAGATAGTAAGATTTATGCAGACGAAAGAAGATGAAGGAATGGAAAGGACCCAGTTGAGTAAAGCATGGCAGCAGCGTCATCATGTAAGCAGCCCATGTGGCAACTAAGGTGATGGCATGTGAGCGCCCAGACGGTGATGTGATGTGCACCCATCCCACAAGGGGTGGTGGGAAGTATTCATACCTGGATGTATTGAAATCGCTAGCGATCGCTTGGTGATGTCGATTGTGTCATGGACTACGTGTATTGGTGATGTCGATCGTGTCATGCACTACGTTTATTAATGATGTCGATCGTGTCATGGACTACATGTATTGGTGATGTCGATCGTGTCATGGACTACATGTATTGGTGATGTCGATCGTGTCACGGACTACATGTATTGGTGATGTCGATCGTGTCATGGACTACGTGTATCGGTGATGTCGATCGTGTCATGGACTACATGTATTGGTGATGTCGATCGTGTCATGGACTACATGTATTGGTGATGTCGATCGTGTCATGGACTACATGTATTGGTGATGTCGATCGTGTCATGGACTACATGTATTGGTGATGTCGATCGTGTCATGGACTACATGTATTGGTGATGTCGATCGTGTCATGGACTACATGTATTGGTGATGTCGATCGTGTCATGGACTACATGTATTGGTGATGTCGATCGTGTCATGGACTACGTGTATCGGTGATGTAGATCGTGTCATGGACTACGTGTAGGAAGCTGACGTCCACGAACATGGTGCATTATTCCCAACTGAAAGTTACGAGTTGTTGAAAGAGAATGGCTCATGAGCAGTTGGTTCGTCGTCATCCATGGAACAGGGTAGACTAATGCTCACAAACCACCCAGTCCGCCAAAGCGAATTACGATGCATGCATTCAACACAATAGGACATGTGCATTAGCACACTAAGACGTCTGGATTAGCACACTAAGGCATTTGCATTAGCTCACTACGGTGGGTGCATTAGCACACTAAGACGTGTGCATTAAACACAATAATAAGGCGTTTGCATTAGCGCAAAAAGACATGGGCATGGGCACATTAATCAGACGTGTGCATTAAACACAATAATAAGGTGTGTTCATTAGCACAAAAAGACGTGGGCATTGGCACATTAATCAGACGTGTGCATTAAACACAATAATAAGGTGTGTTCATTAGCACAAAAAGACGTGGGCATTGGCACATTAATCAGACGTGTGCATTAAACACAATAATAAGGTGTGTTCATTAGCACAAAAAGACGTGGGCATTGGCACATTAATCAGACGTGTGCATTAAACACAATACTAAGGTGTGTTCATTAGCACAACAAGACGTGGGCATCGGCACATTAAACCTTTTACTCTAGCAGAACAAGACGTGTGCATTAAAGACACCAGGCCGAGTGCATCAGCACAGCAAAAGTGTGCACTAAACACAACAAGGCGAGTGCATTAGCACACACACAAAAAAAGATTGACTTAGCACTGGAAGTCGTGTGCATTACGCACAGTAAGACGCACCTTTTCTTCCAACGCCGTCAGGCAGGATTCAACTGCCTGCTTGCGCGCCTGGCCACGTAGCAAAGGGAGAGAGAAGGCGCCGCGCGGGGTAGCAACACAACTAATCAACCTATTTGTCGACTAGCCAAAATCTATTGATATTAATGAATATTGCCTTGCTTTACTGCAGACTGACCGACCTATGAGAAGCAAGCTGAAGACTGCAACATCAGTACAGGTAAACACATTTCAGGGAGGGTTGTCACCATAAGCGACATGGCGAACAGTTTCTAACAACCTGTGGCACAATGCTGATACAGTAGACATACAACGCTGCATGGGGATTCACTGTCCTTGGACGGCCAGAGCCCCATAGACCTCCAAGGTACATTAGCGCCCATTGGCATGTCAGCAGGGCACGGACATGTCAAACAAATCTCCCAGGCTTTCAACATGCATTTTCTCTTCACGTGTCGCCATCAGCTTGGAAATGTAAGCATGGGCAAGGAAACGAGTGGACGAGGTAACACATGGTAGGCACATGGCAGGTATAATTACCCCAGACGGTGGTAACAACAGTAGAGAAAAAACTGCAGGGTCAGCCTCGCCTTGGGAGCTGTTGCCCATGAGGGGCCATAGACAAATCCGTGTGTCTGAACCGACGCACCTGCCGCTCTTCCTCAATTCCAGTTTGCAGCTCTTGCAGCTTTTCCGTAAGCTGCTGGATTCGTGCTCTACTCGGCGATGCTTCTGCAACAACCAATCAAAAGGATTTCGCGACGTACGGGGGGCGAAAGAGGGACCAAATGCGACGTAAGCGATAAGGTGCGTATTTCGGATGCTTTGCCCAACGATGTCTTAAGGTCCTCCGAACGGGGCTTGATTTGAGCCTCCATCGCGCCCGTCACCTACCGACGTTCTCGCAGAGTAACCTTTCAGTTTGACTGGAGAAAGGTAGCTGCCTGGTGGTCTCGGCATTTTGTCGGTAATCCATCGCACCTTTTCTCCACTTTAAAAGTCTCCCATTCCAATTTCGTAAATCAGCATAGCAATTAAACTGTCATGTCAACGCAGTTACACTAGATTTTGCAAGGTACACTAGAAAACCTTACTGACCGGCTTGCGGTAACCATAAAGGAGTTAAATAATGGATAATCAACGCAACTGAACTAACAAGGGTATGGATTCAGGCATGCGTCTGACAATGCGCTGCTCGGTTACGTCATGGCCTATACAGATTGACAAGTGGGTCATTGCAAAACGAATCACAAGCAAATTCCGAGCTTTGGTGGGTTGAACGTAACAGATTTCGATGTGTGCTTAGCACCAGATCTCGATTCGCTGTTTGCAGCCATATCCGCGAGTCCACTTATGAAAATGCAACTTGAAGTGCGCTGGCTTCTCGTGGAAGTCCAGTCGTTACCGCGTTAAGTTGCGTTTCTTAAGATTGCGCTACCGCGTTAAGTTGCGACGCCGGTAAGTTTGGCGCCGTATACCTTACCGCCCACCTTTCGGTAACTATCTGGCCGGAAAAATGGACTTCGGGCGACTTGATGCTGCAGCTGGATCGGGCTTGACGACAGCTGTCGATTGCCGTATACAGAAGTCCGTCAGAGGAGGAGGGGTTGAGCTGCTAGCCTAACTCTATCGTCAAGGTTACATACTCGCGTTAGTTTGCGTCACCGCTTTAAGTTGCGGTAGCCGCCTAAAACTTGGCGTCGCAACTTAAAGCGGTAATGTGTACTCGCGTTGCATGAGTTTCAGCGGGCCTCGCACTGACAGCCTGCCACGTGGCTATTTGCTATATTTGTGCCGGATCCACGTGCACCTGCGTGCGAACTGAAAACTTGGCCCCTGAGGCGCGGCTATGGGCATGATATACATTTTAAAAGCGAAAGTCGGCTGATGTGGCGGGTAGGGGGGACCCTTCTCATCTGTTATAGCAGTAATTATCTTTGATCGTGTGCATGAGAATTTACCAACATCGCTGACCGTTTTGCTTCATGACGTGCGTCGGCTTTATAGGTAGTCGGGACCGTGAGATGGCATATATATTTCGATGATATAAATTTTCATGTTCGAAGCAACCCCGATTACTCGTTAGGCGTCTATGCTGCAGTTTGGCAGTCCTTTAGCTAATGAGATTGTATTCCTGGTAGACGGGGGCGAGATATTCTGTAACTGGAACTGAGAACTCGATCGACTGGAATTAACCCAAGCCACAATTAAAGGTTTCAATGTTGTCCATCTCAATGCCATCGCATATGTTGTTCATCTCAAATGCTCCTCTGAGTAGTGCTGTGATCGACATCAACAGGAATTCTCAGTGTCGAGGATTTCGGCTGGCACAGAAGGCGATGACAAACGTTGCTGCGAGCCTGCCACAGAGACCTGTTGGAGCGTCGTTTAACTAATAAACAGTTGAAAACGGAAGAAAGTGAGTTATTTCTACTTGAAAACGGAGTTGGAAAGTGAGTTATTTCTACCTCGTAACCTGGGGGCTGCCCCACCGTAAGGGGCTCATCGTGGTGTCAAGCCAGCTGTGAGCTGTCCCGGCCAAGTATATTGTGGCCGGGTGATGATGAAGTGCCGCATTTCCCAGCGCTCAAGCGCGTTGCAGTAAAACTTTGTGTGACCTGCGCATGCATGCCGACAATTAGGCACGTAGTGCATTAGTTATCAAACAAACGTCGGTACCCGCGCACTAACCTCAGCTGCTACACAACCACTTGATGTTGCCGCACGCTGTAGCCGAATGCCCCTCACGGCCTCACCTTAGATCTTTGTAATTCAAATTTAAATTTAAAATTTTAAGTGACTAAATTAAATTTAAATTAGATTATAACATGACGCCGTTGGGAGATCATGTAGCACATATTCCTTGCTTGGATGGGTGGAGGTGGGCGAAGCCGCGTAATCGAACTAAGCTAACTCTAATTAGCTATCTAGTCTAGAAAATCCTAACTAGTAACACTACTCAGCAAAGCGCCCCTTCCGCTTGGGGGGAGGGGGCTTGCCCACAGGGTGATTGACTAGGTGCTTGTATAATGTGTGTTTGGTGCATTCATGGTTTGCATGTCGAGTCACGTAGACGACAAGCCATGGCAGGCGACCCCCGCCTAGGGGAACTATATATAGAAGTAGTGTAGCATAATAGTAAGGCTTCGCTAACGTGGCCCACGCTCATATGTTCTTTCTGATTTCTGATATGTGTACGTATGCCTATGACGGGATCCCCGGACCAGATAATTAAATTAAAATTAAATTAAATTGTAACATATAATATCCGTTGGGAGTACATGTAGCACATATCCCTGAGAAGGGGCATATATATGGCTCCAGATTTAAAGAGCTGTATATAGGTTTATAGCTGGGCGTTTGCTTTGGTTTGAGTGATTTCACTCTGCTGTAAGTAATTATATTTTTAATATATATGGCTCCAGATTTAAATGCAACGTGCGGTTTGAGGCAGGGGAAAACATGCGTGGACGATAGGAATTATAGCACCGGCGGGCTTCAAAGTGCCGGACGGCAGGCGGTACCGCGACCGCAGCGCGTTGGGGGGCTGCCGCCCCCCAAACCCCCCGCGTGGGGGGCTCCGCCCCCCACACCCCCCGGCCCCCCCCCCTCGGTGGCTGCCACGCCTGCCCTGATTGTTCATGGACGACCCACGACCCCCTTCGCCCAACGGCTCCCCCGCTCCCCGGTTGGCGCCTCGGCGGTCCTCTCGGCTTGCGGCCCTTCTTGCGGAGGTGGGCGACCCGGCTGCGGGGGGCTCGGGCGCCCCGGTCTCCCCCTCCTTGGTCTGCGAGGTCTGCCGGAGCGGGCACCGCGGGCACCACATGTTAGTTTGTGATGCTTGCAATTCCGGGTGGCACTTGCAGTGTCTTACTCCCCGGCTCTACCGGGTCCCGCCGGGCTCCTGGACGTGCCCGCGCTGTCCCCCCCGGCGGGCCCCCGGGCTGCCCTCCCCGCTGGGTGCTCCGGCCCCCTGCCCCGTGTGCCCCCCTGCCGAGGCCCTCGGGGCGGGCCGTGGCCTGCCCGATGGGGCCGCCGTTGCTCGGGCCCTGGCGCCCTCGGCCCCGGGGCCCCACCCGTCGCCTGGCCCCGCCGACGGGGGCGCGGCGCTGTCGCCTGGGCTGGGCCCGGCCGACCCCCGGCGGGCCTGGCGACCCCGGCGCCCGCCCCCGGCCCCTCGCTCCCCGACGCTCTGGCCTCCCTTCCCCCGGCCGCGGTTGGCCACCCAGCCGCCACCCCCGTCCTTGCCGCGTGGGACGGCGGCCCCCGGGCCCACGCGTTCACCTCGTGGCCGCCCTCGCACATTGTCGGCGTGGTGGGCCGCGCCACCTTTTCTTGGGCGTACTGCCCTTTGTTGCTGGACGCGGTCGGGTTCCAGGCCGCCTTCCCCTCGCTCCCTAGGCCCCCGGCCTTCCTGGCCCTAGTTGCGCAGGTGCGGGCGACATTTCTTTCCGCCGCCCCCCCGGTGACGGCCTCGACTCTTTGGGGGTATGTCTTGGAAGGATATCACGCCGGCTGCCGGCTGCCGTGGCATCTCCCGGCCGCCCGGCAGGAAGAGCTGCTTTCCCTGGACGAGCGGGTGGGTCAGGAGGTGGTCGAGTTCGTCACGGCGGTGGCTCGAGACGCACAGGTCTCGGTGCGGGCGGCCTACCTCGCGGGCGGCGCCGACCTGGGCCTCATGTCCCCGCGGCAGCTTCGCCTCTTCTTGGACGCCCAGGCCCCGCCTCCCGGCCCGGTTGCCAGTGGGGGCTTTCTCATCACCTCCCTCAGCCTGGCGCAGGCCGCCATGCTGCGTGTGGAGTTCGGGGCCCCCATCGCGGTTCAGGGCGGCCAGGCCATCTTGGTGGACTCGGCCGGGCGCGCCCAGCCCCTAACCGCGGGGACGCCTGTTTCTGCCTTCCTCCACGACATCCTGGAGTTGGCAGGCATCCCGCACGAATGGCACCCCGCGGCTGACCAACCGGTCGGCATCCTCTCGCGCGCCCAGATTGCGCTCTCCCGGGTTGCTGGGAGGCCGGCTGGGACCCGCCCCCCCTCATGTCCGGTCCCTTCTGGAGGGGGACGACCCCGAGTCGGGCTCCTGTGCCATCTGCCTTGAGCCCTTCCGGCCGGGGGATGGCTTGTGTCGCCTGCCCGCGTGCGGCCACACATTCCATCAAGCGTGCATCGCGCGCAGCTTGCTCCACTCCGTGCCGCGCTGCCCGTTGTGCCGGGCTGTTGTGCCGCCCCCTGGGACTGCGCTTCCTCTCGGCCCGCCCCCGGTCTCGCTGGGTCCCCTGCCGGGTCCCCACCGGGCCCCGGGGCCAGCTGCCTCCCCGACCCCTCGGCCGCCGCCCCCGGCCTCGTTGCCGGGGCCTGGGGTGGTCGCGGGCGCGCTGGCGAGTCCCCCTGGGAGGGGCGCCGGCGTTCTCGATCCCCCTCCGCTGGGGGTCTCCCCGGTGGGCACTGCCTCCTCCGTGGCCCCGGCGGGCCTGCCGGGCGCTGGTCGGGTCGTGGTGCGCGCGCCTGCCGGCCCGGCTGGGGAGACGCCGCAGGCCCCACGTCCTGCCTTTGCTGGCGCCGCTCCCCGCCACTCAGCGCCCGCCGACGGCCTTCACCGGTGTGCCGTGCTGCTTCCCACGGGGTCCCCGTGTGCGGGTGTGTTCCACAACCGTAACCTCCTCTGCCAGCACCTTCGCGCTGTGCACCCCGATCTCGGCGCGGCGGATCTGCAGGCCATGAGCTGTTACCGGTGCCCGGAAGCTCACTGCCAGCGGGTGTACTCCATTCACGGGCGCGCTCAGCACGCGCGCGCCTGTGTTGCTCAACGGCCCCTCAACCGGCCAGCAGTCCCGGCCCCCTCCCCCCCTCCCGCCTCGGCTCCCACCGGCTCCCAGCCCCCGCCGCCCGACTACTCGGCCAGTTGGCGTTGGCTTGACACGGTTCCCTGGGATGCATGCGCCATCAACCCGACGTCTACCCTGACCGACCTCCCCCACCGCGCGCGTAGCCTTTTCGCGCAATGTGCAATCGTTTCTCTCCGGCGCATGCACGCCGCTCCGGACGACCCGCTGGGCTTTAAACTGCACATGGTGACCCCCCGCCTGCTCCTCACCCCTCTCGGGCGTGGTGTGCGCGGCCTCCAGGGTGCGGTTATTGCCCGTTGCCGACGCTTTCTGCAGGGGGACTGGGAGGGGCTGTTTGGCGTGCCGCCCCCGCGCACGGCCCGGCTGTCGGGGGAGGTCAACTTCGAGCGGGTGGCCGCCGACGTCATCCGCCTCGTCCGCGAGGGGCAGCTCAGCCGGGCCATGACCCGCTTGGAAATGGCCAAGCTCGCCCCCGCCAATGCGGCTACCCTGGCGGCCTTGGAGGCTCTTCACCCTGCGGAGCCCGGATTCCAGCTGCCCGTGCCGGACCCCCTGCCGGCCCCCCTCCGGCTGGACCGCGACTGCTTCCTGGAGGTGATGCGTGCGGTCCCGCGGGCTTCCTCTACCGGGCCGTCGGGCTGGCGCTACGAGCACTTGGAGGTCCTGGTGGGGCATGGGGGCGAGGACATTCTCTTTGACACCCTCATTGACCTGGCGGCTGGTCGCGTTCCTCCCGCTGCGCGCGAGTGGTTAGCGGGCGCTCGCCTCCTCGCTCTGCTCAAGGGTGTCTTGCCCCCCCCGAGGGCAAGGTGCGCCCGATCGCCTGCGGTGAGGTGCTCCGCAAGCTCGTGGGCAAAGTGATCTGCCGCCAAAAGGCGCCCGAGCTCCGTGCCTTTTTCTGCCCGCCCCTCGCAGCGGGTGAGACCTCGGTGGCGGCCCAGCTGGGGGTGACGACTCCAGGCGGGGCGGATATCCTCATCCATTCGGTGCAGGCCTACCTCGAGGCCCACCCCACCCACGCTGTCGTCAAGGTCGACTGCCACAACGCGTTCAACAGTCTGTCCCGCGCCAGCATGTTTGCGGCCGTCATGGAGTCCTTCGAGGACTTGTACGCTTGGACAGCCGTGTGCTACGGCCAGCCCGGCCAACTGGTTCACATCATGGAGGACGGCACTCGCGGCGGCCTGCTGTCGCGGTCGGGCACCCAGCAAGGGGACCCCCTGGGACCCCTGTACTTTGCCGCCCCCCTCCAGGGTTGCCTCCAAGCGGTCCATGCTGCCCACCCGGCGGTCGCTATTCAGGCCTACTTGGATGATATCTACCTTCTGGGCCCTGTGCCGGACACCACCGCGGCTCTGCTGGCACTGCAGACCGCGGTGGCCGACATCAACCTCCAGTTGACCCTTGCCAAGTGCGCGGTGTACTCGCCCCAAGGTGATTGCTCCGGCTTTCCGCCCCAGCTCTTGGGCCGGGACGAGCGCCTCCATGGGTTGGATGTCCTCGGCGTTCCGGTTGGCGACCCCGCGTTTGTCATCGATGCTCTGCGGGCCGCCCTCGAGGCACGCACTGAGGTACTGCCCTTGATTGCGCGCCTTCATGATTCGCAGACCAAGGGTCTGCTTCTGTGGTTTTGCGCTCACCCTCGCGTCGTTCACTGGCTCCGGGGCGCTCTTCCGTCTCAGGTCCGGCTGGCCGCCGAGGGCCACGACGAACGCATCCAGTCGGCCTTGGCGCAGCTGGTCCCGGGCCCCGACCTCCCGCCACATGCTATTCGCATTGCCTCCCTGCCTGCACGGATGGGTGGCTGCGGTCTGACTCGTGCCGCCCGGCTGGCCCCAGCAGCATTTTTGGGCTCCGTCGCTCAGTCGTGGGCGGAAAGCTGCCGGCTCCTGCCCCTTTTGGCAACGGCAGCGCCTGACCTCCTGGACCCCAGCAGCCCTTTGCCCTTCGTCACCGCCATCCAGGAGGCCTATGCTGAGATCCAGCAGGCCTGTTCTCCCGTCCGTGCCGCTCAGGCGGTACAGCGCCACCTCCCTCGCGGCACTCCCTCGGTCGCCTCCGTTCAATCTCCCGCCGCATTCCCTGCTCGCGTCATCGATAAACACCAGAAAACCTACGCGGGTATTCTGCACACGGCTGATTGGATTGCTCTTTTCGCGGACCTCAACGCCCAGGGACGTGCGTGGCTGTTCTCGCTTTCCTTGCGGAGTGTGGGCTCGGCGTACCTTCGTGCTCTTCCCATGGCCCCCCCATTCGCCTTGGCTCCCAGCCACTACTCGGTGGCGCTCCGGCACCAGCTATTTGCCCCGCAGCCTCTTGTTCCGGCCGGGCGGCCTTGTGGTAGCTGTGGGCAGCCGCTGGATCCCACGGGGACTCACTACCTTGCCTGCATGGGGGGCCAACAGAATCAGAATTGGTATTTGTATTTGCACACTGTCCTCCTGACGGTGGTGCTCGCCATGATTCGGTCGGTTTTCCCCCACGCGAACATCCGGTCCGAGGATGCGGATGGCGCTGCCTTCTATTCCCCCAACCACCGGCCTGACATCGTGGTGCTGGACTTTGAGGGGGGTGGCCGGCATCTGCTTATTGACGTTTCGGTGGCGCGGCCCTTGGCTCTTAGCCACGTGGCTGGGGCCTCCCTCACGGCAGGTTACACGGCGGACCGGGCGGAGCGGGCCAAGCTCCTGGCCTACGGCGACGTCGGGCACCATCGTGTGGTGCCCTTTGTCCTGGAGGAGTTTGGGGCCATGGGGCCCCTGACCTCCGCCTTCTTCAAGGAGTGTTGCCGGCTCCGGGAGGACCGGCTGGACCTGGAGGGCCAGCGGGCCCCATGGTCGGCGCGGACCTGGACGTCATATTGGCGTCAGCGCTTGTCGGTGGCGCTGACTCGGGCCATGGCTGACATCATGCTCCGCCGTACGCGGGCTGATTTTGCGGTGCAGCAGGGCTATTAGGTTCCTCCCGTTAGGCGTTTCCATTGGTCTTATCGTAGTATAGAGCTTTGACATGGCTCTGTATATAGGTTTATAGCTGGGCGTTTGCTTTGGTTTGAGTGATTTCACTCTGCTGTAAGTAATTATATTTTTAATATATATATGGCTTTAAATGAATACATTCTGGGCTACTTCCTGCAATTAAGGTAGGGTACGTGTAAACTACACCTGCTCTGGGTGCACAAAGTGCACGAGCACCACTATGTTTTCCAGCACCTACTAAGGTGCGGACATAGTGTGGAAGATCATATGGCAGGTTTTGACCCATCTTTCTAGGAATGTCCTTGGGGCCAGGCCAGGTCACGATGTGCCGCCCGGGCTGGCCAAGCCGCGCATGAGGGCCGGTGCAGACCGAGGTCGGTGTCGACCTGACTGAGATATTAATTCATTAATTAATTAATAGACACCGTGACTGCGTCACGTGAGCATAAGTCCTCAGTGGGAGGGGAACAAGGGATGGAATGGATGGTGTAAGCTATCTAGGTCCTAGTTACAGCCTGGGTGTGGGCACCGCGGCCCGAATCGCTATGAATGCCATACGCGGTCACACGCGGAGCCCCCACAGACTTGGGGGTGGTCTCCTTCATCACTACTTGCCATCTATCCTTGCGTACCATCTGCCTCCATATTACAGACAAACCAGCTAGGAGGCTGCCCGGGCGTGAGCCCGTCGCGTCTAGCTAGTGTAGCACATGTCCATGCCGAGTCTATCACGAAAAGTCCACGGGTGGCGGCCCTGCCGCGCGCGGCCTGCATGGGGCACGCCAGGTGAGGACATATCGCCCAGGCTGGGCGGGTTTGGTGCCATCTAGTCTATCGGATGTGTCTACCTGATGATCTGTGACTGAGATTAATTAATTAATTAAATAATTAATAGACACGTGACTGAGATATGTGTTACATATACTCCCCAAGGAAATGTGTCAATTAATGGATGTTTTTATAATTAATGGTGAGACTATACCAAATTAAAAACACGCTTTACGCCAATACCGGGCCCTGTGGCGCAAGCCCTTGGGCAAGATCGATAGAGAAACAGGATCTGTCGTCCGTCCCTGTTCTTACGTATGGGGCCGAGACGTGGACCCTCACCGCCGACCTGGCCAGAAAGCTGGACGGCGCGGTCACCAACAATGATGCTGCGATCCATTTTCCGTGTAGGCTATATGCTGCCCATGTTCGCGCCATGAGGACCTGAACCTCGGCATACCATATATCACCAGCACCATCAAGCAGCGGCGCCTGCAGTTAGTAGGGCACTTAGCTCGCACCGCGCTTTCGGCCCCAACCTTTCCAGGTCGATGATTACGACTGGACCACCATTTCTCCGAGTGATGCTATGCATCACATCTTCTTCGGGGACTACGCCTCGCTTTACGACCTGTGCCTCCATCTCCACGCCACTGGACGCCTCCTCGTCGACGACGGCCGACGCTGGCACAACATCAGCCAGATGTTCGGGTGTCCCCGCCCCGGCCCAACTCCAACACGCCGTCCTCAACTCTCTTCTCCAGAAGTCTGACGGCGAGATCTGGGCTCCATCCATCTCCGCCCCCGCATTCCGTTCCATCCTCACGGAAGCCTTTCAGCAGCACGTGACCCCCCTTGCTGCCGACATAGCAGCAATCGGCGGCACGCTGACTGCTGAACTTCCTCACATTTCCACCGCCGCCGCCTCCACCTCCACTGCCATTTCCGCCTCCACTGCCGACATCAAAGCCCAGCTCCTCGACCTCGACCACCGCCTTCAAGCCACCGCCAACGCCCTTGAGAGCTTGCATGACACCGCCGGCCTCACCGCCCAGGCGGTGAAGGACATCGCCGCCCAGCCGGCGCCTGCTGGCCCGGCCGGCGATGCTCCCTCCACCTGGGCGGACTTGCTTAAGCAGCACACCACCTCCACCACCTCCGCCATCTCGGCACAACTCAAGCAACAAGCCCTCGACCTTCGCGAGGAAGCCGACATCGCGCGGCGCAGCCACAATGTCATCGTCAAGCACTTCGACCAGCAGGCAGGTGAGACCTCCACGAGCCTTCTTGAGGCATTTAAGCGCGCCATTCTTGCCCCCATGTTACTCACTGGTGAGCTGGACATGTCGGCTGTCCGCCTCCCCCGCGCGCGGGGGAAGGCTGGCCCGGCACCCGTGCTCCTCACCTTTAAGTACATGGCGGACAAGCTGGCGTTCCTTAAATGCCGCAAGAAGCTCTCGGAGACTCGCTTCACGCTGGACGACGACTTGACCCTGGCCCAGCAACAACGGCGACGCGAGCTATGGCCGACCTACCTTCAGCTCCGGCAGAGCGCAAGGGGGAAGCCGGTATACTGGAGGGGGGCGGTCATCCACGTTGACCACAAGCCCTGGCAGCCCCCTCCTGCCAGGTGAACGAAGAGGTGCCTCAGACTAGGAATATATATACCAGTAGTGTAGATTAGTAAGGCTTAGCCTAGCATGTGGCCCACGCGCATTAATTAATTAATTAGGAACATAACTCCGTTGGGAGTATATGTAGCACATAGCCCTGAGATGGGGCATATGAGCCTATAATACATTCTAAGCTACTTCCTGCAAGGGTGGGAATGTAAACAACACTTGCTCTAGGTGCACCAGGGCACCCGCACCCTCATGGTCTATCACGCTATGCCCGGGTAAGGGGGGAGCATGCCTGTGAGGGGGAAGATCATCATGGCTTAGTATACAAGAGCTATGGCATGGCTTCTCAGCAGAGAGTGACTCCCTGCATGGGCACAACATTACTAAATAAGGCTAGGCATCGTCTGGAGTGTGGCACATCATAGGCACACATGTACATGATTAAATAAAGCGCGGGGCTTAGCTAGGATAGTGCCTCTAGGAGGCGTACATGTACATGGCCACGGTCTATCTATTCTGCACTACTACTGCTGTATTCCCCTAAGCTGGGGCGTCTGGAGTCGCTGGGGCCGCGGGGGGCCGGGGGGGGGTCGCCTGCCAGGGCTTGTGGCCGACGTAGATGGCCGCCCCCTTCCAGTACACCGGCTGCCCCACCTTGGTCTGCCGGGGCTGGAGGTAGGTCGGCCATAGCTCCCGTCGCCGTTGTTGCTGCGCCAGGGTCAAGTCGTCATCAAGGGTGAAGAGAGTCTTCTCGAGCCGCTTGCGGCGTCTGAGAAAAGAAATCTTGTCCGCCGGGGTCTTAAAGGTGAGGAGGAGCGGGGGCGGCCCTGCCTTACCCCGCGCGCGGGGAAGGCGGTGGGCAGCCAGCTCTATCTCACCGTTAAGGCCCATGCGACCAAGGATTTCTCTCTCAAACGCACGCAAAAGCTTCTCGGAATTCTCACCTTCCTCCATCTTGAAGTTCTTGACAATGACGTTGAGGCTGCGCTTGGCGAGCTCGGCCTCCTCGCGGAGGTCAAGCGTCTGCCGTTGAAGCTGGGCTGCGACGGCGGAGGTGGTGGAGGTGGTATGTTGCTTAAGCATGCATGTCCGCCCAGGTGGTGATGGGAGGAGCATCGCCGGCCAGGCCAGCCGAGGCTGGCTTGGCGGCAATGTCCTTCACCGCCTGGGCGGTGAGGCCGGCGGTGTTCTGCAGAACCTCGATAGCAATGGCGTTGTCCTTAAGACGCTGGTCGATGTCACGGAGCTGGGGCCGGTGATGGCGGCGGAGGTGGAGGTGGTGGCGGTGGAGGAGGCGAGGAGGGTGGAGGTGGCGGTGGAGATGGTGGAGGTGGCGGTGGAGAGGAGGGGGAGCTCGGCAGCCAACGTGCTGCCCATGACCGCCACATCTGCTGCGATGGGGGCCACGTGCTGCTCGAGGGCCTCCTTGAGGAGTGAGCGGATGGAGGATTCGGTTAAGGTGGTGGTGAGGGGCTTTGGGGGCCAAAGCTCCTCGAGGGAGCGGCCGAGGAGGGAGAAAAGGACGCGAATCTGAAGGTTGGGGCGGCGGCATGTGAGGATTTCGTCGAAGTTGTGGGTGCGTCTCTGGAAAGCATCGGTGAGGCGGCCCTGATGGAAGAGTTGCTTGCACATCTCGAGAAGCGAGGCATACGACCCACGCGCATGTGCGCCCATAATGGCCCCCATGGATGATGCCTTCAACATTTAGCCATGCTTTGTCTATAATGGGACCCCCATGGATGTTGCATTAAGAAATTAGCCATGCTATGCCATGCAGAGAGATGCTCTCTGTCGAGAAGCCATGTCCTAGCTCTTGTATAGCCATGATGATCTTCCTCCCTCACAGGCATGCTCCCCCCTTACCCGGGCATAGCGTGATAGACCATGAGGGTGCAGGTGCCTTGGTGCACCTAGAGCAGGGGTAGCTTACATTCCCACCCTTGCATGAAGTAGCCTAGAATGTATTAAAAGCCATATGCCCCTTCTCAGGGCTATGTGCTACATCTACTCCCAACGGAGTGATGTTGATAATTAATTAATTAATTAATTAATTAATTAGCTCGCACCGAGTATCAAGGAGTATGGCGCCGAGGCGTGGACAATCACACCCAAACTGGCAGCTAGGCTCAACGGCACGGTTTACAGGATGCTCCGACAGGTCCTTAACGTAGGGTTTTCCGAGCGCCCGTCATCAGTATCATGGTATGCCTCGTATTTCGGACGAGATTAGGCAGCGTAGGATATAGCATTTGTAGGACACCTTGCTCGCACCAGCCAGGTCGACACCGCCCTTGGTCTGGCAGGCCCCCAGCGGCTTGGCCAGCCAGGGCGACACATTCTGACCTGGCCTGGCCCCAAGGGCATTCCCCAAAGGGTAGGGAAACCTGTCACGAACTACATCCAGATGTTGCTGGACGACCTAGTGGTCCCAGCCCAGTTTGAGAACCGCATCCACTCTCTCTCCTGTCTTTGGACTGCCATGCAGGACAAGACGCGGTGGTAGAAGAATCTCAAGGCTCATCACACGCCCGACCCTGTGGGCAAGCCCCCTCCCCCATGCAAGCGGGAGGAGTTTTGATGAGTAGTGTAGTTAGAATTTTCTAGACTATAGTCTATAGATAGCTTAGAGTTAGGATAGTTCGATTACTGACGCGGCTTCCTCCACCCCACCCATCCATCATCATGGAATATGTGCTACAGCCTACATGATCTCCCAACGGAGGCATGTTATAATTTAATTTAAGGGGAGGGGACACCCCTAATTAAAGGGCACTTTTCTGGAAACCATACCTATGCATGTGCTAAAAATCCAATGATGATTGGGGACCATAAATATGAATAAAAAAAAAATTTCCAGCCACTTGGGGGGGGTACTAGCCCCCACCATACACCGGTAACGTGCTAAAAATAGAAAAAGACGCTATTTTAGTCACATTTTTCCTAGGGCAGCGGGCAAACATATTGGGACCAAATCATATATTCCCATATAGTTCCCTGACTTTTGAGAAAGTCTGCCTAATTTTGAGCACAGAATCATCATGTTTAGACACATTGATGGATTTTCCCGCAAAAAGGGTACTTTTTTTCACCAAAAAAAATAAATCAAATCATACACACATGGAATAGTGCCAAATCATATATTCCCAAATACTAGAGGTTGGGGGACATGCAGCCCCAAATTTTCAGGTCATTCTGACAAGCGCAGCCCTAGTTGATGGATATTCCTAGTTTGCCGCCTGTGATGACGCTGATGGAGGTTTTAGCTAGTATTTAACCACACTAACTGTTACGTCCCAGCCCAGACACTCCTAGCCTGAGCTACGTAGCGAAAGATCTACCATGCCGGAATTAGGAAGATTCAAGGTGGCCTAATGCAGATTGCGCTTCACGACTGGGGTCGTGAGATATCTGGCACCGCGACTTGATGCCAAGCTAATTAATACACACTTATAATGGCTAGCAATACCAATTACAAATGGTGGATAGTTGCCCCAGGTTTAATGTGTAGGCGTATTCGCACTTATCATTCATCAAACCAAGAGGACGAGACTCTCGTCCTTGGACCAGTTTAACCTAGGTTGGTTGCGGCGCAGATACACGCCAATTTCCTTAGAACAATCCGAGTCACTCATTCCACGTAGGATCCGGGCCGACATCGACCCTCAACTATATAGGATCCACGCCTAGAACCACTGACAGACTCAGAACCGGCGCGGCGCCACAGCGGTGTCGTTGAAGGCAAGCCCTGGCCGCCACTAGGTGTCGTTGAAAACAGGAGGGCTGAACGCTATAGTTGACAGCACGTACCTCACCACAGGACTATTGCTAGCCCCGCCGAGTATCCCAGACTGGCCGCTTGCTGCTAGGTCGTCGTTGAATCCCTTTACGGGCTGGCCGCCGGCCTGACAGCAATCGTTGAATTCCGGAACCTCTACCTACGCCAAGCTTCGTCTTGGTATCCTAATTGGCTCACTAACCCTCTCCGCGAGAGTTAGCTAACCTTTAATTCCAGCACATTTCCTCCGATAACCAGTGTTACGTCCCAGCCCAGACACTCCTAGCCTGAGCTACGTAGCGAAAGATCTACCATGCCGGAATTAGGAAGATTCAAGGTGGCCTAATGCAGATTGCGCTTCACGACTGGGGTCGTGAGATATCTGGCACCGCGACTTGATGCCAAGCTAATTAATACACACTTATAATGGCTAGCAATACCAATTACAAATGGATAGTTGCCCCAGGTTTAATGTGTAGGCGTATTCGCACTTATCATTCATCAAACCAAGAGGACGAGACTCTCGTCCTTGGACCAATTTAACCTAGGTTGGTTGCGGCGCAGATACACGCCAATTTCCTTAGAACAATCCGAGTCACTCATTCCACGTAGGATCCGGGCCGACATCGACCCTCAACTATAGGATCCACGCCTAGAACCACTGACAGACTCAGAACCGGCGCGGCGCCACAGCGCCGGCCCCTAAAAGGACAACCTAGGACCAAAATAACTAGTCCAATTCACACAATAGCCAAGGTCCGTAAAACCCAAGTTCAATAGACCAAACAGCCTTAGTAATTTATTCCATTGTTACGTCCGGCCAAAAGGGCAGGGACGTAACACTAACACCCCTTTATACATCCAAGCCAGGTGAAAACTGGCCAAACCACATACTACCATCCTCTGCACATATGGTACCTCCTATGTTCAAGGTTTGACGACGTTCTGACAAGAACTGCCCAAGTTACAACCATTCCAAGACGGCCACCCATGTAGACACTGCAAGGAAATTAGAGTAACCATTCAGCCACACTAGCACCTCCTTCTTCATCAAAGACACCTGCAAACTGACCAAATCACACATAATTAACTCTTGCACGCTGACGGCAACGCATGCTCAATGTGGGGGGTCATTGTGACAAGAACTACCCAAGTTGATGGGTTTCCGATATGACCACCTGACAAGGCGCTAAGGACCACTCAGTAAGTTAGTAACCCCACTGTGCCACTTCATATGCCATCCAACATGCACCAAAACCATGCTGAGTATGTTTACAAAGTACAAAGGGGTGGCCACGCACCTCATACGTCTTCATCATCCCTCCAGCATGGCCAGCCTTGTAAATATGTGCATAGCCTTGACGATGGTAGCCCTAACATGCCTAAGCAGCATTTCCTATGTTCTCCCAGGTTAGAGTGTAAGGTTGATGCAAACCAAGCTAATCAACACAACAACACCTCCTAAACTGTCCTCCCCGGCATGGATGACAAACTGGGACTATGGAGGGCAAGGAACCAAGTAGGAACATGGTATATATAGCTTGCATGCAGTCATGCATGTCAACCATGGTTGGCTCAGCACATTGTAGTCTTGTCACATCATCATAACAAAGGAAAGCTCAGACAACCATTGGTGCCAGCTATCTACATGCAGTCACACAAATGCAATATCTCCAACATCATCTTCACTATAACACTTCCATCCCTGCACGATAAAATGCAAAGAAACCATTGGCGGCCCTTCAGCGCATGAGCGCTGTGATGCCGCTGCGGCCTGCGAAGAGAGGGTGCGTCACTCTCAAACAACAAGAAGCGTCCATACGCACAACATCCTTGCCAGAACACGTTTTATGAAATTCCCTATACCTTCCCGAAGAGCTATAGGCTGCGACTGAAGCGGCCCTGATCACGACATCAACGAAAACAATATAAAGCTGCCAGGTATTCGACAACACAACGGCAAGCGACGGCGAGCTAGCTGGCAGAAACTGCCCCAAAAGAACGCAAAAAACCTCGAACGATGAGCTCAGAGAAGAAAGCGCTGATAGCAGATAACATTCACGACAAATCTGTACCTTGCCCTCGTAAATCCCTCGCCCAGGCGTGCAACAACAGCCGTTCTTCCATGGACAGGTCAGACACGCACTGCGCAGGTCTGAACAATTACTTACCGATAATGGCCGAAAATCTGGCGAAAAGCACCAGATCGGTTTAGAGTTCGATGCAACCGATATTAATGCCTGCTTCACGGTCAGAACGACGCGATTTTACAGCCGCTATCATGAATTCTGTTTCATTCCGCGCGACCAAAAACTTCAGATTACCCCCCATGCCGATGGCATAAAAAAACAACAGCGATATTGTAAACCAGCTTATTTCCACCACAAACTAACATCACAAACTCATCGCCTTTTAGATTCGAGTAAAATTTTTGCATTTCGCCTGCCCTAGTGTGGTAGTTTCGCCTGAACGCAGTCGCCATGGCCACTTCCGCAAGGGGTGCGCGCACCGTGCACGTGAAATTTGTGACCTTCGGTTCCGGCGCGAATTTTTTGGCGCCAAAAAATTCGTGGGTGTCCCGTCCCCTTAATTTAATTTAATTTAATTTAATTTAATTTAATTTAATTTAATTTAATTTAATTTAATTTAATTTAATTTAATTTAATTTAATTTAATTTAATTTAATTTAATTTAATTTAATTTAATTTAATTTAATTTAATTTAATTTAATTTAATTTAATTTAATTTAATTTAATTTAATTTAATTTAATTTAATTTAATTTAATTTAATTTAATTTAATTTAATTTTAACTTAATTTAGCTCGCACCAATAAGGTAGACACCTCTCGTGGCCCCCCCGCAGGGCTGCGCCCCGCTTTAAGCCTGGCCGGCACCTCCTTACGAGGGCCGGGCCACGCCATGCTCAACGCCGCGCATGCAAGGCCCGCACCTTCAAAGAACAGCTACTAGTAGAGGATATGGGGGGCCTGGGCCTCTCTGTGATTTGGAACAAGATGATGGACAAGGCCAAGTGGGCCCCGGTCGTAGAGGACAACGAACCCCCGGCCCCCCCGTGGGTCGAAGCGCCCGCGTTAATTTGCAAACACGCGGGAAGCACGCCAGACAGGTCCCATAGGATAGAGAGCTTAGACTAGAGTGGGCTTGATGTTGTAGATAGATTAGCTACATAGACCGGCCAGTAGGATTGTGTGTCCCCCTCCATCCAATTAATTAATTAATTAATTAATAATTAATTAATTAATTAATTAATTAATAATTAATTAATTAATTAGGAACATAACTCTGTTGGGAGTTCATGTAGCTCATATCCCTGAGAAGGGGCATATGCATGGCTTTTAAGGGGAGGTGTGCCACCAAAACCCCCCAAAACTGGAATACACTTGTTTCAATATGAATTCAATTGAATTATGCCCAGCCATGATTAGGGGCCCTAAATAACATGTTTAGTGAGTTATCCATGCATTCATTGAAGGTTCTACCCCCAACCACGCGCCGGTATCGCGCTAAAAATAGAAAAAGACGCTAATTAGGGCACAGTATGCCCCAGCCAATGCACACATCAATTCAGGCCAGGCATGATATTGTCCAAGCAGGTCGTGGGTGGCCAAAAATTAGAGCCACTCACAACCCATATCTGACATGCTTTAGAATTTTTATGCTCTTGCAAGTACAAAAACGCTGTTTTTCACACATGCCAAAAATAATAAAATACCAAACACATGTGAAATGGGCCAAACATGATATTCAAAATTCCATTAGTCATCGACACACACGCTGGCAAAATCTGGCTGCATTTGGACAAGCGGTGTGGAAGTTATGCTCTTTGGCAGCATGCCACCTGGGCGTCCATTATACTAGTCACTGTCACTATCACTGCCATCATCACAGTCTTCCCCACAGCAAACTGGGCAGAACCAGTCCCCATCAGGTACGCTGGGCAGGAGAGGGACCGTGCAGCTCAGGTGGAGCCCCCCATCGCACCCGGGTGTGCTGCACAGCAAGAAAGGGTCATCATCAGATGCATCGGTCTTAGAGCAGCGCAAGCAAGGGATGTGTGCAGTGTCATCATCATCCTCATTGCTGCCCGCCCCCGCCCCCCAGTAGCAGCCCCCACACCCCCATAGTGCACCCCCTTGCTGTAGGTGACCTGGCCCCTCTGGGCATCTACCTTGCCCTCATCCCAGCGATGGCCACGCTTCACATGCCACGCCCGGGCTGCCTCAGCCTTGTACTCTAGCGTCTTCTTGACCACCTGCTGGCTTCCTCTTGTTCCTCAGCTCATCCAGCTGTGCAAGGGCAGCGGGGGAGGTGTCTACACCCATAAGCAAACAGCTAGGCACCTCATCTGCCCTTACCTGCCCTCGGCATGGCCAACCTTGCAAGCGCAAGCATAGCAACACGATCGCTAGGCATACATGCCAAGAGAGCATACACTATACTCAACCCAAGGTTACCTTGTAAACTCAATGATTAGAACTCGGCAAATCTATGACCAAAAGCACATATAAATAACTATTACACACTGATGACGACACATGCTCAAGGTTGGGGGTCACTGTGACACGCACTGATGAGTTTCCTAGACGACCACCGGACAGGCGCTAAGGACCACTCAGTAACCAAGTATAAACACAATTACACTTTACATGCCATCCAACATGCATCAAATACATGCTGAATATGTTATGAAGTACACAGGGGTGGCCACACACCTCATAGCCCTTAACCGTACCTCGAGCATGGCCAGACTTATAAGCATGTGAATAGCAATAATGATGATGGCACTAAAATGCCTTACCAGCATTTTCTATGTTTCTCCCAGGTTAGAGTGTAAGGTTTATGCCAACCAAGCTAACCAAAACAGCAACAACTCCTGAACTGCCCTACCTGAGATGGGCAACAAACTGGAACTATGGAGGGCAAGGAACCAAGGAGATCATGGCATACAAAGCTTGCATGCACTCAACCATGTCAACCATGGTTGGCTCAGCACATGGCAGTCTTTTCACATGATGATATCAAGGGAAAGCTCAAATAAACCAATGGTGGTAGCTATCTACATGCAGTCACACAAATGCAATATCTCCAACATAATCGTCAATCAAACACTTCCTCCCCTGCACGATAAAATGGAAAGAAACCATTGGCGGCCCTCCAGCGCATGAGCGCTGTGATGCCGCTGCGAAGAGAGGGTGCGTCACTCTCACACAACAAGAAGCGTCCATACGCACAACATCCTTGCCAGAACACGTTTTATGAAATGCCTTAAACCTTCCCGAAGAGCTATAGGTTGCGACTGAAGCGGCCCTGATCACGACATCGACGAAAACAATCTAAAGCTGCCAGGTATTCGACAACACAACGGCAAGCGACGGCGAGCTAGCTGGCGGAAACTGCCCAAAAAGAACCCAAAAAAACTCGAACGATGAGCTCATAGAAGAAAGCACTGATAGCCGATAACATTCGCGACAAATCTGTACCTCGCCCTCGTAAATCCCTCGCCCAGGCGCGCAACAACAGCGGTTATTCCATGGACAGGTCAGACACGCACTGCGCAGGTCTGAACAATTACTTACCGATAAAGGCCGAAAATCTGGCAAAAAGCACCAGCTCGGTTTAGAATTCGATGCAACCGATATTAACGCCTGCTTCACGGTCAGAACAACCCCCAAAACTGCGAATTCACTGCCGCTATCACGAATTCTATTTTATTCCGCGCGACCAAAAAATGCAGTCTACCCCCCATGCCGATGGCAGTAAAAGAAAGCAGCGATATTGTAAACCAGCTACTTGCCGCCACAACCCAACATCATTAAATCATCGTCTTCAACATTCGAGCATTTGTTTTGCGTTTCTCTAGCCCGACATTGCTAGTTTCGCCTAAACGCAGTCGCCATGGCCACTTCCGCAAGGGGTGCGCGCACCGTGCACCCACTTTTCACTTCACGGCGGTACCGCGAATTTTTTTGGCACCAAAAAATTCGGCGGGCGCACGTCCCCTTAATACATTCTGGGCTACTTCCTGCAAGGGTGGGAATGTAAGCTACCCTTGCTCTAGGTGCACCAGGGCACCTGCACCCTCATGATCTATCAAGCTATGCCCGGCCAGCTAAGGGGGAGCCTGTCATGTGGGGGAAGATCATCATGGCTATACAAGAGCTAGGGCATGGCTTCTCAACAGAGAGCATCCCTCTGCATAGGCATAGCATGGCTAAATTCTTAATGCAAATTCCATGGGGGTCCCATTATAGGCATGGCTTGGCTAAAATCTGAAGGCATCATCCATGGGGGCCATTATGGGCGCACATGCGCGTGGGCCACCGCATGCTAGGCTAAGCCTGACTAATCTACACTACTGGTATATATTCCCTAGTCTAGTGAGCTGGCAGGAGGTGCCTGCCAGGGCTTGTGGTCAACGCGTGGATGACCGGCCGGCCCCCCTCCGGCCAGTATATACCGGCTTCCCCCCGGCGCTCTGCCGGCCGGGGAGCTGAAGGTAGGTCGGCCATAGTAGCTCGCGTCGCCGCTGTTGCTGGGCCAGGGTCAAGTCGTCGTCCAGCGTGAACTTAAGCGAGTGTCTGAGAGCTTCTTGCGGCATTTAAGGAACGCCAGCTTGTCCGCCATGTACTTAAAGGTGAGGAGCACGGGTGCCGGGCCAGCCTTACCCCGCGGCGCGCGCGGGGGAGGCGGACAGCCGACATCCGCAGCTCACCAGCTAGTGAGTTGCATGGGGGCAAAAATGGCACGCTTAATGCCTCGAGAAGGCTCGTGGAGGTCTCACCTGCCGGCTGGTCGAAGTGCTTGACGATGACATTGTGGCAGCCTGCGCTTGGTGATGTCGGCCTCCTCGCGAAGGTCGAGGCTTGTTGCTTGAGTTGTGCCGCGATGGTACGTGGAGGTGGTGGAGGTGGTGTGATGCCCAGTCCGCCCAGGTGGAGGGAGCATCGCCGGCCGGGCCAGCAGGTGCCGGCTGGGCGGCGATGACCTTCACCGCCTGGGCCTGTTTTCTCCCCACGGGCCCCGCGGCCCGTTGCTAGCCAGGGTAGAAGTCCGCAGGTGGAGGTTATTGGTCCTGAGGATAGCCGCTACACTACCGCCTCGTCTGCCATTACAGTAGAGGACAGCTCGGATGAGGATTACATCCCCATCTAGTGCTTAACGGTTGGGGGATGATGCAGACGATATTTGTTTAAACTTTTGTGTAATTATTTTTCTAATGAGATTAGCATAGTACTCCGTGGCATGCCTTTGCGCATGACACGCAAGTACTTACTTACTTACTTACCGCCTGGGCGGTGAGGCCGGCGGTGTCATGCAAGCTCTCAAGGGCGGTGGCGGTGGCTTGAAGGCGTTGGTCGAGGTCGAGGAGGAGCTGGGCTTTGATGTCGGCAGTGGAGGCGGAAATGGCAGCGCGGAGGTGGAGGCGACGGTGGTGGAAAGGTGAGGAAGCTCAGCAGCCAGCGTGCCGCCCAACTGGTGCTGCTACGTCGTCAGCAAGGGGGGTCACTAGATAGATGTTGTAGTTAGAATGCTGTTAGATAGATGTAGTATGTAGCCGATGTAGATAGATTAGACCGGTAGGACTGTTTGCACCCATCCATCCATCCATCGGGGTTAATGCTCCGTGACTCCCCAACGGGAGCACGAGTCTAATTAATTAATTAATTAAGGGGGGTCACGTGCTGCTGGAAGGCTTCCGTAAGGATGGAACGGAGTGTGGGGGCGGAGATGGATGGAGCCCAGATCGATCTCGCCGTCAGAGCGCATGAGAAGGGAGTTGAGGATGGCGTGCTGGAGGTGGGCGTGGTTGCACCCGGACAGAGTGCTGATGTTGTACCACCAGCTGCCGTCTGAGCAGATGAGGCGATTGATGTCGTGGAGATGGAGGCACAGGTTGTAAAGCGAGGCGTAGTCCCCGTGGAAGATGCAACGCAGGGCATGCAGTTGCCGGGGACAAGTTGGTCCAGTCGTGATCATCGACCTTGAAAGGTTCAGGCCGGCCGGTCGAAGCGCGGTTCTTTGGGGCGTGAAAACCGTCCTGTGTTGTCGGCTGGGCGGCTGCATGCGTTTAGGGTCAGGCGATGCCGATGGCGAGGCATTGAGCCCGGGAGGTTGCTCGGCGACCACCAGTGCACGACTAGTGTCACCGCTGCCTGCCGGACCTGAGGGCGAAGCTGCAGCCGGAGCTGCAGACGTATTTTCATGGCCGAGCGCATCCGCCAAACTGCGTTGCGTCGAGGAGCGTTTGCTCGTCATATATTGCGTTTTAGATTCGGAAAATTATGTCAGCATGTGCGTCTTAGAAAGACGAAGCGATAGTGATATTCACGGCTAAATTCGGTGCTCAAACGTGAAAGTTATGAGCTCCGCCGTCAGCCATGGCTACCTCGTGGCTCGTGGCCCATGGACGTGGCCGTCACCAGCGACGTGATGAGGGGTTACGCTCCGTGACGAGGGGTTAATGCTCCGTGACTCCCCAACGGGAGCACGAGTCTAATTAATTCATTAATTAATTAATACCAAAAAATTAAAATTATAACATTTCTGGCCTGCGCTGGTTGTCTCCTTGATAACATGGCTCCGTTGGGAGATCATGTGGCACGTATTCCATTGTTGGTGGATGGGGGTGAACGGAGCCGCGAACTAAGCTAACTCTAATCTAATCTACACAAATCCTACATGCAGACAATATATAAATTGAAAATTATACATCAGAGTGAAGGCACCCAAACATAACCAAAGCTAACAAAATATATACAATATAATATTGGAATACAGGCCACTTAGCAGTACATACAAGTACATGCTTTTGATCTTAATGAAAGCCTGGGAGACTTTCTAAAAGGCAGTAATTACAGCACCTAAGAATTCCCTACTGAATGCCATCAGGTCAAAATTAGCCAGCCATTATCTTTAATGTCCACGGCCACACATATCCACCTCCATTCGATTCCATCATCTTGAACGACACGACAAACGCGGATAAGATAACAGCAGGCTCGAGCTACCATTGTCTGGATTCTTCCAGATTAGATTTAGTATTTTTGCTAGCTCTTGTGTTCATGTCAGCCGTTGGGCATCAATTAATCAACCATGCTGAGGTGGCTGGCCTTGAACAAGGTGCACAGGCTTCCATCACTCCAGTGATGCCCCGATCAACATCCGCATCAAGGTGACAGTGCAAGCCACGATGTGCAAAACAAATGATGAAGCTCGGCGGTAGCCACCGTCCTGTCTGGTCGCTGGAATATGGCAGTTGTATCGTTGCCGCCCAGGAGGTGCCTGCCACGCTGAGGCATCTCCTTGGGGAATCTCCTTGGCGGACCACCATCCCTCTCCAATCTGAGCATTCGCCTGGCCATCCTGGCATCCGAAAAAATGCAATCTGTACGTTTGGGGAGCATGTCTGGCGTCTCAACCGGTATTTGCTTATTTTTGCTGGTGGGCATGGCGGGCATCATCAACCGGTACACTGATTGCCAATAACATTCGGATACATTGGCCGCCTCGCTCTGCCTAAAGCGAGGCTTCAGGGCTTCCTTGCAATCCAGGGTAAACTAGACGCCATGCCGCGAGCTTGCCCCACAGCCTTGTGCAAAGCTCATCATGTTGCCTACTGGGACCATTTGCATCATCTAGCATTCAACATTGATAGCCACTGTATGCTGCTGTGTGGCAAGCGCAGGAAATTTGGGGCCCGAGTTGCCAGGCGTGTGCAGTCCAGACCTTTGAGGAGCTCTAAAACAGACTGCAGCCGGGTCCCTAGGACCCTGCAGGCCTGCGCCTGGTAGGCTCTCTGGCCACCAGCTGGTAAGGCAAGTTGGTGCCGATGTCACATACGTACCCCCCATAAGCATGTCTGCACGAAGTTTGAGGCGAATTGCCAGCAAGAGGCAGTGGGTTGGTCAGTTCTGGGAGAATGAATAATATCCAGCAAGTGCAGACAAACAGTTGAGCAGATCAAACAGCTTGAGCAAGCAAACAGCTGAGCTATGTATACCACGGACATCCTTCATCTAAAAATAAGGACTTCGCCCATCAGCATCCGCATGTCTTTGGCATGAGCTTACCAGAAACCAAGGCCCCCTGTTTGCACTCTCAAAGCTAAGTCATGGCCCTGCAACTGAGCCCCCATTTAGAAGACAAACTGCGGAAGCCTGGAGCGGAGGCAAAAGCGCAGGTTTTGCGAAGTCGAATAATTATAGTTACAATCGAAATGACACATTCCAGCCTCATTCTTGAAAGGGGCAGATGACACTAGGGATAACGTAGCCAATACAAGGAAGTTCTGGCTACGGGAATAAGGCATGTGGTTACCCATAGCTGCTCGTGATCTTGAAATAATGCAAAAAATAAGTAAATACCACGACCATGCTCGAGACGTACCTCTCTATAATGCTTCGAAAAAATTCTCAGTAGTTTGACGCGCGTGTTGGTTTTATACTACAATGGATTTGGGAACGGCATGCCCTTGCGTATCCTTTGAGCACTTCCACACCGGTAATTCGTCGACCTTGGCGAGTCCCGGATACTCGTGCGCTGCGCTGACAGGTGGGGCTTGTGCCTGGATCGGACGCAACGGCGCTCGCCCTTTGCCTTTCTCAGCGCTTCCAGCGAGGGACCGCTCAACTGGCTGGTTGAGCGCGTCCGTTTGTCCAACGTGCGCGCAGGGCCCTGCATCGACATTCCTGAGGACTTCCTTGAGCCAAACTCCCTCCCCGCGACGCGCCGACAAACGAAAGGCGAAGCTGACTCGGAAAATGTCAAATTTCTCCATTGTAGACTTCCTGGAAATTACGAGTGCTTGAAATGCTGGATATCTCGCATATGCTACCGAATGCCGATCTCTACCTCCGAGGTAATGAACCTTGATAATGACTCCTTACGTCAAACGATGGGAGGAAATGGCAGCAACGGCTGTGCCGTTTGGAGTGGCAACTCAACCGGACGTGCGCTCGCAAGAGGCACGTTGAAAATGCCGACCTGTCATGTTTTTTTAAAATGCCGGGGCGCGCGGAACGGTCCTATTAGGCGATAACACGTGGTGGCACCAGACGTCACCGTTGCACAAAAATGGCGTGTCAGCAGCCTTGAATAGAGCGTCGTCGTGATGACGTGGCAGTTGGCGCCGGGCTGCTAGCAGTCATCAGTTCTTGTTGACCATAAAATGTAACCTCCGTAGGCAGATCCCGCGTAAAATTTCCGTGACACTGATGGAGGCAGAAACTAGCAGGGAATTACGTTCGGCATCCCTGAATTATGCTCGACTGCGTTGACATTAGTAATTCTGTTTAACATCCATATTCTTTCGTCGTCATGACAACCCACACATCAGATGCTTTCACCAGTTCCTAGGATCCAGACATGCTTGCGGTTGGTGGGCTATGCCAATTAAATGCATCGCCTCTTCCCAACCATCTGCGATTGCAAGACGCTTGTTGTTTTCATGGTAGGTTGAGCGGTATACGGCATCAAAGGGGTAGCTAACGTTGTATATCCATTGACGTCGCACTGGTATATCATGCACTGCCCCATGTAGGTGCACATGTCTGCTTCCTGATCGACTGTTTCGCTGCCATCTCGTATCTCTGTGAAGGTGATTGCTGGGCGTGCATCTGGTAATATGGTCCACCCCTCGTCGCCCGATTCCAGGTTTTCATGACGTGTACGTATTCGGGAGGAATCCCATCCCGACTTGCTGCGGCAGAATCAGGCACTCTTTCCGGGCTGAGGGGCTTGCGGCAATCCACGCGCGAAATCCCGCACATCACTTTGAACAATGGTGTCCGAAGTAAGTGGGTGGCTCATTCTAGTTTTCTGCCGCAACGCAAGGATACTGATCCGTGGAGTCTCGAGCAAGGCATCCTGATCCTGCCAAACTTGGTGTGCACGAATAGCAGCGTTGTATGTGTCGTACAAGCTGGTATAATGTGAGTTTGGGTGGGCTAATGGCGTGCTATGTGCTAGAGGGCAGTACACTGCCCAGCGGCGCAGTAAACCCGCCTTTCCTTTTCTGCGCAGCAACAATTCTGGCTGCTAGCTTTATACATATCCCATATCACCCACTAGGCTTTGGGATGGTTCCCATTTTCGCTAGGCCGGATATGTACTCTGGTCTTGCATGTATAACCTAGGCTGACTGCCTCCACCAGCTTTGACTGGTGTAGTGCTTATACATAGGGTTAATGATTATGTATCGTTTCTCGTCTCTTTGACCCCATCTTTCTCGGATTACCATGCTTGCTTCGACAATCAACCCGAGACTTTTGGATGGATATAAGGTTCCTTCCTTCCTTCCTTCCTTCCTTCCCTCCCTCCCTCCCTCCCTCCCTCCCTCCCTCCCTCCCTCCCTCCCTCCCTCCCTCCCTCCCTCCCTCCCTCCCTCCCTCCTCCCTCCCTCCCTCCCTCCCTCCCTCCCTCCTCCCTCCCTCCTCCCTCCCTCCCTCCCTCCCTCCCTCCCTCCCTCCCTCCCTCCCTCCTCCTCCCTCCCTCCCTCCCTCCCTCCCTCCCTCCCTCTCCTCCCTCCCTCCTCCCTCCCTCCCTCCTCCCTCCCTCCCTCCCTCCCTCCTCCCTCCCTCCCTCCCTCCCTCCCTCCCTCCCTCCCTCCCTCCCTCCTCCCTCCCTCCTCCCTCCCTCCCTCCCTCCCTCCCTCCCTCCCTCCCTCCCTCCCTCCTCCCTCCCTCCCTCCCTCCCTCCCTCCCTCCCTCCCTCCTCCCTCCCTCCCTCCCTCCCTCCCTCCCTCCCTCCCTC
>RPFO01000842.1:0-92500 GCA_009746045.1 Mesostigma viride | reverse complement strand
TGCAGTTTTCCCTGCTAATCAAGCTATGCGCAACCAGGACGATGCGCAGCACGAGCACAACCACCCCTTCATCTTCTTTACACTCCATTCCCGACCCTGCGCAAACCCTAACCCCCACTCCACCCCCGTTGCCCCCCCGCCCTCCCCCCCGGAATGCCCCACACTCCACACTGGCACTCCCCCTTACCCTCCCCACCTCCCCCCCCCTCCCCCCCCCTCCTTGCCACTTCTTCCCCCAGGTCCACCCTGAGAACCTGGGGTACGACACCACCATCGAGCGTGTGCGTGTCATGCTCAAGGAGCTGCGGACGTCCTACCTGGACCTGGTGCTCATCCACTACCCGGCCTGCTGGGGGGACTTGTGCATCAACCGGCCGGCCGGCACGTGGCAGGACAGGTGAGAGGGGAGGGGGGAGGGGGGGAGGGGGGCAGGACAGGTGGGCGGGGCGCAGGCCAGGTGGGTGGGTGGCAGTACACGGGGGATCGTCGTTTGCGTCATGACGCACCGGCAATAATCCTAGGAGGATATTTCCTGATGCATTGATAAGCAAATTTCGCAGATTAGGTGGGAGTTTTGCAGGACAGGAGGGGGGCTGGCAGGAGAGGTTGGGGGATGGCATATAGGGAGGAAGCACGGGTGGCCATCGTGCTTGCACCAGATGGCATGTTTACTTTTTGCGTGCTTTTGCGTTTTGTCTTTTTGTGTGTGGCTGGTTTTGTCGGACAAGAATGCCCTAGCTCGGCGAAAGCGAGGGAGTTTGTGGATGAATCAGGCGCTGTAACGACTGGCCATAGAGCATGTCTACTGGCATGCTGTTTGTACGTGTGGAGAAAGGGGGTTGCTGCCCTTTCTTCCTGTTGTGCACCTACAGGGATTAAAAGCACTCCGGTGCTCCGTGACTCCCCAACGGGAGCACGAGTTTAATAAATTAATTAATGCTGTTTGTCTGTGTAAGTCTTGTGCTGTCACGAGGAGAATCCTCACTGCGCGTGTGTGGGTTTCTGCCTGTCCCCTTCCCCCTTCCTGCCCCCCCACCCCCACCCCGTCCCCCCCCCCTGCCCCTCACTTCTTCACACAAACGCCAGCTGGCGCGCGTTGGAAGATCTCGTCGACGCCCGTGTCCTGCGCGCAATCGGGGTAATCTCCATTACTACTATGATGTATCCCTATGTATAGTATAAAATAGATAGGTAGTTAATAGGTCGGTTAGTACCGCTCCTATCTAAGTTGTCCTAGGCTCCATGCCCAATGGCTCCAAGGCACCGTGTCGTCTTGACAGTTGTTTATCCTCAGTTGCTCACATACACTTGTCCTAGGGATCACATAGACTGTAGGTGCTTACTAACTGTCCTAGCCATCTTGTCCATGCTGACTCTTTATCTTAGGCATGTTCAGAACTGTCTTCTTGCTGACTATTTATGTCAAGCATGTCAAGAACTGTGTTCCGTCACTATCATCCACCCACAGCACACTAATTATCTTAGGCATGTCAAGAACTGTGTTCCGTCACTATCATCCACCCACAGCACACTAATTATCTTAGGCATGTCAAGAACTGTGTTCCGTTACTATCATCCACTCAAAGCACATGGCCAGGCAAAGGGAGGTGTGGTTTTTCCTTGCGATGGGGGGAGTGGTTGGCTTGATACAGGAAATCACCACTGACTTTTGGACTGGACAGACTGGGCTCCATTAGGCCGTAGAGATAAAACTACATGATGTACTACTGCACCATCGCAGAACTAAATATATTCTCCTGTATGGTATAGCGTTTACCTGGGAAGGCTTTTTCCTTACACACTACACAGCTACGAAAATAATGCGATCTTGCTAGTACGGCCTTGCAAGGCAACCCCTTCAGAAAAAGGGGGTTGGATTAGGAAAATGTTGTACCTGTTGAAAGCGATCTTGTTATGCGATCTTGTTGTTGCGTACTCCGATCAACTATAGTAGTATTGCATCTTCTATTTATTCTACTATCATCAAACCTGCAATGGGTTTGCTGTGCTTGCTGAGTAGAGCTTCCGGGATAGTGATATGGACTCCAACAGAGCAATCCATAGACCATTGTCAGTGGGCCGTCTTACTAGTCCCATGCCTCTGCAGTGGGGGCATCTAGATGCACATATGTATCAGGCAAGCGTGGGGCATTGACCCGTGTAGCTTGCCTTTGTTATTCTAGGGGGGTGGAACCCAGGATCCTTCCTTCTGGGTCCTAACACAACCTCTTCCTCTCCTTAGATCCGCACTAACGGATCGCTGCTCATTCATCCCTATCTGTGTAACCGCCCTATTGATTTGCCCTTTCTGCTGACCGGCCCTATCTCTTGACCTGCCCTGTCCATTGTCCTGCCCTATCTCTCGACCTGCCCTGTCTGTGGACCGGCCCTAACCGGTCATATGGCGGCGCATGTGGTCGCGCCAGGTGTCCAACTTTGGTCTGGAGGACTTGGACACGTTGGAGAAGGTGCAGCGCATACCGGTGTCGGTTGTGGAAAGGTACGGCGATGATTCATTCGTGCCAACGATGTGTTGGAAAAGGGGGGATAGGGGGAGCAATGCCCCCACGTCCCCCCCCCCCCCCCCCCCCCCCCCCGTGGTCTTTTGGTGTTTTTGTTTTTTGCGAATTGAGAGTTGGAGATTACGGATAACAGGGTCGGGGAACCAGATAGGGAAATGGGGAAGGGAAAAGGGGTTAGGGGGGAGCCACTCCCGCAACAAGAAAACTGGGTGTGGGGGTACGTGGACATTTCAATCTGCACAGAAACCAATCGCGGTAGGCGTTACTTTCTCTTCATGAAGACCAGGAGCGACCCTCCTATCGTTTGGGGATTACCTTTCTAGCGTCCATTGGCTTGGCTGAGCACTTGCTGCGTTGGCCACGTGGACCTGAGCGTCGCGCTCACTGAGGCAGTGGGCAGGGAGGTAGGAGCGTGCATTGGGAGAGGAATAGGGGTGGAAAGGGGTGATCGGAAGCTGCAGGTGATGGTGTGAAAGGGGGGGGGGGGGGGGGGCAGGGGGACAAATGGGGGTGGGGAGAGAAATCTAGGCATGCATGATGGTAACGGCGTCCATTCCTGGGGCCATCAAGGTACATTTTGCAGGTGGTTCAAAGGCATTGCCTTGGGACTCTCATGGCACATCGCTGGTATCGAGTGTGTCCTACATGCGTGCCCTACATGCGTGCCCTACAGATACTGCGGGTGCTTTCCTGCATGCATACAGCACAGATACTGCGGGTGCTTTGCGCCCACACCCATTAAGCCTAGTTGCGTCTATACTGCCTCTATAATACCTGAAAGTCTCCTGTGCTGTACGTCTTTGATGTCATTGGTGCCTTTGTATGTGGTTGATTTTCGCTGGACGCGGCTGCCATGACTTGAGCGGATGCCATGAGTTGTTCACGAGGCGGCTGGTTCTTTTCGTTCTTCTAGCCACCTTCGCTCCCTGATCACATGAAGCGGACTCATTATGAGATGATGGTAGTAGAAATGGTAGTTGAATAGTATTTGATATGGTAGTATAGTTGTTGAATAGCTCCCTTGTACAAGCCTGCGGTGCATAACATTTGGTTCTATGCACGTCTCGGGGTGTGGGCTGGGTGCGGGCTGAATGGCTCGCCTGCGTGGGCTGGGGGCTGGGTATGCCGTGGTCGCCATTCGCTCAGGTATTCGGACCCTCTCCGGAGCGACAGGTACAAGCGGGTGCGTTGCGCCGGCTTCTCCCATGCATGTGTCCTCATCTCATTTCTTATAAGTGGTTTTGCCAATCACAAGAAATGATCTCATGTCTGGCAGTGCATTGTATTTGGGTGTTAGTTAGTACGTGTGCATCATGCAGTACTTGTTGTGTTGGCGTCTGGTTTGACAACCTGCTCGTCAGAAAGTGAGGCGCTTGTGCCACAGTGCGTGTGGAATAGGCATGACGCCTGTGCGGTCCGGAGTTTCCTGCTGGAATATCGAAACCCGATCACATTTAGGCAGAGAAACAGGCTCCCCTTTCGCAGCGGCAGCGCCCGCACAGGACATGCGCGTGTTTACTTTGTGCGCACGCCATCCATGTAGGACGGCATGCATGTATCTTGGCACGGCATCTCATCCCCGGGCTCGTCTGCACATCACACCTGTCTCTGTTCTGCGCGCCAGCCATGTGGCCAATGAACAGCTCGTCAGTTTATTCGCCGAGCTTGCATCGACTGTTACCTGCTCTTACCATTTCCTTCCGCTGTCTTCTGCACTGTAGTCGTCCTGGAATATCCACGCCGCCTGCTTTCTTCTAACGCCCGCAATCTATATTGAACGAATATCCACGCCGCCTGCTTTCTTCTAACGCCCGCAATCTATATTGAACGAATATCCACGCCGCCTGCTTTCTTCTAACGCCCGCAATCTATATTGAACGAATATCCACGCCGCCTGCTTTCTTCTAACGCCCGCAATCTATATTGAACGAATATCCACGCCGCCTGCTTTCTTCTAACGCCCGCAATCTATATTGAACGAATATCCAGGCCGCCTGCTTTCTTCTGACGCCCACAATCTATATTGAACGAATATCCACGCCGCCTGCTTTCTTCTAACGCCCCCAATCTATATTGAACGAATATCCACGCCGCCTGCTTTCTTCTAACGCCCGCAATCTATATTGAACGAATATCCAGGCCGCCTGCTTTCTTCTAATGCCCCCAATCTATATTGAACGAATATCCGCGCCGCCTGCTTTCTTCTAACGCCCGCAATCTATATTGAACGAATATCCACGCCGCCTGCTTTCTTCTAATGCCCACAATCTATATTGAACTGTTTTCCCCCGTGACTCCCCCAACAGCTGCACGTGAGTGAAGAAATAAAGGAATGTATTTGGCCACGTTTTGGATGCCAGCAACGTCACAAATGCATGCACCACCACGCCCGCGTAGTGCCCATATTTCGGGCGCCAGCGAAAACGTCCTGGAGCCATTCGCCAGCTATGTCACTAACCAAGCGTACATACTACGCACACGTCCACTATACGGACCATCTCCCGCATGCCAGCGACGTAACTAACCAAACGTACATAATGTGCACGCGTCCCTATCCCAGCAATGGTGCTTAGAGCGCGGCATCGCTTACATCGGCTACAGCACGCTCGGGAGCCAGTGGGCGATGCGGGGGCGGCTGGTCAACCCGGTGCGTCTTTGTTGCATTCTTTCAGAAGGCTTCCAGGGTGCATTTTCCTACAGGGCTACCCAGCGAATTGTGCATTAATAGCTGGGCGTCATGGACTTCAGAAAGGAAGGGAGGCAGGTGAGTATGTGAGCTGGTCAAGGGATTTCATGAGCGCGTGGGTTGGTGGGTAGGTGAGCTGGTCAAGGGAGTTCATGACCGTGTGAGTGGGTGGGTAGGTGAGCTGGTCAAGGGAGTTCATGAGCGCGTGAGTAGGTGAGTATGTGGCAAGTGAAGATGAGGTAAGTGAGTGCGTAATTGTGTCAACATATTTTGTTAATAAAAAAAGGTAAACTGTGATATTTTTGCGAGTGGCTGAGCAAGTGAAAAAGGAGCAATGACGTCCGCGCGTGGACATGAACGGCATGAAGGGCATGAAGCAAATGGTGGGCGTTGCTGCCCTGCTAGTTGTTGTGAGCTGCGTTCTAACTATTTGACCCCTTGTAGACCCCACAACGGTTCCTGGTAAACAGAACTGTCCCCTCTCATCGGACGGAATGGGATGGAGGGAGGGAGGGAGGGAGGGAGGGAGGGAGGGAGGGAGGGAGGGAGGGAGGGAGGGAGGGAGGGAGGGAGGGAGGGAGGGAGGGAGGGAGGGAGGGAGGGAGGGAGGGAGGGAGGAGGAGGGAGGGAGGGAGGGAGGGAGGGAGGGAGGGAGGGAGGGAGGGAGGGAGGGAGGGAGGGAGGGAGGGAGGGAGGGAGGGAGGGAGGGAGGGAGGGAGGGAGGGAGGGAGGGAGGGAGGGAGGGAGGGAGGGAGGGAGGGAGGGAGGGAGGGAGGGAGGGAGGGAGGGAGGGAGGGAGGGAGGGAGGGAGGAGGGAGGGAGGGAGGGAGGGAGGGAGGGAGGGAGGGAGGGCCCTTTGCTTGACAGTGGGCACTCTCGCTGCCTAGCTTCAGGTTGCTGTCAGACATGACGCGCTGACGCATGATAAGATATACGCTGGCATTCACACTTTACGCGCTTCGAAAAGGTCAAAAACAAGGTCCAAAACTCTTGAGGGCAACAACTAGATCGACATCTGTGGGCAACTCTTGTCAAGTCTGAGATCAGAATGCGACTGAGATAAGAATGCAGTTGACAGTAAGATTTGGAAGAAGGTTCAAAATGGCATGCCTAGGCACTCAAGGGTATGGCCATGATTAATGTGATTCAGGCCGTGATAAACAATCTAGGAAGGGGTTTGGAATAGGAATGGAAGGGCACGATTCCCCGACAACTCTCGCTCTTGTTTAGGGTCACTCTTGCTGTGTGTTTCGTGGACCCCATGGTATCGAACCCTTGTTTCGCCCTGCCTTGATTCCCTGCCACCGGGCCAGGTGCTGAATAACCCGGTCATCCAGAGCATCGGCCGGAGGCTGGGGAAGAGCCCGGCTCAGGTGAGGGCGTGGCCGCACGAATTGCAGAAGTGTGGCATGGTGATGCTGGTGTGGGATAGTGGGGTGGCATCGTAAGCAAAGGCTCAATGGCTAGATTGATCGTTGCTGTCATAGGGGCAAGATGGCGGTGATATTAGGGGCGTGTCTTTCTGGGGGGATCTGCTGCCCCAATGTTCCTTGTGTCATGTATCGCCAAGTGCTTGTCCTTGACGTGATGTTCATGGCTCCAAGGAGTGTCCGTATGGAAAAGGAGCTTGCCATGAAGTACCCGTCAGACACTGTGTAGGTATCCATGAGACAGCCAGTGCAGGCCATGTATCGGGAGAATCCGGACCATGCTATCTCGAGCCTGCTGTTATCTCATTAGTCTTTGGCGAGTCGTTTAGATGATATAAATGAACGGAAGTGGAAATGTATGTATGCTTGCAGTCCACTACCTTGTATTGCGACTTATAAGTAGATGGGCGATCCTTCCATGCATGTGAACGATGTCGACCTCTGCTGTTGGTTGCCTACTAGATGTGGTTGCCTACTATCTAGATGTTCTTGCCTTCGAGATTGGCCTGGATGGGTTTGGCAGCAAGCCACCAACATGGGAAAGCGGAACCCATCAGGGGCTGCCTTTCGAAGCGGCAGCTGCTGTGGTGGCTGCCTGCTGCGTAGCCCAATTTCATAGCACTGCCAGCGGTGCATGTCAGTGATCAGCTGTACTGGAGGATTTCTGTTGGGTCGGTAGCAGATATAGGTAGCAGACATTGCCACCACAGCTGGACTTGCATGTGGGATAATGCAGTCGAGGTGTCAGTGCTATGGCATGAGCCATGGACCTCGTATAGAGGTGTGGTTTTCAGAAGCAGACAACCTCGGTTGCCTCTTACTTGCTGTCTATTCGTGTGTAGTTTGAGAGCTACCGAGGTCTTCTGTGGGTGGCTGGGGTTGCTTATTGACGTTCTTTCTTGATCTGGTGAATGCACCTGTCGATCATGCTCCTGTCCAGGTCGTGCTGCGATGGGCACTTGCAAAGGGCCAGCTGGTCATTCCTCGCTCTCGGCACGAAGGCCGGATGGTGGAGAACATGGACCTAGCATTTGAGATGCCGCTTGATGACATCAGCGCCATCGATGCACTGGATGGCAAACCGGTGAATGATGACCTCTAGAGACTGGTCAGCGGGAGCATCCACTGTCAGTCCATTGTGGCATGTGGGCCCCATGCTGGGCAGCACACAGTAACCAGAATGCTGCGACATACTTTGGGGGGGTTGACAATGCATGCCGACAACACCGGGAGTACGATGTTGTATTGGCTTGGAAGCTGCCCGGCCAGGGCGATACATTTCATAGTACCTTGCCAACTGTGCCCTGCCTGCACCTAAAGTGGGCCTTCGCATGGGGCCGCCTAGAGTCCTACCGACAGCAGCTTGTGCATCAGAAGTTAATCTTTATTCAGCGAACTGACCCCAAATCTCCGGGGATCACCCCTGCGAAGCGTTGAACAGCAGTGCCCAGGACGGTCGATCAAAGTAATATTACGTGGGCCCTAGGCCTGGGACATACATGGGCTGCGCCACACATATTGTAATTACTTTATTCATCTCCTTTGTACAGTAGATAGCTAGTACTACTACTACTGCTATGAAGTGAGACAACTATGCCTGGACGCATGGCGATCTACTATATACAGTTAGTATTAGTTTTTCAGAAAATTGACATCCTTTGTTTACCGCGAGTACGAGTTGATGGTAAGTAACCTCTCTTAATTTTGATCCACAGAGATCGAATCATTGCCATCATTGGACAAAATAATGGAAATTAAAGCAAAACAAGAAAGAACTGGCACAAGGAACTGGCACAAGGAAAGACCTTGCACAGGCAGTTCTATGGGACAGAGCTATCCACCGGCCGGAAAAAGTAAGGACTGCAAATTGCTATGTCTTGGCGCATGTTTCATGGGCTTCGTGCGCACACATGCGCAAACCACAATCCAATGACCTTATTTTATCCTAACCCTTGAACGCACAGTATCGGAAAGCCCATACGCATGACATTGCGCACCCCCAAAAAGATCAATTTTTGGCATGCACCGGTTGCCTCGTGATAAAAACATACAGCAGATTAACCATGGCTCCCCAACGGGGCCATGCGTCAAAACTTGGTCTGGCAATCCAATTGGCAGGTGAGGCCTGGCCTGGCAGATCAGGGCACGCTGCAATCAAGCCCGTTTCTAAGGGTGTATAAGCGGGTATGGTCCTCACTGGGCTTGCAAGCTCTGGTGCCATTCTGACTATCCCTTCAGCTTGTGGTAATCCCAGGTTTGACTACAATATATGCCACTCCATGCAGCTGTGCTTAGTCTAATCTACAGGCCATTGATATGAAGAAATAAAATATTGTAGATTTGTCGTCAACAACAGGCAGACAGTGTGCCGGCTGACTGACTGCCCCCCTTCTCGCAAGCTTCTTAGCTCCCAGTGCCTTTGCGTTTATTCTACGGCCGGGGGAGTTCCATGAAGTGAAATGCTGCCGTGTCCCCCCCATTCCTACTTATTGGCCCTTCTCCTCAGTTCTTCTTTCCTTTCTTCTTCTGGGGGGGGCGCTTCTTCTTGGCTGGTTCTGGCTCCGGCTCGGGCAGTGGTGGATAGTCAATGCCGAGGATCTCGTTTTGCTACACGGACGCAACGCATGTGGGAAGCATGCGAACGTTCGACACGGAAGAATTCAAAGACACGACAAAGAAGGCGGGGGATTGACGAATGGAGACGTCTATGAGGGAAGAACTCATAGGGACAACAAGATGGACGCAAACAGATAGAAGTAAAGGCAAAGCGTGCAGTCGGGAACTGGCGGCGGGGAATGACGTAGTGCATCTTTCGAAACAGGAGAGAACAAAAAAGTGTATAGCTGTCACTAAGGCTGGCGCTTCCTTCGAGAACCAGGCAGAAACGCCCCTGGGTATATCCATCCATGACTGCTATCAAAATACCGCGGATGTGCATAGAAATGGTTTATTACATTTCAGAATGAGACAGACTCTCGCTAGCGATCAGTGCCTCCGAGTAAGTTCAGCCCCGATCAGAAAAGGTTTCGCCCACAAAACACAGCCCTGAGCAAAGTACGCCTGCAATTATACAACCAGAAGCAGCACCGCCCTGTGCCTTCCTGAAGTGTTCCTGAGTTTTCTGAAGTATTCCATCATACATCTATAAAAAATTTCCTCACCCTTTTCTGCTCTGTGTAGCTGACTAGGTAGAATGTGGCGATGGATGCGGCTCCAATTGCCAAGAGTCCTCCCACGCTTGCCTCCATTTCGCTTGCCTAATTCGGTGGCGAATTCTTGTCTTCTGATGTACTGAAAGCAGAGGAATTGTTACACCCCAAGATGCCGATGAAATTCCAACGCCGCGGTGATGCTCGCGAACTAACTGGTTTTAAAATTTAGCACGAAAAGCAGGCTAATTTGCCAGTTGCCATGAGCTGCCTGTGCTCAATGCACTTGGTAATTTCCAGCGGGTAAAACAGATATGACGGGAGATAACGGGCGTAACCTGTTTACCACGGCATTATCGTGAAATGCCCTGTGCGCGACTATGGACGTCCAGTTTGCACGGACTTGTACGGAAATTCAGGGTAATCTCCTCAAGGCACGTCCTGGCGACAACTGGACAGGCCTTCTGCCTAACGAGCGAACAGGCACACGTAGGTACGCAGCTCGCGGCCAATGGCCAATGGGCCGGGGCCAGCGCATCATGCAGTACAGGTTTCCCGCGACGTTGTCAAAAGGGAATCAGCTTTGCTGGCTGACCCACCACATTCCCGGAATCGAAAAAAATTGGGCTCGCCATCTCAACCACACGTCGAATTTCCCACTCATTACTTCATCCAGGGAATGTGGTCGCAGACTACCGCTGAGCTCTCTCTTGGCGTCGTTTCCCGGAATTTAATTTCACCTCTTTCACCTTCGACGTTTGAAGGACGTTCGCTCGCAATTCGAGATTGCGTCCGTCGCCATACCGCTGGATCAAACGGTGCCTTGCGATCGGGAAACTTTGATCGGACCAAGATCGGCGCTGTATGCAGGCAGAAGAGGGCGCTTCAAACGAAAGACCCCAAGTCTGCAAGGCAATTGGTGATTCCTGGAAATCTCGGCCCTAATTCGCGCCAGACCACGACGACGTCGCGGTACTTGCCCGGCGAAGAACAAGAATCTCGCTGCTTGGAAGAAAAGCCTCGTAATCATGACGGTCATTCCGTCGATTTTGATGCCTACAGAGCCCTTGTTCTTGACGTAAGCTACAAGTGAGTGAATTTTCTTTTTTACCTCTAATATCATGATAGCCGATTACCGGATGCGTCTCATTGGCTGCCGTCGATCGCGTCTCACGTCTGCCATTCGCGACGCCGTTGCGAAAAAGGATGGCATGCCACCCCTAGGCATGCAATTCACATCTCTCTTTTAGTTTCTGAAACTGCTTATGTGTTTCGTTTCCTGTCTGCATCTGGTCTCACACCGACTGCTCTCAACGTTGCATTCTGCCGTCCTTCGATTCGGTCGACGACCGCGACGTCGCCACGCACAGGCCGGTGGATGTCATGAGTTGGCAGCGCGCCATTGTCCTGGGACTATATGAGAAGGTATTATACGACACGATGCCTTGCCGATTACATCAGGGGAACGTGTATCATGAATGCGTACAAAAGAAATTAATTTGGAACATATGCTTATGGAATATGTGTGTGGGCATTTCTAATTACTTGAGCCTCCCCTCCCCCCCCCCCCCCCCCCCCCCCAACCACTAGCGAATTACCCCCAGTTAGCAACCCCGCCCATCCCCCTAATTGCCGTAAACACTTTTACTATTCTGCCCTTCTGCATGCTTTTTTTATTCCCGTCCGGCCTTCTAGCTCCCTTTCCCCCCCGTAGGTTCTTGACCTCCTTGTCTTCCTTCTCAACGTCTATGTACCCTTAATCTCGTTAAGCCAACTACTGGCCACACTCCCTTTTTCCGCTTCTCCCGCCGCTTTCCCCCCTCCTCTCCCACCCTCACCGGCTCACCCCCACCCACCCACGCAACCAACCAACCAACCAACCAACCAACCAACCAACCAACCAACCAACCAACCAACCAACCAACCAGATAGACAGACAGACAGACAGACAGACAGACAGACAGACAGACAGACAGACAGACAGACAGACAGACAGACAGACAGACAGACAGACAGACAGACAGACAGACAGACAGACAGACAGACAGACAGACAGACAGACAGACAGACAGACAGACAGACAGACAGACAGACAGACAGACAGACAGACAGACAGACAGACAGACAGACAGACAGACAGACAGACAGACAGACAGACAGACAGACAGACAGACAGACAGACAGACAGACAGACAGACAGACAGACAGACAGACAGACAGACAGACAGACAGACAGACAGACAGACAGACAGACAGACAGACAGACAGACAGACAGACAGACAGACAGACAGACAGACAGACAGACAGACAGACAGACAGACAGACAGACAGACAGACAGACAGACAGACAGACAGACAGACAGACAGACAGACAGACAGACAGACAGACAGACAGACAGACAGACAGACAGACAGACAGACAGACAGACAGACAGACAGACAGACAGACAGACAGACAGACAGACAGACAGACAGACAGACAGACAGACAGACATACAGACATACAGACATACAGACATACAGACAGACAGACATACAGACAGACAGACAGACATACATACAGACATACATACAGACATACAGACTGACATACAGACAGACAGACAGACAGACAGACAGACAGACAGACAGACAGACAGACAGACAGACAGACAGACAGACAGACATACAGACAGACATACAGACATACATACAGACATACAGACATACAGACAGACATACAGACATACAGACATACAGACATACAGACAGACATACATACATACATACAGACAGACAGACAGACAGACAGACAGACAGACAGACAGACAGACAGACAGACAGACAGACAGACAGACAGACAGACAGACAGACAGACAGACAGACAGACAGACAGACAGACAGACAGACAGACAGACAGACAGACAGACAGACAGACAGACAGACAGACAGACAGACAGACAGACAGACAGACAGACAGACAGACAGACAGACAGACAGACAGACAGACAGACAGACAGACAGACAGACAGACAGACAGACAGACAGACAGACAGACAGACAGACAGACAGACAGACAGACAGACAGACAGACAGACAGACAGACAGACAGACAGACAGACAGACAGACAGACAGACAGACAGACAGACAGACAGACAGACAGACAGACAGACAGACAGACAGACAGACAGACAGACAGACAGACAGACAGACAGACAGACAGACAGACAGACAGACAGACAGACAGACAGACAGACAGACAGACAGACAGACAGACAGACAGACAGACAGACAGACAGACAGACAGACAGACAGACAGACAGACAGACAGACAGACAGACAGACAGACAGACAGACAGACAGACAGACAGACAGACAGACAGACAGACAGACAGACAGACAGACAGACAGACAGACAGACAGACAGACAGACAGACAGACAGACAGACAGACAGACAGACAGACAGACAGACAGACAGACAGACAGACAGACAGACAGCCAGCCAGCCAGCCAGCCAGCCAGCCAGCCAGCCAGCCAGCCAGCCAGCCAGCCAGCCAGCCAGCCAGCCAGCCAGCCAGCCAACCAACCAACCAACCAATGTCACCTTATCCTTTTGAGCTTCTGTCCCTGTACTTCTGTCCCCTGTTTTAACCTTAAAAGTCGCCGCCACTCATGAGTCAATGCCCCCTGGAGTTACAGCTGCCCAGCACAGTGTTTCCCTTGTTGAATTCCCTTTGCAGGACTGCACCGTGCTATCATGACTGGTAGATTACGATTTTAATTACGATCTTAAGGGGAAAATATAAAATAACAGGCAGAGAGGTCAGTACTCCCTTGTGCCCTGGCCCCTCTCAGTTCCCTCGATATCTCAAGGGCAGATAGGCCCTTCCCCTTTCTCCCCGCCCTCGCATTTCATTTCCCGCCAGGCCAAGGGCAGCATCTCTGTGCATCACTACGCCTTGGACCCTGATCTGTGTCATGAACGCAGTTCCGTGACTATTTAAAACCAATTCGGTATTGATATAAATAAACGAAGTCATTGATCAGGTATTAACACCAAAGCCCTTCACACCAGGCAGGCTTCACTAGTTAAACATCCATCGTTTCATGCCCTAGCTGACATGTGGAAGTGTAACGTTGGCTGAATCCCGACCTGCCCCCTGAGCCGTATTGCCAGGCGGCACCTAAGAGGGGTTTTCTTACTTATCCTTTTTTGCCATGTGTCTGTCAAACGGTTATGCATGCCCAGGCCGAAGTCCTCTCCTATTACAGCGTGAAGGTCCGGTCCGCGACGCAGAGCTTCCCGCTGCCAGCCGTCATAAAGGTACGAGGCGAGGAAGTGAAGAAGTTCATCTCTGCGTGTGAGGGCCAATCGGACAGATATAACCCCTGTCTCAAACCCAAACATGGCCCGCGTGATCACAATCTGTTGCATGTAGCCCCTGTCTCAAACCCAAACATGGCCCGCATGATTACAATCTGTTGCATGTAGCCCCTGTCTCAAACCCAAACATGGCCCGCATGATTACAATCTGTTGCATGGCATGGCTTCAGGATGAACAGCAGTAGAAAAGCTCGTCTCTTTCGATTCCATATCAATGAGACAACACCTAGTATTCTCAAGCATTTCATTGGCCACCCCATGCATCCCCACGGAGCGTCCGCCATCGGCACCAGACGAGCGTGCCTGCATGGTGCTCTAACCGTGCATGGTAGGGGGACAAAACTGTGACTAACCAAAACTGTGACTAACCAAAACTGTGACTAACCAAAACTGTGACTAACCAAAACTGTGACTAACCAAAACTGTGACTAACCAGAACTGTGACTAACCAAAACTGTGACTAACCAAAACTGTGACTAACCAAAACTGTGACTAACCAGAACTGTGACTAACCAAAACTGTGACTAAACAAAACAGTGACTAACCAAAACTTTGACTAACCAAAAATATGGCTGACCAAAGCTGTGACTAGCCATGCAGATGAGCAGGGACTAGGAGGAGCAATCTAATGGTTGCGAGCGAATCTTAGTAGGGGTCATCGCCCTTGCGGCCGGAGCATGGCCCGGAAAGCAGATAGGAATGAGAATACTTTTTTACTCCTTGTTTCTCTCTTATTTGCCATTTTCACCAACTCGTCACGGGCAACAGGGCAAGTTGAACAGATCATAATAGTAGTCCACAGACTACAGGTGAAGGCCAGGTGACGATACAAGCCCACACAGTACAGGTGACAATACAAGCCCACACAGTACAGGTGAAGGCCACAGTACACAAGACCCATAGTCCAACTGATATGGCTGTGTTAGGCGGCGGCACGTCAATTTCCTAGGGCAAACTCTTCAGCCAGCCGTGCAAGGACACTGGCCCCTCGTGGCCATCTGGGTTGCGGAGAGGTATCGAGCCAAGTTTTTGTGACTTGGTTTGTTGTTTTGCATGGGAGTACGGTGTATTGCCATGGAAGCACGTGCGGTGCTTGTGCACATGTTGAAACCTATCCATAGGCTCTGCCCTTATGTCACTGAAAGCTTTTCTCATTGAAAGCTATCTGCATGAACATACGTGGCTTGGGCGGTGCACGGTAGCTTGTCGGTAACTTGTTGGGCACAACGTGGGCTGGGTCATGGGGATAGGGGGGTCTTGGCCGCCTGTGGCTGCGTTGCACTTTTGGGGAGCCTCCTATCCATCTACCCCATCCATCTTTTGCAGAGCCACGTTCTTGGCAGTTTTGCTTCCATCTACGGCACTAATGATTGCATTCTTGGAACTGTTTATCGAAAAGTAAGCTCCATGCAGCTATCTCAGCAGGGTGCCCCTGATAGGGAGCTCATCTTCCTTTTTTAGTTCTGCTTTACTTGAGAGGAATCTTGATGGCGTCATGGTGGCAATTTGGTGGCGATTGGGTGGCAATTTGGTGGCAATTTTGCTGGCAGTATATGGTGGCGGTTTGACGGTGATCTGCTGGCAGTCTGTGCTCGTGCGCATGCCGATTGCGTGTGCGACAACTTGTGGCATTGGCAAACATAATGAAAACAACACTAGTATAGTATGCTTTGCCTGGCTGCTTTTCCCCTCACAGACGCACATCTACCTTGGGATTGGGGACGGTCCCCAAAGCATCCGCGTGCCTCTGTCTCGGGGGAACGTGCTGCGCCGCGATGGGTACACCTGCCAGTGAGTGGTGATTATATGTGCTAGTGGTCACTCTATCCGGTGGTCCTGTACGTGCTGTCCAACACCTTCTTGGATTGTTGGCAGTAACGCACCTTCCTGATGCCCATCGATAGTTAGGATTCTCGAGCATATAGGAGCCACCATCTAAACATCATGATATACCTGGTGCCCATCTGAGATAGGACTCAAGCAGCAGGAACCTAGATCATGTTATACCTGTGGAACAGGTACACCTGCCCGTTCGGGTCCTGCGTTGTCATTTACGTACGCGAGGAGCCTGGAGTTGAAGATAGTAGTTTCCATGAGACAACCAGCGCAGGCATGGCAGTACTATACTATAGTGACCATGGTGTCAATGAGACTACCTGCGCTGGCCAGAAGTCTTGAGAATATAGCTGGAATTAGATGGGTGTTCTGCCCTGAAGTCTCCTCTGGTGCTCCTGAGGCACTCCGGCTTAAACAGGGAGCCTCGACATATTGGTGTACCTCGTTAATGTCACATGGCTAGCATTGACATGTGTTACTAGTAACTTACTAGTAATTGTGCGCATGTGCTAATGGCATTATAGCATGCTGCCTTCCTATTCTCTTCCGCTCGACCATCGTTATTCCCCTGCGCTACACTATTGCCTCCAGAGGCAAAATTGTATTGCTTTCCTCCCTCCCTCCCTCCCTCCCTCCCTCCCCCCCCCCCCCCCCCCCCCCCCGCTCATTCCCCCCCTTCTTATCCCTGTCGGTTTTCTCCCCCGCCCCCTGATCCGTTTCCTCTTCTGCCCGCTCCCCCTCCCGCCCCGCCCCCCCTGTCTGCCCTTTCCCCACCCTCCACTTTGCCTAGCTCTGTTTCCGCATCTACCTCACACTCGTCCTGTCAGCCCCCATCACTGCCGCCCTTTCCTTCACCCTCCCTTCTTGCCATGCGTCTGCCTGGACCCATGGTGCTCTGCTCCCGCTCCCCTTACCCTTCCATCTCTGCATGCATCCTGCCTCCTTTGTTCACCGAATAGCACCTTTCTCATCCGCATAACTCCGCCTCGAGTGGCCAGTACGCGCTTGTCTTGTCCCATCTATTGGCACTTCAGTGTCGTGATGACATTGGCATATACTGACATTGCTGTCTGTATGGACCCTTGCAGGTACTGCGGAGTGCAGAAGGACCTCACGATCGACCACCTCATCCCGCAGAGTAAAGGGGGTGACTGGAGCTGGGAAAACCTGGTCAGTGCTCCTGCCCGCATCGAAGAAAACATGAGACAATCATTTTGGTCGCACTATACAGAACGAGCGAACCAGCACACTACAGAACGCACTCTACAGAGCGCTCTCTGCAGACAGCACACTACAGAATGCACCCTGCAGAGCGCACTCTACACAGTTCACACTACATAATGCACTCTCCAGAAGGATTCAAGGGCTACAGAACGAGCGAAACATAAGGAGCGCACTCGTCAGAACGAGCCGTGCTCACTGTGACGGTGAAGTAGCGTGTGAAGCACGTCATCCTTTGTATCTGCCCATCCGGAATGAGCATGTTAATGTGCATACGGAGAACACAGTTCATTGCCTTTCCTTGCAAGGCAAGAGTGTGAGCTCTTGATCCTGTAGCGGCATGGCTACTATGCCATTTTCAAGCAGTAGACTCGCCATGCAGCTTTCTATGCCACCATGGTGTCTCAGCAGCAAGCTGGGTTTGGGCAGAAGTGTTTTCCTCGTTAGTATTGTTGTTTTGTCTTTTGCTTAGTTTTTTATTAAGTGGTTTTTATTTACTACTAGCAGTATATCTGCTGGCACGTACGCTGGCATCTTATCGTAGGCTGTCTGGGACCCTGCCCTTATGTTACTCTCTACATGTAGCATTTTTCTCATGTGGGCCTGTGCTAACTTCTCGACATCTGTGCTTTGATCCACGTCAGTGGAGGATTTGCCTCATATTATCTACATAAATGCTGCAACACCCATGCACGTTGAGGGTCGGCTGCCATGGACTGGGTGGATTGGGATCTTAAGGCTGATCATGTTTCGTCTCAAATTTTAGCTCTTGTCTCTTGCAATGTTTTGACCCTGCCATGTACCCTTGTGGTGGTATTGCATGCTTTGGCCTAACCAATCTCCTGTGGCATGCGCGCAGGTCACCGCATGCGCGCGCTGCAATGTGAAAAAAGGCGACAAGTCGCTGCACGAAGCGGGGTTGGTGCTCCACAAGCATCCCAAGGTAATCATGGGTCCGTCACAACAGCAGGCAGGAATCAGGATGTTGCGCACACAGGGAGGTACGAAAATAGTGTCTGGCGCTTGAGAACATGATGCATGCGAGAAGTGAGAGTGTATGTGTGTGTGTTTAATCTGAAGGAGGTCACGCAAGGCATCTAGCACCAAGTACTGTCCATCACACTGTTGTCAAAGTACTGCCCATCACACGGTTGTCAAAGTACTGTCCATCACACGGTTGTCAAAGTACTGTCCATCACACGGTTGTCAAAGTACTGCCCATCACACGGTTGTCAAAGTACTGTCCATCACACGGTTGTCAAAGTACTGTCCATCACACGGTTGTCAAAGTACTGCCCATCACACGGTTGTCAAAGTATTGTCCATCACACGGTTGTCAAAGTACTGCCCATCACACGGTTGTCAAAGTACTGCCCATCACACGGTTGTCAAAGTACTGCCCATCACACGGTTGTCAAAGTACTGCCCATCACACGGTTGTCAAAGTACTGCCCATCACACGGTTGTCAAAGTACTGCCCATCACACGGTTGTCAAAGTACTGTCCATCACACGGTTGTCAAAGTACTGGCCATCACACGGTTGTCAAAGTACTGTCCATCACACGGTTGTCAAAGTACTGCCCATCACACGGTTGTCAAAGTACTGTCCATCACACGGTTGTCAAAGTACTGCCCATCACACGGTTGTCAAAGTATTGTCCATCACACGGTTGTCAAAGTACTGTCCATCACACGGTTGTCAAAGTACTGTCCATCACACGGTTGTCAAAGTACTGTCCATCACACGGTTGTCAAAGTATTGTCCATCACACGGTTGTCAAAGTACTGCCCATCATACGGTTGTCAAAGTACTGCCCATCACACGGTTGTCAAAGTACTGCCCATCACACGGTTGTCAAAGTACTGTCCATCACACGGTTGTCAAAGTACTGTCCATCACACGGTTGTCAAAGTACTGTCCATCACACGGTTGTCAAAGTACTGCCCATCACACGGTTGTCAAAGTACTGTCCATCACACGGTTGTCAAAGTACTGTCCATCACACGGTTGTCAAAGTACTGTCCATCACACGGTTGTCAAAGTACTGCCCATCACACGGTTGTCAAAGTACTGCCCATCACACGGTTGTCAAAGTACTGTCCATCACACGGTTGTCAAAGTACTGCCCATCACACGGTTGTCAAAGTACTGTCCATCACACGGTTGTCAAAGTACTGCCCATCACACGGTTGTCAAAGTACTGTCCATCACACGGTTGTCAAAGTACTGTCCATCACACGGTTGTCAAAGTACTGTCCATCACACGGTTGTCAAAGTACTGTCCATCACACGGTTGTCAAAGTACTGTCCATCACACGGTTGTCAAAGTACTGCCCATCACACGGTTGTCAAAGTACTGTCCATCACACGGTTGTCAAAGTACTGTCCATCACACGGTTGTCAAAGTACTGTCCATCACGAGGTTGTCAAAGTACTGGCCATCATGAGGTTGTCAAAGTACTGTCCATCACACGGTTGTCAAAGTATTGCCCATCACACGGTTGTCAAAGTACTGCCCATCACACGGTTGTCAAAGTACTGGCCATCATGAGGTTGTCAAAGTACTGCCCATCACACGGTTGTCAAAGTACTGTCCATCACACGGTTGTCAAAGTACTGTCCATCACACGGTTGTCAAAGTACTGTCCATCACACGGTTGTCAAAGTACTGCCCATCACACGGTTGTCAAAGTACTGTCCATCACACGGTTGTCAAAGTACTGTCCATCACACGGTTGTCAAAGTACTGCCCATCACACGGTTGTCAAAGTACTGTCCATCACACGGTTGTCAAAGTACTGTCCATCACACGGTTGTCAAAGTACTGTCCATCACGAGGTTGTCAAAGTACTGGCCATCATGAGGTTGTCAAAGTACTGTCCATCACACGGTTGTCAAAGTATTGCCCATCACACGGTTGTCAAAGTACTGCCCATCACACGGTTGTCAAAGTACTGGCCATCATGAGGTTGTCAAAGTACTGTCCATCACACGGTTGTCAAAGTACTGTCCATCACACGGTTGTCAAAGTACTGTCCATCACACGGTTGTCAAAGTACTGTCCATCACACGGTTGTCAAAGTACTGCCCATCACACGGTTGTCAAAGTACTGTCCATCATGAGGTTGTCAAAGTACTGTCCATCACACGGTTGTCAAAGTACTGTCCATCACACGGTTGTCAAAGTACTGTCCATCACACGGTTGTCAAAGTATTGTCCATCACACGGTTGTCAAAGTACTGTCCATCACACGGTTGTCAAAGTACTGCCCATCACACGGTTGTCAAAGTACTGCCCATCACACGGTTGTCAAAGTATTGTCCATCACACGGTTGTCAAAGTACTGTCCATCACACGGTTGTCAAAGTACTGCCCATCACACGGTTGTCAAAGTACTGTCCATCACACGGTTGTCAAAGTACTGTCCATCACACGGTTGTCAAAGTACTGTCCATCACACGGTTGTCAAAGTACTGTCCATCACACGGTTGTCAAAGTACTGCCCATCACACGGTTGTCAAAGTACTGTCCATCACACGGTTGTCAAAGTACTGTCCATCACACGGTTGTCAAAGTACTGCCCATCACACGGTTGTCAAAGTACTGTCCATCACACAGTTGTCAAAGTACTGTCCATCACACGGTTGTCAAAGTACTGTCCATCACACGGTTGTCAAAGTATTGTCCATCACACGGTTGTCAAAGTACTGCCCATCACAAGGTTGGCTGCAAGGCAAACTATGTGCACCACTTGGGCTTGCCGGCGCGGTGGTTATGCTTGAATGGTTATGGCGCAGTTAAGGAAACTGGAAGCGCTAGATGCTGTCAATAAGGGAGCCAAATTTGAAAGCAATGTTGAGGCGAAACAGGGCGTAGCCCACCAGATTACGATGTTTTCAAGTGGGAGTGCCTCATATGCACGTTGGTCATGCAGTGTCCGATGCCTGTAGACCAACTAGATTGCTGACCTGCATGCGCCGTTGATGAGATATTTGCCTGCACCTACACCTTGCTTTCCATACCTTGCTTTCGATGTTGGCACCCTGGTCAGACTGTAGACACATGGCAGCAGCCTGGCCTGCCTTAATCTGATCAACTGCATTATGAAGGTCTTGCTTACTATCTATCTTTTTTTGCTTCAGCCTGAGGGTGTGTGATCCTTGCAGGTCTTAGCAAACGCTATCTGTGCGACCCGGAGGCCAGGCAAAACCCTTAAGCATTTTTGGCCCCTTCACCAAGCAAGCGCTACATCGCTTTGTGTTGGACATGGATTGCCGCTGCATTTCTGCAAGGCAATCCAGGACACGGGATACTTAAGACGCGCATGTCACGTTGTGTCCCCTTGTGCTTGACTTGCAGGAGCCAGCCTTCCATGGGCTGATCACGGCCACCAACAAAACGCCCAGCGGCCCCCACGCGCTTCCGCAGGAATGGCAGGCATACCTACCACCGAGCACAAACTCCGCCTTCGAACTGGGATTTCAGCTCTAAACCTTTCTTATCCAGCTTGCATTCGTCTCGAGCAACCATGTTGTCAGCTCATTCAAACTGACACTCTGTTGCTGTGCAATTCTTTTACAGCCGAGGTTGACCGAAATTCCGCACCCGAGTGTAAGCTTGTAGGCGGAGTGACATCCTCAGGCAAAATTTCCTGGGTATTAGGGGCCCATCCCAGGGCCCGACTGCTGCGGTACGCGCCGGCCCCTAAATGGAAATAGGGGCTGGAATGCAAAACGAGGGCCGGCGGCGGTGGCCCCCTATCACTCAGGCCTCCAACAGCGCGGCGCTACGTGGCAAGAGCGCCAGTAGCGCGGCTTGGCGTGAGGATGCGGATTGTGTAATGCGCATGCTGCCTAAATGGTGCCGTCAAGCGTCTTGTGGTGAGGTGCTGCGTACCGGCTGCGTACCTACCGGGCTACCACTGTGAATGTCGGCTGGACGAGGCGACTGGTAGCGAAGCCGCGCAAGACTAGATAGGGGCGACACAGGGGCAACACACACTTTTGGTGTGCGTCGACAGCCAAACGTTGTGTTACATGCTCGTATGATGCTTGCTGATGCATGGTTCCTGGCCTAAGCAGTACGGAACCTGCTGCAAGCCCTCTGCGAGCATATACCCTCTGGCAAGATGCGGCGCCACGTGGAATGATGCGGCATGCCGCGTCGGCTGTAGCATATAGAGGCCCAAACTCTAGGGGTTGACGGCTGCATAAAAAACGGCCCCTTGATTCTCCCCTAAATGGGCCGAAAAGATGGGGGCCAGCTAGCATAGGTGCCGGTTGCTAGGCACGGGTCCCTACTATGGAAATAGGGGCCAGACATTATGGACCGGCGGCTGCAGGATTCGGCCCCGATTTAGCTTGGCTGTATGTCACTCCTAAGCTACTCGCTGATGTATGTGCATGCAGTACGCGCGCACACATGATCAGCGTGCCATCCCAGTTGTACGTGTAAATACCTACTAGTTTTCCAGTAGGACTGGTTCCATGCATGCACCCCAGCTGGCTATATAGGGCCACACTTTCTAAAGCTGTGCACATGCATTTATTGCGAGCACGCTGCAAGGTCAGCGAATTGGAACCAGGCATGCATGCTGCCCAGCTACGACGCATTTGAAGACAGTCAGTCTGAGCTTAATTTGTACTCTATGGTTAATTTTTTTTACTGACTAGGTTGTCCCCAGTTTACAAATTAACAAAATTAACAAATTAACGCCGGCGGACTACCTGCGGACTGCTCGACGCGGAGTCGCCGGGCTACAAGTTCCGTACTTTACCAAACTCAGGCTTAGAGGCCGCCGCACCAATTTTTACTTCTTTCCGTCACATGGCTTGCGTTGGGTTCATCGACGAGCATCGACGCTCATCGACGGTGCAATCTGACGGCGGAGAATAAGTTCACCACAGCATAGCGCGACGCAAGGGCTAAGATCCGACAACGTGACATGCAAAGCTTTATACCGCATCGCTAACCGGAAATTCCGTCCAACACCGTCGTACAGTACTGCCAGTCGACCGCACCTCTGCCTCTTAACCGTCGAATGCGCTATCGATCTAGAAAGTAGAAACGTCCCCGCGACACTTCCGCGATTTCAGTACTTTCCGTCACCCTTGACAGTTTTCGTACAATACTACAAATTTACGCCAATAGAAACTCGCCTCCATACATATATCTCGATAGAGGCGTGCGTCTTATTTAATTTCAAGGTAACTTACCTCTTAATTAATCTCGCCCCCCGTTGTAACACCGTCCCCCGTTGTAACACCGTCCCCCCGTTGTAACACCGTCCCCCCCCCCATAAATGCGTCCCCCCCCCGTTGTAACACCGTCCCCCCCACGTACAGTACTTTCAACCGCAGCTCTGCCTTTTAACCGTCGAATGCGCAATCGATCTAGAAAGTATCCGCGATTTCAGTACATGCCGTCACCCTTGACAGTTGTCGTACAATAGTACAAATTAACGCCAATAGAAACTTGCCTCCAAACATATATCTCGATAGAGGTATGCGTCTTATTTAATTTCAAGGTACCTCTTAATTAATCTCGGCCCCCGCCTTCCGCTAATTTGCTAATTTGCTAAATTTGCTAAAAAAGAGGCAATTTTACCCCGACTAATTAATTAATTAATTAATTAATTAATTAATTAAACGTTTACTCGTGGATCCCGTTGGGGAGTCACAGAGCACCGAAGTGCTTTAAATCCCTGTATGTGCACAACAGGAAGAATTAAAGGGCAGGGACCCCCTTTCTCCTTCATGCCAGAGGCATGCCACAGCTGCAATTGGACACGATAGATGATCCGGCAAGTTCTGTGGGTGCAATAAGACCCATGTGAGCATATCATAACAAGGAGCGTGGGCAAGTAATCTGATCGAAGCCAGGACGTAGCATGGCTGTACAAGGGGGCTAAGCTAAGGCTATGGCTGGTTGTGGACCGTGTGTTAGCGGTGCACGTGACTAGGCATGGTGGCACAGCTAGGCAAACATTCTAGGATTGGCTGCCATGGCGGCTGCCAGTTACTACCAATGGATACAAGCTAGGGCTATTCTAGCCCGCAGGGGGCGTCCACATCTTGTGGTTGGATGCATGACCAAGCGGGATGGCCAGCTTGACCCTGTATATGCGAAATATTGCCGGTTAAGAATCAAGTCAAGTACTTCTCATGGTAGGCCTGCCAGCCCCTCCCCTAGCTTGGTGGGTCAGTCGGTTTACGTACGGTTAAATATATTCATTGAGAATGATAGATTACGGAGGTGAGATAGGCATGCAACATAAGGAAAAACCCAATAACTGGGAGAATAACCCTGAAGAAATTAATAGTAATCTGACACAGACATCCAAGGATCACGCCAGCTGCACAAGGTACAACGAACTATACATCACAAAACTGCACACAGCAACAGCGCTGCCGGCCCACCATGCAGGCCTGGAAGGGATCTAGACCGCATGGGTCGCGACAAAGTCGGCCCGGGTGCGGCGGAATAACACATCAGCCACGGTGCGAGTGAGGGCGAGTGACAGGCGCTGCCGCCAATACGAGGACCACGTGCGGGCCGACCACGGGGCGGTCTGACCCTCGAGGTCGAGGCGGTCTTCACGGCGCTGGCAGCACTCGTGGAAAAACTCCGCTGTCTTGGGGCCCATGGCCCCGAACTCCTCAAGGACAAAGGGGATGACCCGGTGGGGCCCCACATTGTCGTAGGAGGCAAACTTGTCGCGCTCAGCCACAGCGGCAGCAGCGCCGGCATCCACAGCCGCCCGGAGGATGTGGCGACCGGAAAGCGGCCGAGCCACGGAGACATCGATGAGCAGGTGGCAACCCTGCCCGTCGTAGTCAAGCACGGTAATGTCGGGGCGGTGGTTGGGTGAGTAGAGGGCGGCCCCATCCGCGTCCTCGCACTTGCTGGTGGAGTGGGGAAAGACCGACCGAACCATGGCACACACCAGGTGCCCGGAGGAGAGCGGTATGGAGATAGAGGAACCAGTTCTGGTTCTGCTGGCCACCCATGCACACGATGTAGTGCGTCCCAGTAGTATCCAGAGCAAGCCCGCAGCTGCCCGGCAGGACGCACCCGCCGTGATGAGAGGTTGCGGGGCAAAGAGCTGGTGGCGGAGAGCGATGGCGTAAAGGGCCGGAACCAGCGTGAACAAAGGGCTCATGGGGAGGGCGCGCAGGAATGCGGACCCCACGCTCCCCTCAAGGGAAACGGAGTGAAGCCAAGCCTTCCCCTGATCGTTCAAGCTCGCATGCAGACCCATCCAGTCGGCACAGTGTAGTATACCCGCGTAGGTCTTTTGTTGTTTTTCATCGGTTAAATATATACAACTACTACTACATATATCTCTTGTTCTATACCGTGTGCGGTGGAGGCTCGGGTCTCTAATGTGCCGAAACTGGAAACCAAGGTCGCCCACAATTAAGCTCCAACCTCAGTTCACGGCGCTGCAGACCGCGGCGCAGGCATATCTGAGGCGCATGCTGCACTTGTCTCTCGCCTAAATCAGGTGGAGGGCAAGTGCGGCCTGCTCGTCAAGAATCACGAAGCCATCACCGCCCAAACCGACGCCCTGGCCCCGCAGGTTCCGGCGATTGCAGCGCAGACGGCCACCTGATCTCAGCCCAGCCCACCTGGCCGGCAGATGATAGCCTCTCGCCGCACTCCTACGCGGACCTGCTGCGGTCAGCGACCGCCTCAACCACTGACGCCATCGCCACGAAACTCCAGGAGCTTGAGGGCCTTCGCCAAGCAAAACAATGGGATCGACGGCCCACCGACCGCGCTCTCCGCGAGTGCCGAGTGGTGCTGCGTCGTTTCCCCCAGAAGCCATGCAGGGGAGACGTCAGCCACCAGATGACCCTTGCTGACGAGCTCAAGGACCAGCTCCTTACCCTCAGTGGGCCTGGTAGGTGAGGTAGAACTGCGCGGGTGCCACCGCCTTCCCCGCTCACGGGACAAGGCAGCTCCCCCACCAGTCCTGCTCATGCACGTTCCCCTCCCCTGCATGAGGACAAGCAGCGGTTGCTTTCTCGTCACAAGAGGTTGCACGACCTCACCTGGACGCTGGACGACGACCTGAACCCCGCTCAGCAGCAGCAGCGACTCGGCCTGTGGCCGGAATACCTCCGCCACAAGCAGGACCCCCGGAAGCCCAAGGTGTACTGGAGGGGCGGGGACCTGATGATCAACTCCACAAGACTGTGGACGCCGCTCCTAGGGTCGCGGGCACCATAGCTATAGATCGAGTAGGACTGTTTTTTTAGCTAGCTTGTAGATAGCTTAGTAGACCGGTAGGATTGCTTGTACCCATTAATTAATTAATTAATTATCAACATCACTCCGTTGGGAGTAAATGTAGCACATATCCCTGAGAAGGGGCATATGGCTTTTAATACATTCTAGGCTACTTTATGCAAGGGTGGGAATGTAAGCTACCCCTGCTCTAGGTGCACCAGGGCACCTGCACCCTCATGGTCTATCACGCTGTGCCCAGTTAAGGGGGAGCATGCCATGTGGGGGAAGATCATCATGGCTATACGAGAGCTAGGGCATGGCTTCTCAGCAGGGAGGGACTCCCTGCATGGGCACTGCATAATTAAATAAAGCTAGGCATCATCTGGAGGGTGGCTCATCATAGGCACACATTAATTAATTAATTAATTAATTAGGAACATCACTGAGAGTAAATGTAGCACATATCCCTGAGAAGGGGCATATGGCTTTTAATACATTCTAGGCTACTTCATGCAAGGGTGGGAATGTAAGCTACCCTTGCTCTAGGCGCACCAGGGCACCTGCACCCTCATGGTCTATCACGCTATGCCCAGCTATAAGGGGGAGCATGCCATGTGGGGGAAGATCATCATGGCTATACAAAACTAGAGCGTGGCATCTCAGCAGAGAGCAGCTCTCTGCATGGGCACAGCATAACTAAACAAAACTAGGCATCATCTGGAGTGTGGCACGTCATAGGCACACATGTACATGGTTAAATAATGCTCGTGGCTCAGCTGGTATAGTGCCTGTAGGAGGCACACATGTACATGACTAAAAAGGCTAGGCCTCAGCTGGTATAGTGCCTGTAGTAGGCGGGCATGTACAAGGCCACTGTCTAACTATTCTACACTACTGCTGCTGTATTCCCCTAGGCTGGGGCTGGAGTCGCTGGGGCCGCGGTGGTCGAGGGGGTCGCGTGCCAGGGCTTGTGGCCGACGTAGATGGCCGCCCCCTTCCAGTACACCGGCTGGCCCGCCTTGGTCTGCCGGAGCTGGAGGTAGGTCTGCCATAGCTCCCGTCGCCGTTGTTGCTGTGCCAGGGTCAAGTCGTCGTCCACGGTGAAGTGAGTCTTCTCGAGCCGCTTGCGGCGTCTGAGAAACGAAATCTTGTCCGCTGGGCCGTCTCAAAGATGAGAAGAATTAAGCGGAGGCGCCCGGCCCTGCCTTACCCCGCGCGCGGGGGAGGCGGTGGGCGGTCAGCTTGATCTCACCAAGAAGGCCCATGCGTGCAAGGATTTTGCTCTCAAACGCCCGTGCAAGCTTCTCGGAATTCTCACCTTCTTCCATGTCGAAGTTCTTGAGTATGGCGTTGAGGCTGCGCTTGGCGAGCTCGGCCTCCTCGCGGAGGTCAAGCGTCTGCCGCTGGAGCTGGGCTGCGACGGCGGAGGTGGTGGAGGTGGTATGTTGCTTAACCCATGGGTTAAGCATGTCCGCCCAGGTCGTGATGGGAGGAGCATCACCGGCCAGGCCATGCAGCCGGGGCTGGCTTGGCGGCAATGTCCTTCACTGCCTGGGCGGTGATGCCTGCTGTGTTCTGCAAGACCTCGATAGCGATTGCATTATCCTTGAGGCGCTGGTCGATGTCGCGGAGCTGGGCGGTGATGGAGTCGGTGGAGGCGGAGGGGGGGGGGGTGGAGGCGAGGAGGGTGGCGGTGGCGGTGTGGATGGTGGGAAGCTCAGCAGCCAGCGTGCCGCCTCCAATTGCCGCCACATCTGCGGCAAGGGGGGTCACGTGCTGCTCGAAAGCTTCCTTGAGGAGGGTGCGGATGGTGTCTTCGGTGGGAAACGGTGGGGGGGGCCGGTGGGGAAGCCCAGATCGCGGTTTCGGAGCGTCCAAGGAGGGAGCAGAGGGCGATTCAAGCGTTGGAGCTTGGGGCGATTCATCATGCGGTGAATGATTGGGAGAGCCTCGGCGGGGTCGGCAAGCTGGCCATTACCAGGCCAGCGGCCGCGTTTGTGGGACGTGAGGTGCACGCTTGTGCCCATCCATGCATCCATCCATCCATCGCCCCGGGGGTTAATGCTCCACGTGACTCCCCAACAGGAGCACGAGTTAATTAATTGGACGCCCCCTGCGGGCTACAATAGCCCTAGCAGTCTTGTAATCATTGGTGAGCCACTGCCGCCATGGCAGCCATGCCTAAAATGTTTGCCTTAGTAGTAGCCGTGCCACCATACCTAGCGTGTGCACACCGCTAACGCACGGTACACAACCAGCCATAGCCTTAGCTTAGCCCTTGTACAGACAGCCATGCTACGTCCCGGCCGGCCGTGTGATGAGATTACTTGCCCACGCTCCTTGTTACTGTGATATGCTCACACGGGTCTTATTGTGCACACCCACAGCACTTGCCGGATCGATCGTCTGTCATGTCCGATTGCTGCTGTGGCATGCCTCTGGCATGAAGGAGAAATGGCGCCTCTGCCCTTTCTTCCTGTTGTGCACATACAGGGATAAAAGGCACTCCGCAGGTGCTCCGTGGACCGTGCAATCGACTCCCCAACGGGAGCACAAGTTTATTTAATGACCGTCACTCAGCAGGCTCAGGTTTGATCCTTGCATGCCCGTGTCAGAAGATTCTTAGTATTTTGTCTTTACCGGGTTCTTCTTTTCGGGGTTTAACTTCCTTTTGTTGCATGCCACTCTCACTTCCGTTCTCTATCATTCTCAATGAAAATATGCATTTAAAAATATAATATTACTTACATATCAGAGTGTACTTAACATACCCTTAATGGTTTGCACTTTTATATAGAGTAGCACATATGTCCATGCCGAGTCTATCACGAAAAGTCCACGGCTGGCGGCCCTGCCGCGCACGGGCTGGCCGGGGCACGCCAGGTGAGGACATATAACGCCCAGGCTGCATGGGCGGCCGGCTTGGTGCCAACTACTAGTCTATCTGCATGATGTGTCTACCTGATCAATCTGTGCGGGCCAGCCAGGTGCCCGGCTATGTAGGCCCAGGCGCCTGTGCCTACTGTAATTAATGAATTAACTATAGAGTAACCCGCTGGCTCCGCCCAGCCCAAAGCATGCAGGGTCCCTTTTTTTGGCAGTACTTCGCCCCGCTGCCCACAGCCCGCAGCCCGCAGCCCGCTGCCCGCTGCCCGCTGCCCGCTGCCCGCTGCCCGCTGCCCGCTGCCCGCTGCCCGCTGCCCGCTGCCCGCTGCCCGCTGCCCGCTGGAATAGTACGGTGCTCGCTTCGCTCGCAGATTGGTGCGCATATGGATGGATGGATGGATGGATGGATGGATGGATGGATGGATGGATGGATGGATGGATGGATGGATGGATGGATGGATGGATGGATGGATGGATGGATGGATGGATGGATGGATGGATGGATGGATGGATGGATGGATGGATGGATGGATGGATGGATGGATGGATGGATGGATGGATGGATGGATGGATGGATGGATGGATGGATGGATGGATGGATGGATGGATGGATGGATGGATGGATGGATGGATGGATGGATGGATGGATGGATGGATGGATGGATGGATGGATGGATGGATGGATGGATGGATGGATGGATGGATGGATGGATGGATGGATGGATGGATGGATGGATGGATGGATGGATGGATGGATGGATGGATGGATGGCCGGATGGATGGATGGATGGATGGATGGATGGATGGATGGATGGATGGATGGATGGATGGATGGATGGATGGATGGATGGATGGATGGATGGATGGATGGATGGATGGATGGATGGATGGATGGATGGATGGATGGATGGATGGATGGATGGATGGATGGATGGATGGATGGATGGATGGATGGATGGATGGATGGATGGATGGATGGATGGATGGATGGATGGATGGATGGATGGATGGATGGATGGATGGATGGATGGATGGATGGATGGATGGATGGATGGATGGATGGATGGATGGATGGATGGATGGATGGATGGATGGATGGATGGATGGATGGATGGATGGATGGATGGATGGATGGATGGATGGATGGATGGATGGATGGATGGATGGATGGATGGATGGATGGATGGATGGATGGATGGATGGATGGATGGATGGATGGATGGATGGGGACACGTACGCAATGCTACCGTTCTATAACCTATCTATATAACATCAAGCCAACTCTAGTCTAAGCTCTCTATACCCTTAATGGGACCTGTCTGGCGTGCTTCCCGCGTGTTTGCAAACGCGGGCGCTTCCCCACGGGGGGGGGGGGGGTCTTTGTCCTCTATGACCTGGGCCCACTTGGCCTTGTCCATCATCTTGTTCCAAATCACGGAGAGGCCAAGCCCCCCCGCATATCCTCTACTAGCTGTTCTTTGAAGGTGCGGGCCTTGCGGCGTCGAGCATGGCGGGGCCCAGCCCACGTAAGGAGGTGCCGGCCAGCTGCAGCTAGCTGAGCGGGGCGCAGCCCCACGGGGGGGCCACGTACGTGAGGTGTCTTGACCTGATTGGTGCGAGCTAACTGAGTGCCCTACTAACCGCAGGCGCCGCTGCTTATTGGTGCTGGTGATATATGGCATGCCGAGGTATAGGTCCTCATTGCGAACATGGGCAGCGTAGTAGCCTACACGGAAAATGGATCGCAGCTAGCATGTTGGTGACCGCGCCGTCTAGCTTTCTGGCCAGGTCGGCAGTGAGGGTCCACGTCTCGGCCCCGTACGTAAGAACAGCTGCATGGAGGACGTACTAGGACCTTGAAACAGGTCCTGTTTCTCTATCTTGCCCATGCAAGGGCTTGCGCCACAGGGCCCGGTATGGGCGTAAAGCGTGGGCAGGCGAGGGAGATACGGTGGTACGTCCACATCGGCCTCGCAGCTGGGGAGGAGTCGGCCCATGCAGCAACTTGACGCGGTCCCTATACAGGACTCGAGAGCCGTCAAGGAGAAAGAGGTCGGGCGGTGGCTCAGAGTGAGCCCAATCGCCAGAGCCTCTGTCTTCTTGCTGACCTCATTTTAGCCCCACCGCACGGGCCTCCGGATTGCCAGGCAGCCAACTAGCCACGTACGTCTGCTCATGCTCAGTGCCCTCGAAGAGGGTGGTGTCGTCTGCATAGATAATGTCTGCTAACCGGATCTCCGTGTCCGCCCCGCCATGCCATGCAGAAAGGGTTGGCGACCTGCACCCCTGGTTCCCTACCCACAATTATGCGGGCAAACCGCTTGCGCGCCTGAATCATTACGTATTCGACCACAATAATGAACATGCAGGTAGGGCGACAGCACGCAGCCAGGCTGCCACACCCCCTAGCTTGTGTAAAGGGCATGGTGGCGTGGTCCCGTAGGAAGACATGCGCACCGAAGTGGTGGACCCTTCATACAGGCCTTGCGGATGACAGCAACAAGGATCGAGGCGGGGGATCATCAGGAACAGAGCCAGGATGTCCCACAGTGCAGGCCAGAAAACCGAATCGAAGGCTTTGATGAAGTTCACCAGCACAAGGTGCATGCAGAGGGGACTTGAGCACCAGGCTGAAGGCGTTGCAGTTCTTCCACAAGGTGTCAGTTGTATACTTAAGCTAGTGCTACGTTTTTGCTAAGGTAAACGCATATTCTTACATCCTGCGCAGGATGTAAGAATATGCGTTTATCTTAGCAAACTTAACTTAAAACTTTTTTGCGCATATAAAAAGTATAAGCAAGAGCTTGTACAACTTAAAACCTTGTGCGTTGGGGCGAAGCAGCTCCCTATAACTAGGGTTTTACTTCCGCATCGAATTACTGATTTGATATCGAATTGCTGATTCGATATTAATCCCGGAAAGGTTCGACATCTACCTCGCGAGGCGATTAGTTAGGTCCGACCGGTGCCTCGCGGCGGATCCTCCCAAATAATCCCTGCTCAGGCACTGTCCCCACGAGGTTTCGAACCCATGCAGCGGGGATCCACCGGGTTTTGCACAAATCCACGACCCTATATTTGTGCAAAACTGAGATGATGGGTTTCTAGCTTGCTACTTTTGATGGCATTGAGTCGAAGAGACACCCAAGTAGGACAAAAGTGGGGAAAAAATCATGTTGACATACTTTGGCAACTTCTCAACCGTTTTTGTGCTAAAGCTAGCGATAAAATGGCTTAAAGTGCGATTTTGGTCGTATTCTCAACCGGGATGTTGGATTTCTTGCTGCTTTTGATGGCAATGAGTGGGAACGACATCCAATTAGCACAAGTAGGGGGGGGAAATCATGTTGACATAATTCTCAAGCTTTTTGGTGCTAAAAATAGCGATGACATGGCTTACTGAAGTGCGATTTGGTCGTATTCTCAACCGAGATGTCACGGTTCTTGCTGTTTTTCATGGCATTGAGTGGAAACGACATCCAAGTACATAGCACAAATACTGGAGTTGGTGGCCATGCAAGAGTTTGCTCAGTTGGCCATGCATGTATGCCAAAAACTTGAGCAAACTTAAAGTATGCCTATTTTGCATCCTACACTGTATATGTCAGGTTTTAGTTAATACATGTCTTGGGTTATTTTATTATGGGTTGTCATGAATTGTGGCGGAGTTTGGTACCTACTAGTGGGGGTTGGGAAAACACCCCTTGACTATAGAGACCGGCCAAAGCCCCATAAAACATGCAATATGCACAGTCACGCAATGTGGACATTGGAAGTGCATATTTTATTCTAGTTAGGTTTATCATTAAGGCTTATATAAGTATAATAAGTAAGTACTTGCGTGTCATGCGCAATTAAAGGCATGCCACGGAGTACTATGCTAATCTCATTAGAAGGAAAAAAATAATTACACAAAAGTTTAATAAACAAAAATCGTCTGCATCATTCCCCAACCAACCACTAGATGGGGATGTAATCCTCATCCGAGCTGTCCTCTATACTCAGTAATGGCAGACGAGGCGGTACAGTAGTGTAGCGGCTATCCTCAGGGCCAATAACCTCCACCTGCGGACTTCTACCCTGGCTAGCAATTAACGGGCCGCGGGCCGGGCCCGTGGGGAGAAAACAGGAGCATACCCCTCAGGAAGGTGCTTATCGCAGATATGGCAGCCCATTTCTCCTTGTCAATCATGCGGGCGCGGAGTACAGATAGTCCCAGAAGCCCTGCATCTTCAAGAAGTTGACAGTGTCACATAGGTCCGGGTCGCGCCGCGCCGCGCCGCGCCGCGCCGGTGTCCGGCGCGCGCAAGTTTGCCAGTGGGTTGCGATGGGACAAGGGGACCCTGCCATAGGAGGAGGTGTCTACCTGGTTGGCCCGTCTTAAGCCCCCCGGCAGGGCCCACATCGGTATTCACCTGGTCTGTGCATGCGGGCAAGATGGCCGGCAAAGAGGAGGCGGCGGTGTCGGATGGTATGGGTGACAAGAGGGAGCTCGCAGTACAGTAGTAGAGCTCGGCCCGGGTGCGGCGTTCTTGGTAGCGGACGCCGAGGATATGACGGAGCATTCGAGTGACGGCGCCGTCAAGCTGCTGGCTCAAGCGCCTGGTCCAGGGTCCACGCCTCGCAGCCATAAAGGAGGATGCTGAGGACAAGGGCCTTGAACAAAATGCGCTTGCGTCGCTCACTCAGGTAACGGCAGCTAGGTCCAGGACCTGTCGAGGCGGCGGAGGGCCGCCCAGGCCTGGCCAATGCGGGTGAACTGATGTCGTCGGCCGTGGCGGAGGATCGAAGCCAGCTGCCATGCAAGGAGCTTGAAGCAAGTCGGGGGACGGGGCTGCCGTCCAGCAAGAGGAGCCGGGTGGGTGGGGCTATCCCAGCAGGGAAGCCGATGGCCATGACCTCCATTTTCTTGCTGACCATAAGCCCCACTGCCCGCGCTTCCAGTGATATAAGCTGTCTAGCCAGAGTTGGGCTGACTCGGGTTTTTCACGAGTGTCGTGTCATCAGCGTAGATCAGATCGCTCAGGCGGTAGGGTGGGTCAACCCCGCCGTAGCTGGCGTACTCCGTGACCTTGATCCCCGGCGGGCGCCCGGCCTCCACCCGGGCGAAGCGGGCTTGTGCACGCCGCATAATATAGTCCACCACAAATTGATGAATAGATATGGGGAGAGCACACAGCCCTGCATGCCACACCCCGGTGTGCAGGGGGAACGCCGGAGTGACGCCGTCGGCGGTACGGACCTGGGCTTGGGACCCTTCATCATAGAACTGCATGCATGGCGGATGATCTCAACGAACGATGTACGATGGGACACGGAACAGGTGAAGGACCACCCACAGGGCGTCCCTGGCATATAACCGTATCGAATGCCTTGGTGTAATCCACGAAGATCAATAGCAATGGCAAGAGGCCGGGGGCCAGGCGGCCCACTTCCTCGATCAGGCGGCGCGCGGTAATGGTGACCATAACACAATTGCGACCAATATTAACACGGAAGCCCGCATCTGGGACTCACCTAGGTGGGGATCGAGGCTGGCACGCATCATTGCGGTTCAGCAGCTAGGAGACGCATGAAGACTTTCAGCACGCAGCTTTGGAGGCATACGCCGCGGTAGTTGCCGGTAATAATCCGCGGCGGACCCCTTGCCCTTGTACAGCATGACCCGGACAGCGGTGAATCTTCCAATACGTCGGCGGGGGGAGGCCATCTCGTATAGTAGAATCCGGTTGCAAACACCCCGGAGGAAAGGCTCAAGCTCAGGCATCTTAACCAGTGACCTCCGGTGAAATATTGTCCACTCCCATGGCAGCATCATTGCGGAGGGTGGAGATGGCAGCAGCCGGCCATTCCTGGGGAGTCCACTCGTCGTGGGGGCCGTCCACCAGGGGGCCGGAGAGCGGTGGGACCAGGTATAATTATAGTCCGTCTCACTGGTGGGCGCCTGCGGGGGCTCAATGGGGCCGCCTCGGCTGGCCGCAGGGCGTGCATGCAGCTGCAGCGGGGTCAAGCGGGGGGGGAGGGCCAGGGCCCCCCGATAGTTTGGCCTGGGAGCTGAACCAAATCTCAAGGCGTTCACTGCCAGGGGTGCCTGGGATGTCAGCCCGTTGCGTTTCCCGCCGTCCGGTGAGACGGTCGAGAGATCGCGCCAGGCCGCCTTGTGCTGGTTGGCAGCCGTGTGGCGATTGATTTCGGCGGCAAGTGTCTCCACCTCCTCCGCATGTGCGGCAGTATATATGCTTGAGTAAGCCGTTCCTGCTGGTACAGGTACAGGTCCTCCCCGCGGCGGCGGGCCTGCGCTATAGCGCCAGCCGGGCGGCAACCACCCAGGCGTCGCGCAGGTAGAGCTAGCGGGGCTGGTCGGGCGCGGGGTTGCTTGGGGAGAAGCCTAAGGCTTATAGTAACTACATATGCATAAACACCAAAGAAATTGTGGTAGGCAACAAATTGCTGAATTTCTTCCCACTGACACTGCAATAACATCAAGGAGACAACCAATTAACGCAGGCCATGCAGAAATCGGGAGAATCCGGACCATGGTATGTATGTAGCTCGAGCCTGCCGTTATCTTGTCCGCGTGTTAATTGAGTCGTTCAGGATGATGAATATGAATGGTGATGGAAATGTGTAGCCTTGTGCATTGAAATTATGGCTGCATGGCTTACGTGCAATAACGTATAGTCATGCAGTTTTACAAAAATTGATCAATTATGCCAAACAAGTGATGCAACCCACAGCTGGAAATTAAACCGTGCAAACTGGCATTTGGTTCAACTACTAGACTAATCCATGGAGGTATCAGCTAAGTTTGGTTCCTTCCGGCCGGTAGCAGCCAGGCCGCGACATCATACCAGCTGTGGCAACAGAAAATGGCTGGGCTGCGACCTGGCTACGACCTGGCTGTAGCCACGGCCTAGCGTTGGCTAGGGAAAATAGCTTGCATGGGCTACGAGCAGGCTGCGGCCTCGATCGGCCTTTCCCTGGTTAAAATACAGTGCTGAGCTATGATTGGGCTATACGAACGGTTACAAAAGGGACCTGAACATTGTAACCGTTCATAGCCCAATCATTGCTCAGCACCGTATTTTAACCAGGGAAAGGCCGAGGCCGCAGCCTGCTCGTAGCTAGCCCAAGCTATTTTCCCTAGCCAACGCTAGGCCGTGGCTACAGCCAGGTCGTAGCCAGGTCGCAGCCCAGCCATTTTCTGTTGCCACAGCTGGGAGCGGAATACCTGAACATTGTAACCGTTCGTAGCCCAATCATAGCTCAGCACCTCTTTTGTAACCGTTCGTAGCCCAATCATAGCTCAGCACCTTCTTTTAACCAGGGAAAATGGCTCGGGCAACGAGCAGGCTGTGGCCTCGGCCTTTCCCTGCATGGTTAAAATACGGTGCTGAGCCATGATTGGGCTACGAACCGTTACAATGTTCAGGTTTCTTTTGTAACCGCTCGTAGCCCAATCATAGCTCAGCACCGTATTTTAACCAGGCCCTGGTTAAAATGAAAAAACGTACAAAAATGAAAAACTTAGGGGGGCATGCGCGGACGTAGACATGGCGTGCGAAATGCATGCAGATATACGCCCTTAGAAGCTAAAGAAGGGCATTTTCATCGCAGTGCCATGCCTGTGGAAATTTTCGTGTCAGACTGGGCGATAGAGCAGTATGGGGAAAAACACAGCCAGGTACGTTTGCCGGGCAAGGTAGTGACGGTGAAGCCGTCCGGAGATGGTGCACGGTGCTATTTTCCGGACGCCAAGCTGACGTACCCATTCACCCGTTAGCAGATTTTAATTCATATATTCTTGCAGCTCAGATGATTGTGAAGCTTTGGTAAAAGAATGCGCAGCCAGGAATTAAGGTCCTTACAGCAGATTGCAGTGACGATGATAGCGAGCGCAGGGCCAGGGTAGTGATTCTTACGCCGGCGAGGACGACGACGACAAATCTGAGGATACATATCGAGCTGCCCATGCCGATCAAGCGACGCAAGCCGGTGCAGCGTGCTGACGGCAACTCGAAGTAGAACCCAGCCATCAGCCACGCCCCGAAAAGGCGCCGTGAGACCCAGGCGACGGCCCGCGAGAGCGTTGTCAGACTCGGACGCTTCGATCCGATGTCGACTGTGTTAACGTGCAAGGCGCGGAGGGTCCGTTGCCGAGCCGTGATGCTGAGCTCGACGATTAGGATTTACCTGACGACACGCAGGCCTGCCATGACGAGGAGCCAGCCGACATTGTGGAAATACGGTTTCGGCAAGCCAGATGCGCTTCCTTTTCCCGAGACTCCGGTGCTGCCGCGCGCCTGACAGGTACTGCATGCTATCAAAACCTTTCCTCTGACGAGCTTAAGTTCTCGCCACTGCATGGGGCTCATTCTCCCTTAATTTTCTGGTCCCAACGTGATGTCATGGCCAAGGTTGTCAAGGAGGCCAACGACTAATAATGCTGAGCTCAAGGGGGCTGGCAAGCCCGGCGCGCGTGAGTGGCACCCGGTGACCATGCGTGAGCTGGGTCAATTTCTGGGCGTTGTCATCAGCATGGCCCTCACTGGCCAGGTTCCCTTCGAGGGAGTGCTTCTTTTCTATAGTGAGGGGATCGATGGGTGTGGGAAAGCCCGTCTCTTTCCAAGATGTGATGCCATAGAAGGTAGGGGTTGCATGGCCCACTGACCAAGCACACATTCCACCCACTGACCAAGCACATGTTCCACCCACTGACCAAGCACACGTTCCACCCACTGACCAAGCGCACGTTCCACCCACTGACCAAGCACACGTTCCACCCACTGACAAAGCACACGTTCCACCCACTGACCCAGCACGGGTTCCCCATACTGACCAAGCACACGTTCCACCCACTGACCAAGCACACGTTCCACCCACTGACCACGCACACGTTCCACCCGGCACTGACCAAGCACACATCTATCTACCCACCAGCTAGTGACCAAGCACCCATTCCACCCGCTGACCCAGCAACCACCCATGACCATTAAATTGAATTGAATAATAACATGCCTCCGTTGAGGAATTGACATGAAAATGGCTGACGGCGGTATGGCTGACGGCGGAGCTCAGATCTTTTGCGTCTGAGCCCCAAATTCGTTCAGACCACTCACATTCGATGCACGCTTTATTCAGACGTACACGCCATATAATCGGTTATGGCTGAAACGCAGTATTGCCAAAGTTATATCACGTGACAAGCAGCAATGACGACCCAAAAAGCAAAACGGGGTTTGGAAAAGGAGCTTACCGGCTCCCAGCCCAACCCTCTCGCCATCGTTCTTGCCCAGCCGCCTGGGCTCGCCAACCCATCGCCAGCAGACCCGGGCATCGCCAAGCGCCTCGCCTGAGCCCAAGAAACCATGCCACGACCGCCACAAATGGAGCCAATTCTTGCCAGGCGACAGTAGGTTCTCCCTCCTTGAGTGGCAGAAACTGTCGCCGCAGGAAGTCGCCGAGGTCCTCCAGTTCCTCACACAGGAACGGAAGCTCTTCGTGCCCCAGAAGGGGGGGGCGGCTATTGACTACCGCAACACGTCCTGGCTCTACACTTATGAAGAACCACGCCAACGCCTGTTTCTCTTGACCAGCTACTACCAGCGCAGCCTCGCCGACATCAGCAGAGCGCTCAACGCCCCCGCCCCCGCACAGCCGGCAGCCCCTTCGGCTCCCTCCCTCTGCAAGGATGACATCCACGCAGTGCTGGAGGAGCACGTGACCTGGCCGCTGGCCGAGAAGCTGACATCGCTGAACACGACGCTCAACACGGTGGAGGCCCGGGTCTCCAATGTGGAAACCAAGGTCGTCCACAAGCTCGATCCAGCCCCAGTTCACGACGCTGCACACCGCGGCGCAAGCTTCGGAAACGCATGCTGCACTTGTCTCTCGCCTTAACATGCAGGTGGAGGGCAAGTGCGGCGTGCTCATGAAGAAGCTTGAGGCCATCACCGCCCACACCGAGGCCCTGGCCACACAGGTCCCCAAGATAGCGGAGCAGACGGCCACCATTGCATCCCAGCCACCCCGGCAGGATGCTGGTGACCTCCCGCCGCTCTCCTACGCGGACCTGCTGGCAGCGGTCAGCGACCGCCTCCACCACCGACGCCATCGCCACGAAGCTCGATCCAGGAGCTGGAGGACCACCGCCAGGCCCAGCAACGGGAGGTCACCGACCGCGCTCGCCGCGAGTGCCGAGTGGTGCTACGTCGCTTCCCCCAGAAGCCAGGTGAGACGTCAACCTCTCTTGCTGACGAGTTCAAGGACTGCATGCAGCTTCTTACCCTCATGGGCCTGGTAGTGGAGGTAGAACTGCGTGGGTGCCACCGCCTTCCCCACTCACGGAACAAGGCGACTCCCCCACCAGTCCTGCTCACCTTCCCCTCCCCTGAGGATAAGCAGCGGTTCCTCTCTCGTCGCAAGAGGTTGCACGACCTCACCTGGACGCTGGATGACGACCTGACCCCCGCTCAGCAACAGTAGCGACGCGACCTGTGGCCGGAATACCTCCGCCATAAGCAGCAGGCCCCAGAAGCCCAAGGTGTACTGGAGGGGCGGGGACCTGATCGATGATCAACCACAAGATGTGGACGCCCCCAGCGGGCTAGAATAGCAATAGCCCTAGCAATTGTAACCATTGGAGTCACTGCCGCTAAGGCGGCCATGCCTAGAATGTTTGCCTAGCTATGCCAACATACCTAGTCACGTGCCGCCAACGCACGGTACACAACCAGCCATAGCCTTAGCCTAGTCCTAGTACAGCCATGCTACGCCCGGGCTATGGTCAGATTACTTGCCCACGCTATACTTGTTATGCCACGCTTACATGGGTCTTATTGCACCCACAGTTTGCCGGATCGTTAGCCTGTCCTTTTAGCTAGCGCGCCCGATTGCAGCTGTGGCATGCCTTTGGCATGAAGGAGACTGGGGGTCTCTGCCCTTTCTCCTGTAGTGCACACACAGGGATTAAAAGCACTTCAGTGCTCCGTGACTCCCCAACGGGAGCACGTGTTTAATTAATTATAATTAATTAATTAATGCCTCCGTTGGGAGATCATGTATCACATATTCCATTATGGATGGCCGGTGGAGTGGAGGAAGCCGCGTAATCGAACTAACCTAACTCTAAGCTATCTAGTCTTAGTAGAAATTAAGCCTATCTACACTACTCATCAAAACGCCTCCTCCTCTTGGGGGGAGGTGGCTTGCCCACACCTGGGCTGACGTGTGAGCCTTGACAATCTTCTGCCACCGCGTCTTGTCCTGCATGGCAGTCGAGAAGGGAGAGAGAGGGGATGCGGTGTTCAAACTGGGCTGGGACCAAGTGCTATTGGTCGGCCAGCAACATCTGGGAGTAGTTCATGGCATGTTTCCCTACCCTTTTAGGAATGTTCTTGGGGCCAGGCCAGGTCAAAATATGCCGCCCTGATTGGCCGAGCCGCTGGGGACCGGCCAGACCAAGGGCGGTGTCGACCTGGCTGGTGCGAGCAAGGTGTCCTACAAATGCTATCCTACGCTGCCTATAATCTCGTCCGAAATACGAGGCATACCCTGATACAAAGACTCTAATGACCTACGCTAAGAAAACCCTATGTTCAGGACCTGTCAGAGCATCCTGTAAACCGTGCCGTCTAGCTTAGCTGCCATGGCAGCTAAGCTACTGCATTGTTGCCGTGAGTGTCCACGCCTCGGCGCCCATGACCATGCTCTGATGAATTAATTGTCTTATTAATGAATCCAACCACATGTTCACCATATAAACCGCGTGCCAACTGTTGTGGTCGTCTATAGGATACCATGATAGTCCACCAGACTGTTGTCTAGGTGCATGCTGCCAAGTTGCCCTAGCCCGAAAGTGTACTGTCCCACCCAACCACCCAAGCAAAAGCTAAATGCCGCTGGCCCAGGTTGGCCAATACTTCGGTACGTCAAATACGTCGGCCTCAAAATACGAGTATTATACGTGGAGCATGGCAGAATACGTCAGCAGAATACGTGGCAGTGTGCAGCATGGTTATGAATGGGCCTTTAGGGTTAAGGCCTTAGGGGGCATTGTTATGCATGGAGATCAGTAAATTATGGTGGAAGGCATAATTCAATCTGCACCATTCCTTGCACTTATTCCCCACCAGCCTTCCATAATTTTTTAATGCAATATGTGCACATTCCTTGCACTTATTCCCTACCTGGCAACCTGCCACCATAATTTACGTACCCATTACTGCATGTGCACATTCCTTGCAAGGCTGCTCTACAAACAGATCGTGGACCGGCTGGATCGCATATAGTATCTCCGCACATCTGAACCCTGTGATGCCAGATCTCCTTTGCGGCCGTTCCGAGCTTGGAACTGGATTCGTTGTCCACATCGTCGCGTCGCTGCAGCAACACGATGTTTTCTGGCATACGCGGGCTTTTGGTTCCCGCCGCACATTTGAAAGTGCTGTCCTCCGGCTTTTTGCCTTTGCAATGTGTGCAGTTCTTGGACGTTTGGAATCATGGCATGGCTAACGTGATGACTGACTAGCTAGACCTTTTCAGTGGTTTTCCATTTTCGGGTATTTCCTCGTAAATGGTGGGAGAGCGATCGCAGCAATGGTGCTCACCGCTAGACACTCCCGGCCAGTTAGGTTCGAAACACTGACACGCCCTGATCAAGCATGCTGTTTCCGGCCCCATGCACCGTCTAGGTCATCTAGTCGCTCTACACGTAAGCCAGCCATAATTTCAATGCACAAGGCTACACATTTCCAACACCATTCATCTTCATCATCCTGAACGACTCGAAAACGCGGACAAGATAACGGCAGGCTCGAGCTACCATGGTCCGGATTCTCCCGATTTCTGGCCTGCGGATACAGGCTGTGTTACAAATACCACGTTCCCAGCACAGCTGGCATTTTCATCGTGCTGGCACTCTCTCGGTCTCTCCGTGTAATTTCAGCTAGCTCGCCAACTGCCAAGTCATTACTGGACTTGCGAAAAGCCTAGCTCATAGTACAGTGTAGAAAATCTTGGTAAAGGTAGGCGCCGCGCCACGGTCCGGTTGGCCAGGCGCCAAGCGCTGCCCCAGCTCGAACCTCGAAAATTTCCAAGTCCAAATCACGTATTCCTGACAAAATACGCGTATAGTACGTCGGGGCCAAAAAAACGCGTATTGCCGTATTTATTTTGACAATACGCACGTATTTGCCAACCTGGCCGCTGGCCCATCTTCCATGATCAATAGTAAGTAAGTAAGTAAGTACGATCGATAGAGAGGACTTGAATAAGACTGTGATGCCGTTAGTAGGGGCTTGGCCCCTCAGTACTTGAGCAACTGATCACTGAGGGGGACTTGACTGCTGCCAATACGCTGTTTGCAAAACCGCCTGATGCACTAGTGACCTTTGTGGGCCCCATGCGCAGGGCGGCTGGCTCGATGCTCCCTCGGCGGCGATGTGTATGCTTGGACTACATACTTGTGCGCAAGTGCTGGCGCTCTTCCGTCATCGATGCCCGTACGCTGACCACCCCCAGTGTCGCATCGGATCATCGCATGGTCACCGCAACCTTGCGCCTACGTCTTCAGGCCCCTGCGCGCCGCCGCCCCCGGCCCCGCCCTGACTAGCTGGACCTGCTTACGCCCCGTCCGTGGGCGCAGGGAGAAGTGGTCAGCGGATGAGATATACGCCGCGATGCAATCAGGTCTGCGTTCGTGGACGCGCAACCTTTGATGTACCTGGACGCAGATCGCGGTGTAGATCAGTCACGCCACCCTACGAACTGTTCATGCGATCGGTGGAGCTTGGCTCTAAGCTTCTCCCCAAGCAACCCCGCGCCCGACCATGCAGCCCCGCTCTACCTGCGCGATCCGCCCGGGTGGTTGCCGCGCCCGGCTGGCGCTAGCGCAGGCCCGCCGCCGCGGGGAGGACCTGTACCCGTACCAGGAACGGCTTACTCAAGCATATATACTGCCGCACATGCGGAGGAGGTGGAGACACTTGCCGCCGAAATCAATCGCCACACGGCCGCCAACCAGCACAAGGCGGCCTGGCGCTCTCTCGACCGTCTCACCGGACGCCGGGAAACGCAACGGGCTGACATCCCAGGCACCCCCAGTGAACGCCTTGAGATTTGGTTCAGCTCCCAGGCCAAACTATCAGGGGCCCCTGGCCCGCCCCCCCGCTTGACCCCGCTGCAGCTGCACGCCCTGCGGCCAGCCGAGGCGGCCCCATTGAGCCCCCGCAGGCGCCCACCAGCGAGACGGACTACCTGGTCCCACCGCTCTCCGGCCCCTTGGTGGACGGCCCCCACGACGAGTGGACTCCCCAGGAATGGGCTGCTGCCATCTCCACCCTCCGCAATGATGCTGCCATGGGAGTGGACAATATTTCACCGGAGGTGGTTAAGATGCCTGAGCTTGAGCCTTTCCTCCGGGGTGTTTGCAACCGGATTCTACGAGATGGCCTCCCCCCGCCGACGTATTGGAAGACCGCTGTCCGGGTCATGCTGTACAAGGGCAAGGGGTCCGCCGCGGATACCGGCAACTACCGCGGCGTATGCCTCCAAAGCTGCGTGCTGAAAGTCTTCATGCGTCTCCTGCTGAACCGCATGCGCGCCAGCCTCGATCCCCACCTAGGTGAGTCCCAGATGGGCTTCCGTGTTGGTCGCAATTGTGTTATGGTCACTATTACCGCGCGCCGCCTGATCGAGGAAGTGGGCCGCCTGGCCCCCGGCCTCTTGCCATTGCTATTGATCTTCGTGGATTACACCAAGGCATTCGATACGGTTATATGGGACGCCCTGTGGGTGGTCCTTCACCTGTTCCGTGTCCCATCGTACATCGTTGAGATCATCCGCCAGTTCTATGAAGGGTCCCAAGCCCAGGTCCGTACCGCCGACGGCGTCACTCCGGCGTTTCCCCTGCACACCGGGGTGTGGCAGGGCTGTGTGCTCTCCCCATATCTATTCATCATTATGGTGGACTATATTATGCGGCGTGCACAAGCCCGCTTCGCCCGGGTGGAGGGGCGCCCGCCGGGGATCGAGGTCACGGAGTACGCCAGCTACGGCGGGGTTGACCCACCCTACCGCCTGAGCGATCTGATCTACGCTGATGACACGACACTCGTGGAAACCCCAGAGTCAGCCCAACTGTGGCTAGACAGCTTATCACTGGAAGCGCGGGCGGTGGGGCTTATGATCAGCAAGAAAACTGGAGGTCATGGCCATCGGCTTCCCTGCTGGGATAGCCCCACCCACCCTCCTCTTGCTAGACGGCAGCCCCGTCCCCCCGGCGACTCCGGCTTCAAGCTCCTTGGCAGCTGGCTTCCCTCCACGGCCGACGACATCAACACCCGCATTGGCCAGGCCTGGGCGGCCCTCCGCCGCCTCGACAGCCGACAGGTTCTGGACCTGTCGCTACCTGAGTGAGCGACGCAAGCGCATTCTGTTCAAGGCCCTTGTCCTCAGCATCCTCCTTTATGGCTGCGAGGCGTGGACCCTGGACCAGGCGCTGAGCCAGCAGCTTGACGGCACCGTCACTCGAATGCTCCGTCATATCCTCGGCGTCCGCTACCAAGAACGCCGCACCCGGGCCGAGCTCTACTGCGAGCTCCCTCTTGTCACCCATACTACCATCCGACACCGCCGCCTCCTCTTTGCCGGCCATCTTGCCCGCACAGACCAGGTGAATACCGATGTGGGCCCTGCCGGGGGGCTTAACCCCTAAATGGTCTGAGATCCTGCCGATAAATCGGCTGGATCTTCACAATTTTGCAAACCAGATGCCATCCAACCTACCCATATCCAATGGCTGTCCTTGGGGGCCAAGCACGTCCATGAGTTGCCCTTCGGGTTGGTATATCACAACCTCACATATATGCAGGGTAGGCCATATATAACTGCCGTCAAAGTCAGGGGGGTCAAGACGCGCGTTTTCATTTTTGGTAGAATGTGCATTTTGAATTATGTTATAAGAGCTAGGCACCTACCACTTCAGGGATGATAAACAATTAGTTGCTGAACAGTTTGAGCCATTGGGGTCATCATTTGGGTGGGTATACCAGCAGTTACACCCAGTACAGCCCTTAGGGGTACCGTTGGTAAAAAGCAACCAAGGGGGTAGGGGTGGGCATACTACCTACTAATATGGCCACCAACCATGCCAAACAATACATTTCCCTTCCACAATGATGGGGAAACATAACTGCATCATCACACTGCCCTTACATGGCACCTATGTGCAGGTGCTACCTTGTCCATGCACGTAGGTAACGTGGTACGGATACCCTACGCAAGGCATGCATTCTAGGAGGCAGCCACCAACAAACTAGTGATGTTGAGCCTATTTCAGCCTGCCCTAGCAAGGATAAACTAGGCCTAAGCTGCTATAGCTTGCCAGGTGATGGCCAGCACACCTGGTGGCACATGCTGTCAATGGAAAGCTTTTACTCACCAGTTACGTGCTTGATGATGCCACAGAGACCAGCCAACTGCCTCACACTCATGCAATATGTGTATGGGAAATGTATAACAAACATATATGGAGGTATTCAAACCCATACAGCCTCTAAAACTTATCACCATCACCCTGTGGCAGGTCAACTGACTGAGGGAAGCATCTAAGAAGGGTGTTTTAGAAAGGGGCCAGGCCAGGGTCAAGAAAGAGCATGAATAATGCAAAAAGAATGTGCTACACAAGCTAGAACGTACATATAAACGTCAAACATCGATAGGAAAACGATGCTTAAGCTTTACCAGGCATGGATGGCGTTACCTTGGCCCAGGCGGTGGCCGCAAAATGGCGCATTTCGGCACACCAAAGTTGTGCAGCATGGTCGCTGGATTCGGCGATTTCTGGCCACCCTTGCACGTTTACGACTACTATGCATCATAAAAAGTACAAAGAAACCGATATATCCTTTAAAATACGCCGGAAAGGTATTGCTGTCAACGTTTCTATCGTCCGGCCTGATCGCAGTTTTTTCCAGCAAGAACGCTGCCGACACCTATCAAATGGCATTCCCGCGAACCAAAAATTGGCCTGTATCATCTTTAGGACGTATAAAATCAATATCCTAAGTTTGGTCAGAAAATTCGAACGAAAACGTAAATGCCATGCGTGGGCGCAAGCCGCCATGGCCAGGTCGTTGTTTTCCGGAATGCACGTTGTACGTGAAAAAGTACCCTGACCCCTTGTACTTTGACCGGCAAGAACACATCTATAACTTTGTCAGAAGTATGCAAACCCATATACCATGCTGTGAAGAAACTTATAAACTTTCGATCTTCTCAGCTAAACTTTTCCTAATTCTCAATAGATTTCGCGGCATCTGGTCCCCCGAGAAGGGGCCGATGCATCGGCTGGAACTCGATTTTTGGCGGAAAATCGGCAGCAAGACCATTTAGGGGTTAAGACGGGCCAACCAGGTAGACACCTCCTCCTATGGCAGGGTCCCCTTGTCCCATCGAAACCCACTGGCAAACTTGCGCGCGCCGGGCACCGGCGCGGCGCGACCCGGACCTATGTGACACAACTGCTTGAAGATGCAGGGCTTCTGGGACTATCCGTACTCCGCGCCCGCATGATTGACAAGGAGAAATGGGCTGCCATCTGCGATAAGCACCTCCCCGAGGGGTATGCTCCTGTTTTCTCCCCACGGGCCCCGCGGCCCGTTGCTAGCCAGGGTAGAAGTCCGCAGGTGGAGGTTATTGGTCCTGAGGATAGCTGCTACACTACCGCCTCGTCTGCCATTACAGTAGAGGACAGCTCGGATGAGGATTACATCCCCATCTAGTGCTTAACGGTTGGGGGATGATGCAGACGATATTTGTTTAAACTTTTGTGTAATTATTTTTCTAATGAGATTAGCATAGTACTCCGTGGCATGCCTTTGCGCATGACACGCAAGTACTTACTTACTTACTTAGGGGCTTGGCCCCTACCGGGTCTACTTGGTAGGGGGGTACAATTATTTTCGCATTTATTTGTGCCATGTATGGTGGAGAACTCTACTGTGGAAGCCCCCCCGGGCTTCCCCGGGATAGAGCAAGTTGTCTAGCTGGGGGCAAACGATGATGGGATAGCTTAGGCTTCACAGCACTTGAAACGATATTAGCGCACAGCATTATAGTACCTTCAATTAGCTCTGGCACCTTGTGGTCATCAGCTTGCGCCTTAATTAGCCGACGTCTTGAGCCCACCTCACATTTGTAGCATAACCTATTAATTAATTAATTAATTAGGAACATAACTCCGTTGGGAGTATATGTAGCACATAGCCCTGAGAAGGGGCATATGGGCCTATAATACATTCTAAGCTACTTCCTGCAAGGGTGGGAATGTAAACAACACTTGCTCTAGGTGCACCAGGGCACCCGCACCCTCATGACCAGTCTATCACGCTATGCCCGGGTAAGGGGGGAGCATGCCTGTGAGGGGGAAGATCATCATGGCTATACAAGAGCTATGGCATGGCTTCTCAGCAGAGAGTGACTCCCTGCATGGGCACAACATTACTAAATAAGGCTATGCATCGTCTGGAGTGTGGCACATCATAGGCACACATGTACATGATTAAATAAAGCGCGGGGCTTAGCTGGGATAGTGCCTCTAGGAGGCGTGTACACATGTACATGGCCACGGTTGTAACCTATGCGTCAGCCTACCTACGGTATTGCACTGGTTGTATTGCACCCACAGTGTTGCGCCCCGGCATGATGCACCATGCCGTGGAGAGAGCGCTCTGTGGCCTGCCCACTGGCGGCAGTGAGAGAAGCTAGGGCGCCCTCCCTCCTTCTCGCTGTGTATATAGGATTGAAGGTTCCTTTACTCTGTATTGGCACCCACGTGACGCAGTCACATGCTTATTAATTATTAATTAATTAATTAATGGTGGATAAATATAATCATGCATCTTCTTGATAATCATGCATGTTTCATGCTAACCTATCATTTCCATGTTCAAAACTGCACTATGACATTTATTCTAGCCCCCAAAAAACTGGTGCATGACTCAAAATAGTTACCAGCTATTTTTAGCATTACCTTGTGCGTCCCTGGGTGAAACAAGACATGTAAGTGTTTGGATGTAGTGCTTGGGTACAGTTGCAGTCCCCCGGCCAGGCTGAAATTAATTAATTAATTAATTATCAACATCACTCCGTTGGGAGTCAATGTAGCACATATCCCTGAGAAGGGGCATATGGCTTTTAATACATCCTAGGCTACTTCATGCAAGGGTGGGAATGTAAGCTACCCGTGCTCTACGTGCACCAGGGCACGTACCCGCACCACCATGCTGTCTCAGGTTCAACCCGCCTAAGGGGGGGATCCTGGCACGGGGGAGGAAGATCATCATGGCTATACAAGAGCTAGGACATGGCTTCTCGACAGAGAGCATCTCTCTGCATGGCATAGCATGGCTAAATTCTTAATGCAACATCCATGGGGGTCCCATTATAGGCATGGCTTGGCTAAGTTCTGAAGGCAACATCCATGGGGGCCATTATGGGCGCACATGCGCGTGGGCCACATGCTAGGCTAAGCCTGACTAATCTACACTACTGCATGGTATATATATTCCAAGTCTGAGGTGGCAGGAGGGGGCTGCCAGGGCTTGTGGTCAACGTGGATGACCGCCCCCCTCCAGTATACCGGCTTCCCCCTTGCGCTCTGCCGGAGCTGAAGGTAGGTCGGCCATAGCTCGCGTCTCCGCTGTTGCTGGGCCAGGGTCAAGTCGTCGTCCAGCGTGAAGCGAGTCTCCGAGAGCTTCTTGCGGCATTTAAGGAACGCCAGCTTGTCGGCCATGTACTTAAAGGTGAGGAGCACGGGTGCCGGGCCAGCCTTCCCCCGCGCGCGGGGGAGGCGGACAGCCGACATGTCCAGCTCACCAGTGAGTAGCATGGGGGCAAGAATGGCGCGCACGTGGAGGTCTCACCTGCCTGCTGGTCGAAGTGCTTGACGATGACATTGTGGCTACGCCGGGCGATGTCGGCTTCCTCGCGAAGGTCGAGGGCTTGTTGCTTGGGTTGTGCCGAGATGGTGGAGGTGGTGGAGGTGGTGTGCTGCTTAAGCAAGTCCGCCCAGGTGGAGGGAGCATCGCCGGCCGGGCCAGCAGGCGCCGGCTGGGCGGCGATGTCCTTCACCGCCTGGGTGGTGAGGCCGGCGGTGTCATGCAAGCTCTCAAGGGCGTTGGCGGTGGCTTGAAGGCGTTGGTCGAGGTCGAGGAGCTGGGCTTTGATGTCGGCAGTGGAGGCGGAAATGGCAGTGGAGGTGGAGGCGGCGGCGGTGGAAATGTGAGGAAGTTCAGCAGTCAGCGTGCCACCGATCGCTGCTATGTCGGCAGCAAGGGGGGTCACGTGCTGCTGAAAGGCTTCCGTGAGGATGGAACGGAGGGCGGGGGCGGAGATGGATGAAGCCCAGATCTCGCCGTCAGAGCGTTGGAGAAGAGAGTTGAGGAGGGCGTGCTGGAGTTGGGGGCGGGGACACCCGAACATCTGGGTGATGTTGTGCCAGCGACGGCCGTCGCTGACGAGGAGGCGTCCAGTGGCGTGGAGATGGAGGCACAGGTCGTAAAGCGAGGCGTAGTCCCCGAAGAAGATGTGATGCATAGCATCACTCGGAGAAATGGTGGTCCAGTCGTAATCATCGACCTGGAAAGGTTGGAGCCGACAGCGCGGTTCCGAGAAGCGTGGCCCTCCAGTTTTGTCGGCGGGGCGGGCGCGTTTAGGGTCAGGCGATGCCGATGGCGAGGCATTGAGGCCGGGAGGGTGCTGGGCGACCACCAGTGCACGACTAGTGTCACCGCTGCCTGCCGGATCTGGCGAAGCGGCAGCCTCAGCTGCCGCATTGTCAAAGGCGAGCGCATCCGCCAAACTGCGTTGCGTCGACGGGCGTTTGCTCGTCATATATTGCCTTTTAGATTCGGAAAATTATATCAGCATGCGCGTCTTAGAAAGACGAAGCGATAGTGATATTCACGGCTCAATTCGGTGCTCAAACGTGAAAGTTATGAGCTCCGACAGCCATGACTACCTCGTGGCTCGTGGCTTGTAGCGACGGCCCTGAAATACTAGGGTGAAATCCAAGGCATTCGTGCTCCAGCATGCATGATAAGGTTGTGAAGCCCGTACTCGCGACCCGCGCGTAGTCGTCTCCAACCATATCCGTCAGGGACCTGCAGTGGTTATGGCAGGTATTGGTGGCACACAGGTTGGAATAAGTGTTAGCATGCATGTTTGCCAATACTCCATGCTTACCTATCATTTCCATGTTCAAAACTGCACTAGGGTGCCTATTTTAGCCCCCCAAAAGTGACTCAAAATAGTCACCAGTTATTTTTTGCACCAGCTGATGGGTCCATGGGGCAGTTACAATTTTTAGTGTTTGTATCCCATCCTAACTAAAAAATCTATCTACAAAACCAACCCCAGGGGCAACTCATCGAGGAAAGGGGTCTATCATCCATTATATGGGTGTCACCGCGCACACTCACCGTACCCCCCTGAGGGGGGGGCTATTTATAGAGCAGGGGGGCCTAGCACTGGGACCACCCACTATACCCCCAGGTGGGCCCTAATATGGTTATGCTTGGTTCCTAGTATGGTCTAGAAAAAATAATTAGGCTGAATGGGGACACCTGTGGCATACTGTGCAACTCGTGACTCATTTTAGTAACGAGTCAGAGACGGTTGAGGGGTTAATTTAATTGCGTGTACCCATCCATCCATCCATCCATCCATCGGGGTTTGATTTATTAATTAATTAATGACACGCAAGTACTTATGATTTGGTATATCAGGCGAGTTGCTTGCCTGCACTACATAGACTGAATAGAGAAGCATTTACGAGCAAGGCTGAGTAGTAAGGCAAGACAAACAAGGTTCCCCTAGGTACCTTTTAAAATGCAGCATCACTGCGAATAACTGACTACCAAAAATAAAACCCATGAAGCAGATCCAGTATGACTATCTGGTAGCGGATGCGCAACCACCCCCCAAATAAACCGCGCTTAACCAGCCAACCATACATAATCAGTCATCAAGTGGCAACCCTCAGGTGGATCCCCCAACTTACCAGATCACTACCTAGCAGGACGGAGATCTGAGCTAGCTGATGAGACACCATTTCACAAAAAGGATGGTTCCAGAAACTGCGTGACTGGGTGCTGGCCGAATTCAGGGACTTCCAACTTTGGGTCATCCTAGGCAAGCCCCCCCATGTACATCCGCATCTATCCAAGTGAATTCAGCCTGCCACCTCCAAAGCCCCTCCCAAATACTCTTGGCATGGTCTTACTACTACAAGCACATGCGTGCGCACACACACAATTGCTGTCCATTCCCACGACCACCTTTTTCTTTTTTTTCCAGCCCCATTTTTCTTCCCCCCCCCCCCAGGTCCAACCCAAAATGTGGTAGTCAGGGCAGGCAGCAGGCCTTCAGCCTCCCCCTGTCTGACCGTTTACACGAATGCCGCCCTGGTGCTTCGACAATGGTGCAAGGGCGCTTGGTGCTTCAATAATCCCTTGCCACGGCACATCGGGGCAGGAGCCAGCGCACGATGGGACCAGCGCAGGCCCACCAGCAACCCCGGGTTCGACCACAAGAACGTTTCCAGGCCTGGGCCACAGGAGCCTCAACGCTCAGACCACAGGCGTTCACTTGAAGGCTTCAAAGCACTCGAAGGACGCCCACTGGAAGCTCGCGCCTGCACCGGAAGGTTTTGCTGTGCCGCATAATAAATTGTTACAACACGCCAGCACACACACGAGGTCGCATGGCTGTATACTCTACACCCAAAAAGCCGTCATGCGCTCGACAGCAGCATGGACGTGAACCCTTACAAAACCGTAAAACAACCCTGGCCAACCTCGCGTCATCCTCCCAAGCAGCCGCGGCCATGATGAGGTTGCCCTGATAACATGCCTTTCTGCCATGCCTGATGGGCATGGCTTTGGGGCATACAGGCCAGATTGCCTTACTACAGGCTGCAGGCTCGCACATGGCGACGAGCGCCACAGTAGCCCCCCATCCCTCAGACGTTTCCAAGAGCCAGCCTCTCTGCCATGCCTCACCGCCTTGACAAAGTGCAGCACAATGACCTGAGCAGCAAGTGACAGGCCGGCTGGCTTTCGTTTGCAAACGCCGCGAGCATGATAAAGTAAAATACACCGTCTCCTTCTCCTCCCAGCTTTTGCCGCCAGGACATCTCCTGAGCATCAGCACGGAAGACATCAACCGGGTGGACACAAGGCGTAGCCCCCCCCAGCTGCCACGGCAACAAGAGCGAATACAGTACTCCCTCGCTGCATCATATCTTGTGGAGAAACTCTCTGGACATACCCCGGCCCCACACCATGGCCCTCTCCCTGGGCCGCGCTCCCTCATTGGATCGAGCAGGCGGTACTCTTGGGGACCCCCCCCGCAGGTTTGGCGGCGGCGGCGGCCACGGGGCTGGCCAGGCCTGCCACAAAGGGGGCCGCCAGCACATCGTCGGCCTCGTTGGACGCCTGCAGGAATGCGGACACGGTCTGCCCCAGCTGCTTGAGCAGCTCGACCTCGTTGGGCTTGAGCGTCTTCGGGCGAGCGTCGATCACGCAGAGAGTACCCACGTTGTGGCCGTTGTCCATCTTGAGGGGTACCCCCGCGTAGAAACGGACGCGGGGGCCCGAGGTCACCAGAGGGTTCTCGGCGAACCGGTTGTCGATCGTGGCGTCAGGGATCTGTGGGTGGGTGGGTGGGTGGGTGGGTGGGTGGGTGGGTGGGTGGGTGGGTGGGTGGGTGGTGGGTGGGGGCGCAAGAAATTCCAAAGGGTGGGGTTAGGTGGGCCATACGCCAGAAGCGTGCGTCTATTGACCATGGTGTCGGGAATGTGGAAGCAAGGGGGGAGGGAGCGGGGTATAACGAGTACTTTAGGGGCACGTGAATGATACTTGATAAGCAAGGGGGGGGGGGGGGGGGTATGGCAAGAAGGTCGGCGCACAACTAGACGGCATCCTCCTGCCGACTAACAGAACTCCGCAGAGTAAGATAAGATAACCCTATGGCTCCCATACATTTGTATACACACATGGTCACAGGGCTTGGCTGAGCGACAGCGGCATGAACTTGGAACACATCCGGCAGGATTGCGCGCATATTCTTCCTACTACTGGATATATCTCACATGTCTATAGCTATCCCCCCCACCCACACACCCACACCCGATAGATCCAGCTCACCTGGAACACGTCCTCCTGCAGGATTGCGTGCGCGCAGAAGGCCATGTCGCGGTGCGTCTCTCGCGCGTCCAGCCCCGCGGCCGACTTGAACCACTGCCGCTCGTTGTCCACGAGGGACACGAGTGCGATGTTGGTGTGGAAGAGCTTGGAGGCGAGCGCCGTGATCAGGTCGTACCTGGTAAGTGATAGATAGGGAGATAGAGAGATAGGGAGATAGATAGGGTTAGCAACATGGAACAGATAGATGGCTGGCTGGCTGGCTGGCTGGCTGGCTGGCTGGCTGGCTGGCTGGCTGGCTGGCTGGCTGGCTGGCTGGGTGGGTGGGTGGGTGGGTGGGTGGGAGGGTGGGTAGGTGGGTGGGTGGGTGGGTGGGTGGGTGGGTGGGTGGGTGGGTGGGTGGGTGGGTGGGTGGGTGGGTGGGTGGGTGGGTGGGTGGGTGGGTGGGTGGGTGGGTGGGTGGGTGGGTGGGTGGGTGGGTGGGTGGGTGGGTGGGTGGGTGGGTGGGTGGGTGGGTGGGTGGATGGATGGGCGCACGGGCGGGCGGATGGGCACCTGCAGCCGGTGCAGCGTGTAGGGCTTATTATATAGCTGCACAAACTGGCTAGTTCTTTCCCTGAGGAGACATGAAGTTGGTCCCTGCATCGGTGCCTGACTCTTGGAGGCTGGACAGAGGGCTTACCTACTTGTAGAGGTACTACTATGATACTACGCTTTCTGATTGCTTAGCACAATTGTTAAGCGCGGTACTACTATGATACTACGCTTTCTGATTGCTTAGCACAATTGTTAATCGTCACACTACGACCACGTACTTGGGTCAAAAGTCACACTACCACCACGTACTTGGGCTCTGCCTCGGCGTCCAGCACCTGGAGGCTGCACGGAGGGCTTGCCTATGTGTAGAAGTACTCACACAGATAGTAGTACTACCACTACGTACTTGGGCTCCGCCTCGGTGTCCAGCACCTGGAGGCTGCGCAGCGTGTCGAGCCGCTGCTCCTCCTGCATGTGACGCGTGGCAGCCACCCACTTGCTGCTCACACGCAGGAGCAGCGAGCGCACGCGTGTGCGCGCGTAAAAGGGGCTGAAGGGCGCCTGCAGCCACTGGGTCACCTCCAGGTGGCCCGTCGACCGCTGGCCATCCTCGCACACCACGATGATGTCGACGCCATCCACCGCCACCCTGGTCTCGGGGAAGAGCTTAAGGCCGGCGTCTGCCACGCCGCCGGGGGACTTCCCTAGTACCACCAGGGATGGGCGGTGGGTTTGCAGCATCTGGGGAAAGAGCAAGGGCAGGGGGGGGTGGAGAGGAAGGGATGGGGGGGGATGGGGAGGGATGGTGCTTAGGGGCCAGCACACGAGGGAGGCTAGACAGGCAGGATGACGAGGTAGGGGCAAGGAGGGAAAAAGGAAAACGCACATGAGATGAGAAGGAAGAACGCAGAGGGTGATGGAGGGGGGCAGAGGGACAGACGGGGCAAGGGAGGGTCAAGGGGGAAAAGGAGTCTTAGGGGGGGGGGGGCGCGCAGTGTCTTGCATGGGAGACCGGGATTGAGGGCAGAAGGGGAAGGCAACGGGCTTCACGACCGGCAGCAGCTGACACCGAAGTAGCCATTATCTTCCCACCCCAAGGCAATTCAAACTTGGGGAAGGTAACACTAGCATCCCAATGACATACGTTGAGGGATATAGGAAGGCAAAGGCAGCAGGCTACAGAAGAATCCAGACATTCGAACCAGACATTTGCTTGATCACAGAGACACCCATGCAGCAATGTCCAACCCCTTCTCATCCCAGCCCAACCTGCCCAACCTGCCCCCCCCCAACCCCCAACCCCCAACTCCCTCCCCCCCCCCCGCCAATCCCCAATCCCCCCACCCACCCACACACCCACACCCACCCCCCACCCCCCACCCCCCCACCCCCACCCCCCCCCCCCCCCCCACCCCCCACCCCCCCACCCCCCCCCCCCCACCCCCCCACCCCCCACCCCCCACCCAACCCCCCCCCCCACCCAACCCCCACCCCACCCCCACCCCCACCCCCACCCCCCCCCCCCCCCCCCCCCCCCCCCCCCCCACCCCCCCACCCCCACCCCCACCCCCCCCCCACCCCCCACCCCCCCCCCCACCCCCCCCCACCCCACCCCACCCCACCCCCCACCCCACCCCCCACCCCACCCCCCCCCACCCCCCACCCCACCCCCACCCACCCCACCCCACCACCACCCCCACCCCCACCCCACCCACCACCCGCCCACCCACCCGCCAACCCACCGCCCACCCACCCCCCACCCCACCCCCAAACCCCCCACACACCCCACCCCACCCCCCACTCCCCACCCCATCCCCCCACCTCCACCCCCCACCCCACCCCACCCCACCCCACGTCACCCCCCCAGCCCCAAACCCCACCCACCCACCCACCCACCCACCCACCCCCACCCACCACCCACCCACCCACCCACCCACCCACCCACCCACCCACCCACCCACCCACCCACCCACCCACCCACCCACCCACCCACCCACCCACCCACCCACCCACCCACCCACCCACCCACCCACCCACCCACCCACCCACCCACCCACCCACCCACCCACCCACCCACCCAACCCCCCAAACCAGCCCCCCCCAAACCCCAACCCCGACCTTCCCCGTCATTGTGTAATTCTTGGCGTTTCCACTCACCCCTTTGTACTCCTTGACGCTCTGCGCCCAGTGCGCGGTCACGTAGCTCTCCCCCTTGAACGCCTCCTCGAGCAGCTTGACCACGGGCGGGTCAGTGACATACACCAGCACCGTGTGGTGCACGTCCGCGTTGCTCCCCGAGAACTGGGGCCGCTGCGCCTTGCTCAGCACCTCGATGTCCCATGCCTCGCGGCTGCGCGCCATCTCCGGCCCCATCAGGTCGGAGCCCAGGGTGATTTCGGCACCCCCGTGGGCCTCCACCTTGATCTCCTCTTGCTCGGCCGCACCAAAGACCGTGGTGGCCACGGGGAATGCATCGTCGACATCAGTCGCAGCGGCTACCTTGGTGGTGACGCGTTTGTTAGCATCGGCCACAAGCAGGTCGACGCCCTCATCGGTGCGCATCGGGTCGTGGTGGAAGAGGGCGAGTTTGTGGACCTTTGGGGGGGGGGGAGGGGGGGCGGCGGGGGGGAAGCATTTGAGTGGGGTGGGTGGGTGTGGGGAGGGACACATAGAGTTAGGACAAGATGGGAGTTGACTACGTAAGTTGAGTTTAAAATGTTCAGGGTAAGAGGGTATTGGCGGGACAAGGATCAAGACTACTGACACTGAAGACGAATGCTGACACTGAAGACGAATGCTGACACTGAAGACGAATGCTGACACTGAAAACAATGATGACACTGAACACGAATGCTGACACTGAAGACGAATGCTGACACTGAAGACGGATGCTGACACTGAAGACGGATGCTGACACTGAAGACGAATGCTGACACTGAAGACGAATTCTAACACTGAAGACGAATGCTGACACTGAAGACGAATGCTAACACTAAAGACTACTGCTGATACTGGCATTATGAAGACAGGAGCGATTACGGGCCAAGGACGGGGTTTGCGATTCTCAGGGGAGGGACAGCCAAAGAACAGGCATGGAAGGTTCGTCGATTTGGCGCAACGTACTCGGTGGAACGGGTGGTTGGGGGTTCGAATGGGTTAATCAAAGTATTACTGATACCTGTACTTGTGGTTCCTTGACTATACAACCACACAATGTACATACAACTCCTTGCCTGTACTACCCCACATTACTATCACCACAAGTAATGACTGGTTTGGTGTGTTCCACCAAGACTCACAGTTGGCACGCCAAGTAATGACTGGTTTGGTGGAACACCAAACCAGTCATTACTTGGCGTGCCAACTGTGAGTCTTGGTCGTCAAAACTCACAACCACTACCCTTGCTAACTCACCCGCGCATGCCACGCCATGTCGACCAGTGGCTCCTGCAATTGCTCTTACTTGCGCTAATGGTATCAGCATAACGTATATATACAGCTATATACCCACCCGCGCATGCAGCGCCATGTCGACCACGTATTCCATGGTCGAGTGGCCCCAGCCGACCTTGGCAGCATACTCTTCCGACCTATACTGGCAGTCATGGATTAGCAGGTCGGCACCGTGCATGAAGCGGCAGTGCGCTTCGTCCGAGCTGCCTTGCTCTGCGGCAGATGATGGTGGCACGCGGTGGGAGCCAAGGACATCAGAGGCAGACAAGGCCCGGGGATATGCAGCTTGTTGGGAAAACGAGAAAGGTCGACCTCAAGGAGGGGAAGATGCAAGGATAAACCTTGAAGCCTTGGAGCGGAGACGGCAGCAACTAAGATAACAGCGATAACGATCAAGTCCAGGTGGGTCAAATAAGAGGAGGGGATACGAGGGAAATGGGAAAACATTGTGGTACATGAAGGGTGCGACGGTGCCACGGCACCAAACCTGGGCTGCCAAACGTTCTCAGCCCCCCCTGCGCCACCAATCCAATCCCCTGTTCCACCACCACCGCCCCAGCCCCTGTCTGCCGCTCCCACCCAAACCTCTGCTCCCTTCCACCACCCCTGTCCCAACCCCGAACCATGTGCTCCCCACCTTGCAACCCCAAACCCTGGACTCTGGACCCCCACAATCCCTTACCCCAACTGCCAAACCCCGTTCCCCTACCCCCAGGCCACTACCCCCAGCCTCCAAACCTCAACGCCAACCCCAAACCTGGATACCCTACCCCCACTCCCCCCTCTTTTGTGGCTGGCCTCCCACCTGGTGTCCCCCCCGCCGCCAGCGCCCGGTCGTGCGGCTCGTGGTCGGTGCAGTACACCACACTGGCACCGTCGGCCTCGATGCGGTAGCCGATGGTGAGCGCCGGGTGGTTCATATAGTGCGCCGTTACTTTGACGTCGTCGATCTGGAACGTGCCTTCGACCAGGTCATGGAACTGGTGAGGAACAGAAACACGCGTTCGTTGCAAATAACGATAGAATTACAGTGTATACATGATCATGAGACAGTAAGTAATAATGCGCAGCAAGTAATGGTACGTGTAGTAGTAACATTAGTGACAACAAGGACAGTCACAATAGTAAGCTTCGTTTGTGGGAAAAAGATCGAACTTTGAGATGGAATCGGTATCAACATTAGTGGAAATGATCGCTTCGTCTGTGTGTGAGGGGTTTTGTGGGTGTGCCAGGCAGGATGGCGCACAGCAAACAGGGTGGAGAAGGAAACGAAAAGCCACTCAGCCAACTAGCGGCGAGCGAAACACCAAATCCAGCGTCACAAAGAGGAAAGGAACATACTGAATCCCCCAAAAGTATCTGGTGGCGCAGATCAAGCAAGACTTACGGATGGCTGGCCCGAAACACAGCTTGGGCATAATGCGAGAAGCGAGGTCAGCTCCCAGCTCAAAAGCGGTGCTCCAGCTTCAACCTAATGGCGATACCCCAGTAAAAAACTACGTAACAACGTTGCGCGTTATCTCCACGCACGCAGCCTTCTATGACTCACCTCCACGTTCGCGTTGAAGGCCTCCATGGAAATCGGGAAGTAGGTGTACTGCAGCCAGCACACACGGTGAGGGCAGGTGGCAAAACCACAAGCACATGCCGTGCAGATACCAAGGGTGCACCGTCCGGGCCGGTCTGAATAAATGAATAATTAAAAAATTGAAAAATATAAAATAATTAAATAGGTGTACTTCTGCATGCGCATGCATGTTGAAGTCTTTGTAAAATACTTCGCCAACCCCAGAAAGCGCTTATGACGCATGTAATGCATGCGTCCGCACACGCAGGCACACACCGAAAGAGACCAGTGTAGTGCTAACATACAGGCTAGTATCTACGGGACAAGTCGAGAGGAGGCACTTCACCATGAATGCATTTCCCTGCCAGCTGTCAGAAAGCGATTTGCGTTGCACATCATAGACACGATGCATGCCAAAGTGTGCCCACCTACGCCAGGGAGACTCTTGCCACTGTATGGCGACGCAAGCCCCTTTCAAACCCCCACGAAGAGCCAGAACAGGGTTGTGCATTCAAGAGGCTTAAGCAGACTGAGTCTGTGGGTAATACGGGTGCTTTACCAGCCCACAGCCACTAGCTTCGAGAACCCCATGCCAGTAAGAAGGATGACACACAATGCCCTGAAACCGAGGACAAAGAGCATTCCAATTAGTAGTAAGAAAAACCATGAACAAACTATTTAGTGTAACTACAGCTAAGCCCTTTTCAACCCAGTGTGCCGGGCCATTCGCATGAAACTCTTGTGCGCTGAGACGCGTCAGAGGCCAGTGAGAAGCCACGGTTAAATCAGAAGCCAGCGCCACGGTTGAACGTACCTGCATTTGGCCCTGCAGCGTTTCGCGCATGCTCTCGCCCATGCCCTTTGGGCCATAGATGTGGAAGCTATTCCCCGGAATAAAAAGTGGGGTGAAAAATGGCACTCCTTGTATGTGGTCCCAGTGAGTATGCGTGATCAAGATGTGCCCACTGACAGCCTTGCCCTCCTTGGCAATGCTCATGCCGAGACCATGCGCACCTGTTCCGCAGTCAAGCACAAGCATGGTTCCTTTATCGGAGATAACCTGGACGCAGCTAGTGTTGCCGCCATACTTTAATGTGCCGGGCCCTGCCTTGGTAATCGAACCTCTGGTGCCCCAAAACTTGACCTTCATGACGGGAAACTGGGAAGGGGGGAACCCGCTGTCTGATCTCCTACTAGTTGACACAAAAGATTCGGGGTGCTCTCCGGATGCGAAGCATCGAAATCCTGACACCCTGATCAGACCACTCCGTATCGTATACACCACACATACGTATTGTATACTTTGGATTCACAACAAGAGGAACCAGGTTGAGACAGTCCCAACTGTCGTGGTACCAGCTGGGAAGCATGATGTAACAAATGGCCGGTGAGGTAGTGCAGACAGTGTAAATTTGGTTTCAGTACTGGAAGGACTCCGTGCCCCTCATATTTCGAGTAGAGGGACCCGTTCACACTCTTCCGACCTCCCAATAGCAGGTCAGGTACGAGTACACCACATTCAGCTGCCGAGGATTACTGGCAACCTAAAGAATTCACCACAAACCCTAGATGAGAAAGCGTGTTTTTCAGTTATGGCTTCGTGCACGACGACGAAACAGCTAGCTATCCAGTGCAGCCAGACGAGATCGATTCTGCGAAGAAGTCATGAGCCAATGTATTGTTGGGAATCTAATTTTTATCATCGTGTGCTTATCTAATTCGTGTTCGGCGTTGGCTAGTGTCGTTGCTGCCTACTATAATAACCCGCCCTCTCGCGAATCCAGACTCCAGTATCCCAGCAAATCTTTCACTGCCCTGTAATGAAGCCGTCTCTATTCCTGTGCCTTCCCGTAGCCTTGCGTGCACAATTTTTTTTTCCAGATAAATCCTTGGATAAATAGGTGTACGTTTATTCCTTACGTAGCCTTTATTCCTTCCGTAGCCTTGCGTGCACAATTGTTTTCCGTCAGCCGTGGAGGGTCAGCACGTGAATTGTCCGGCTGAACGTGGAGGGTCAGCAATCAGCTTGTTGTTGTCCAGAAGACCACAACGCGAGGTACGGAACTCAATGACGCGACGGTTGCGTAATCTGAACGCCTGTCAGTCAGTCACTCATTTTCCTTCCAGGCAAATGGGTATTTTTATTTACCAATAGGAAGATCGTTAGGTGAAGGGGTACCACGCACAGTCACTCAGTTTATTCACGCCAGTTAGGACTGAAATTCCCGGGCTCGCAACGTGTAAGTTGCCAGCGTTACCAAGTCAGTGATAGCGATCCAGGATCTTGCCGATTTCTTGCTGCGGTTAACTGACAACATTCCTTGAAGCGGGAATCACCACCACCAACTAATTGGAAGCTGTAATTGCAAGGGCAACCGGACTGGAGGAAAATGGGTGCCTCACACGTAGCGTCACCTGGAGCTAACCGCCCTGGGCAAGCATCCCAGCTGCGTGTCATATCGGGGGCGAATACGATTGCCCCGTTGGAAAAGTGATAAAAAAGAATCTCTTCCAAGGACCATTTCACATCCGATTCGCTGATTATCCTGTTGGTGTATGGGTATCAAACCCGAGGATGGGTATCAAGCACGAGGATGGTTCAGTCCACCTGTCCACGCGACTCAACATCAGGTTGATGTCTTGATGACTTGCCAAGAAATAAAGAATATCCTGGCAGGAGGGGTGACATTGAGCCAAGCTAAATATGGGCCGGATCCTGCAGCCGCCGGTCCAGAATGTCTGGCCCCTATTTCCATACTAGGGGCCCGTGCAGCTACCGGCACCAATTCTAGCTAGCCCCCATCTTTTCGGCCCCTATAGGGGAGATTCCAGGGGCCGAATTTTAATGCAGCCGCCAGCCCTAGATTTCGGGCCCCCATATTGTACAGCAGCGCGGCATGCCGCATCATGCCACGTGGCGTCCCATCTTGCCATGCCCTGGATGCCCGCTATGTACGGGCCTACGGATGCCTACACAAAGAACTGTGTCAGCATCCGTCCTCACGCCGCGCCGCGCTACACTGTCATGCAGTCTGCAGATGTCTTGCCCAGTTCAGTTCAGTTCAGTTCAGTTTAGTTGGAATCCCACGCCGGTGATATCCAACAGAGATAGTGTAGCGACGTAAGTAGATCGGATGGTACTAGGGTACTGTGATATGTCTTGCCCAGTAATTGCCTGTCGCCGGAGAGGCATGCCGGCATCAAGCCAAGTGGCGCCTCATCAAGCCACGTGGCGCCTCATCTTGCCACGTGGTGCCGCATCTTGCCACGTGGTGCCGCAGCTCGGCCACGTAGCGCTGCGCTATTGGGGGCCAGTAATACGGGGCCACCGCCGCCGACCCTCATTTTACTCGCCAGCCCCTATTTCAATTCAGGGGCCGGCGCTTACTGCAGCAGTCAGGCCCTGGGACGGGCCCCTAGTATCCAGGAAATTTTGCCTGGAGATGTCACCCCTCCTATCCTGGCATAGCCCGATACAGCGTCCGCATTAGTAGTTAGTTATCAAGTAACGTGCGTTGTAACTTTCACGTTAAAACTTTCGTCGGCGGAGCCCATTTTCGGAAGACATATAGTTCATTTTCGGAAGACAGCTACCGACTAGACCCCTTCCGAGAACACCGACTCCGACTACAAACACCGACTAAATTGCTGGCGCGGCGCGTTTTGGGGAAATTAGTCGGACTCCGACTAATCTCTATCTAGTAATCTACCCCGCTACCCCCTCCGCATTGGTAGGTTTACTAAATAATCAAGTAACGTGCGTGTTTGCAACTTGCCCGTTGAAACTCTACGGCGGAGCCAATTTTCGGAAGAACCTCACCCTTATGCTTGCAAATTCGGGACAAATTCGGTGGATGTATGTATGTATGTATGGATGGATGGATGGATTGACGGATTTTCATCCCCTATTCCTATGTTTTCTCACGTGTACGGCCTTATAAGCTTCGCCAATTCTGGCGAACCTAACGGTTCTTCCGAAAATTGGCTCCGCCTGATTATGAGGCTGGGCGCCGGCCAGCTGCAAATGATAAATAAAACAAAAGAATTTTAATTAACTAATTCCCGAGTGAAGGGAACTGTAGTTTTTGAAGCTACCAAACAAACAAAGAAAGTGTAAATAAATATTATTTTCCTGTCACGTGTGCAGCTTTCTCGCTAACAAACAAAGAAATATTAAATCTCTGGCTGAAAAATGTGCTTTTCCTAGCCGTAAGAGCGGTGCATCCGGCTGGGTTATACAGAACAAAGTCAACAAACAAAGAATTATTAAATTTCGCAGCCAGTTCAACGGTTGTTCGGTAACCAAACAAACAAACTAATAATTAATTAATTGGGCGGGCACAGTAGCACTTTCAACCAATAAAACGCTATTGTCTAATTCCGAAGGGCCTTTCGGCTGAACCGAATTAAAACTACCAATGCGGAGGGTGTATTTTCGCGAAAAGCGGAAAATAGTCGGGGTAGGTTAGTCGGTGTCCGACTAGCTTAGTCGGGGTGTGCCCTGGCCATGCTGGCATCCGTACCGGCTTGGAAGTGGGGCGGGCCACCGGCGTTAGAGGCCACTTCACGCGGCCTGAGCGTGCGGCGCGGCGCTGCTGCTGTCCGTCCCGAGTCGGTGTTCTCAGAAGGGGGAATCCGTGCCCGTTTTTCGGCTCAAGTCCGACTATTGGTCCGACTAAATTAGTCGGAGTTGGTTAAGTCGGAGTCGGTGTTCTCAGAAGGGGTCTACTAGTCTACTACCGTAGTGGCCCCAATATCTGTACGCGTAATTATCGTACGAATACTTTTAGGAATTTTTGTTACGTGTACGAGAACTTTTGGGAATTATTTTTACTGTACGGCGCCGCGCCACGGGTAGCTAGGCTTTAAGGTCTGCGCCGCGCTGCGCTGGTGGTACCTAATTTTGAGGTGTACGAGGCCCGGAAGAGGGTTTTTTTGGGCCTGTACGAGGTCGATTCGTACATAATTACGCGTACAGATATTGGGACCACTACGGTAGTATTCGGCAAATGACCACCCCACCCACCCCGCCGCGCCGCGCCACGCCAAACAAATACAACTAGCCGTTTGCAGAAAATACAACTAGCCGTTTGCAGAAAATACAACTAGCCGTTTGGCCGAAATTCGGTTGATGGTCTACTCGCAGGTTGAGGTTTCCCAAAAAACTGGACCCTTCTCAACTGACCGTACCATTACAGCCGCAGATGCAAAAACTTTAAACAAAGATCCACCGTCGGCTAAGTTTCGTCCAATGGTAACGCTCATAATCGTGCATCCCCCTTCTCACGCACCTCTCCAACTAAATTGGCCTCGCCCTTTCTTCGAACCTTTGGTTCTTCCGAAAATGGGCTCCGCCGGAGTAGGGCAGGGGGTGTCCAAAAACAAGAAAATTTACACGACGCTGGATTCGAGTAGATCTCGCGAAAACAACCATGTCAGTTTGCCACTGGTCACAATCCCAGGGGGTCTCTAGGTTAGAAGTTACTGACAGAGCCTCAAAAACCGTTAACTTAAAGGGTAGGTAGGTACTATCATAATACATAGATATATATATTAAAAATATAATTACTTACAGCAGAGTGAAATCACTCAAACCAAAGCAAACGCCCAGCTATGAACCTATATACAGAGCCATGTCAAAGCTCTATACTACGATAAGACCAATGGAAACGCCTAACGGGAGGAACCTAATAGCCCTGCTGCACCGCAAAATCAGCCCGCGTACGGCGGAGCATGATGTCAGCCATGGCCCGAGTCAGCGCCACCGACAAGCGCTGACGCCAATATGAGATATATATATAGCCCCTCATTGAGTGATAGGGCCGTGTGGGGTACCGGGGAGCCATTCTTGAGTGATGATGATTTAGTGATAAATTGAGTGATAAAATATTGGATTTCGTATTTATTTACTGAAGCATGTGACTCTCAGATGTGACTCCAGACCCTTGCCAATATTGACTCAAATGGTAACATGGCTCATTTCATTGTCAGGCTGTAACAAGCAAAAATGACTTTGTTGTTACATCCTTTGTTTTGTGAATGTTTGGCTTTTATTCGAGGACTTTTGGATCAGTATTGAGAAAGTTTGAATGTTCGGATGATCAACGCCCTGTGGCACCTCTTAGCAGAGGAGGAGGAGGGAGAAGGAGAGGCAGACAGCATAGAGGAGCAGCAGGTGCAGCCTTCAGTGAGGAGCTCGTCTTCAGATCACCCTCCTGAGCTGCCAAAAAACTAGTGGAGCCCCCAGGACCACGTCCAGCGGTGGAGTTAACTGGTTTGCCTGCTGTGCATGTCCGTCCTGTGAATAACTTGTCTGCCTCTGATTCCACCACTCGATTGGGCCCTCCTATCCCCAGTCAGCTCTTGAAGTTCCAGGCTAGGCTGTTGAACGTGCCAGTCCCTTTGGCTCAGCCTTTATGTCTCTTCATGATTGACTCAGGTGCAGGAAGTAACTACATTTCCACTTCCTTGGTGCAGGAGCTGCATCTACCAGTGCTCCCCACCCTGTGCCTGTTAAGGTCCAATATTCTGATGGTAGGCAGAGTAACTCACCTGGCTACGTGCAACTGCTTTTTCAAGTGTGCTCACGTCAAACCTTGTCTGTCACAGCAGATGTCATTCCACTCACTGCTGCTGATGTGATTTGGGGATGCCATGGTTGGAGTCTGCTAATCCTGCCATCTTGTGGTCTGAGAAGGTGGTGCAGTTTCAGGATGGGTCAGTGTGGGACGCCACCACAGTGATTAAGGGGGGAGAAAGACCAGTCACAGAGTGCTGTTCTACTAATGAGGCTGTCAATGATGGGAGAGGGGTTGCAGGTGCCAAGGAGGACGTCAAGGTGCCTTCACTGGAAGAGAAACGTGCTGCATTACTTAAGCACGTATGGTCTGCCAATCACACCTTGTCTTACCTGGCTACTTACCCAGTGGAACACGTCTTTCTCTTACATCTGGTTCCCAACTCACCCTCTGATGAGACTCATGGCCACACGGTGAATGCTGTGAACCCAGTACCAGCTGTCACAGAGGAGGAGCAGAAGCTGCATGATGCCCTTTTGGACAGGTTTGCTGCCATTTTTGAGGACAAAATGCCACAGTACCCTCCTGAAGGGCCAATCACTCATGTCATCAAGCTTGTGGATGGTGCCAGGCCTCCCTTTGTTCCCATGTACAGGATGGGGCCAGCTGAGATGGCAGAGCTGAAGGTGATCTTGACAGGCTTGTTGGAAGCTGGACTCATTCTTCCTGCCAATAGTCCTTTCAGCTCTGGGTGTTTGCTTGTCCCCAAGCATGATGGTGGATGGCGGTTGTGCATTGATCTGAGAGGCCTGAACAAGGTCACAGTGAAGTCCAAGTATCCCTTGCCACGGATTGATGAGCTGCTAGAGAGGACAGCTGGATCATCTTACTTCACCAAGTTTGACCTTAGACACGCGTTCTGGCAGATCAGGATAGCTACTGAGGACATTCCAAAAACTGCATTCTCCACACCCTGGGGTCAGTTCCAGTGGACTGTGATGCCCATGGGGGCCTCCAACAGCCCAGCTACTATGCAGATGTTTGTGAATGCTATCTTTGGCCATCTGACAGGGAACTCTCTGCCTCAGATCTCCCCTGATCTCAGGAATCCCAGGTTCAAAGACATTGCCCACCTGTGTGACCCTGCAAGACCCGTGTTCAGGACCTGCGTGGTGGCCTACATGGACGACATCCTGGTGCACTCAAAGACGTTCAAGGAGCATCTGGAGAACGTGGAGGAGGTCCTGAAGGTCATCCAGCACTACCACTTGTCTGTCAAGAGGTCTAAGGTGGAGTGGGGGCATGAAGTGGGGTTCCTAGGGTACAAGTTGAGTTCCTTGGGTATGACACCTGACAATGCTAAGATTGCTGCCATCCTTGAGTGGCCTGTGTTGCAGTCTGCACATGATGTCAAGTCCTTCCTGGGCATGGTGGGGTGGTACAGGCGTTTTATCCCTGACATGGCTGCCATCTCCACCCCCTTGCTTGAGTTAATCAAGAAGGATGTTCAGTTTGAGTGGACAGATAGGTGTCAGCAGGCCTTTGACCTGTTGAAGCAGAAGCTCACATCCACCCCTGTGCTAGTGGGTCCCAATCCAGATCTACCTTATCAGGTTAGGTCAGATGCCTCTCAAGGCGCCATAGGTGCTGTGCTGATGCAAGACCATGGCTATGGACCACAGCCAGTGGAGTACATGTCTAAAACCATGAGCTCAGCTGAACGTAACTACCCTGTACACGAGCAGGAGTTGCTGGGTTTAGTGGTAGCATGTCACAAGTGGGAGCATCTGTTGAAGGGAGCTCAGTTTTCTGTGGCTAGCAGTGCTACAGATGGGCTAGGGCAAGAGTCTATCACCCTGATGACTGACCACAGGCCCTTGGTGCACGTGCTAGAACAGAGTAGGATGAGTAAGAGGATGGCTGGGTGGATGGAGTACCTAGGGGGATTCTATCCTTTCTCTGTGCAGTATGTCCCAGGATCACAGAATGTGGTGCCAGACGCCCTCTCTAGAGAAGGGATCTGATGGGAACATTTCACGAGGATCTGGATATTTGTGCTGCCATGGTTTCTGTAGTAGAGTGTGGTGCTGTCACCAGGGCACAGGCAGCTAACCAGCAAACCTCCAAGCTGAGCCACCCCCTGTAGAGGCTAGCTTTAGTCACGAGATGCTCATTGACCAGGGCTTTGTCCCAGGGTCGACAGGCGTCCAGGGTGGGGGTCAGTCACTGCAGGCAGTCTTAGGGAGGGTCTGCTGGTAGCCAGCCCACTCTCACAACACAACCAAGCACAGAGAATCCTAGGAGGGGGAAGGGACGGCCCAGGAAGTGGATACTGGAGCCAGGGATGCTGACCAAGTCTAGAGGATTGGCAGCTGAGATCAAGGGGAAGTCACGTACACCTGTGGCTGATGTTCTGTCATCCAAGCATCTAGTCACTAGTCACCTGCAGGAGGGTGAGGTGCTGCAGCTGCAGCCTTTAGGACCTGGCAAACAGCTAGTCCTGCCTAACCCTATGAGTATAGCCCTGCTGGACGTGATTAAGGCCTTCACTAAAACTGAGGACCTGGCCACTAAGGCCATTCAGGAAGGAAGCTTTGGTAACAGGCCTGTGGAGTACTGGGAGGGAGTCCTGTATGTCCACACCCAGGATGCAGATCATGTAGTGACCAGGAAGGTCTATGTGCCAGAAATGGCCATTCCCACTGTGTTGCATTGCTTCCATGACGACGTGACTGCGTGTCATCCTGGGTATGCTAAGCTTCTCCATGAAGTACAAGAGAGGTTTTGGTGGCCTGGCATGTTTCGTGATATCAAAGCCTATGTGGCTTCCTGTGACTCATGCCAAAGGAATAAGGTTAGGACTCAGGCAGTGCCTATCTTTCCTATGGCCATGCCTATTCCCCTTCGACCCTGGATCAGTGTGACCATGGACTTCATTTGTGGCTTGCCTGTTTCTGATGCTGGCAATGACAGGATACTGGTGGTGATGGACAGGCTGTCTAGAATGTGCCACCTCATCCCCTGCAATGCCCATCTCACAGCTGCCCAGTGTGTAGAGTTGTTCATGAAGGAGGTGTACAGATTGCATGGCATGCCACGTGTAATCATCACTGACCAGGATCCCTTGTGGATGTCTGGGTTTTGGAAGTCCTTCTTTGACATCCTAGACACTAAGTTGGCCTTTGGAGTAGCATACAGGTGTGCCAGCACGGGGGCTGTGGAGAGGCTGAACCGTATTGTACGGGAATGCCAGAAGCACTATTGTACCCATGATAACAAGGAATGGGACAAGAAACTTCCCTTCATAGAGTTTGCCATCAACAACTCACCCCTGGCTCCTCACCAAATGTCTCCATTTGTCATTTGCCATGGCCAGTGCCCCTTGACTCCATTTGACCTGGAGTTACCTGATAGGGATGCTGAAGGCCCCTTCAGAAGACGCCTAACCTCTATCCACCAGTGATAGCATCCTTCCAGGAAGCTCACAGTATGGTGCTGCTCAGATGTTGCATGCACAGGACAAGTATTTAAACAATGCTTGGCAACAGATGTTGGCTACACACACCTTTGTGGCTCCTGGTGACCTGGTGCTCTTGGAGGCTAATCGTGTGCTACCTGAAAAGGAGCAATGCAGGAAACTGCAACCCTTGTGGTTGGGACCTTACCCTGTCCTGGACACCTTCCACTATGGGACTGTAGTTCAAGTCCAGGTGCCTTCCCACTGGAGGCTTAAGACTAATGTGTTTCACCTGGCCCAGCTCAAACTGTATAAACGCAACACCTTGCAGGGACGCCTTTCTGCTCCATTACCATTTGAGCTGGATACTGAGGGGGAGAGGATATATGAAGTGGAGCAGCTGGTGGCTCACAGAGTCAAAGGAAAGGGTAGGACCAAGCAGCTGCAGTTTAAGGTGCACTGGAAAGGAGAGTTAGAGTCTACTGCCACATGGCTGTGGTTGTCTGACTTGACTCACTGCCATGAGGTGGTCCAGGAGTATTGCCAAAGAAGGGGCTCACTCTTCCTTCTTGGTATACTGAGTTGGTGAAAACCACTGCTCCCCTTCCTATATCTCAGGACTAACGAATGGTTTCTTCGTGCATGCTGTGTGGTCCCAGATGGAGGAGGAGTTCACGTACCCCAACTTGGGCCTGGGCGCCACCACGGAGGAAGGGGTCACGGGTATGCATCCAGAGGCCCCAACCCCATGAGTTATGTGGAATCCCTGTTTGACAGTATTGTCAGGCGTGACCTTAGGAGGGGTCAGCAGATGGATACCATTAACAAGCTCTTGCATTCAGTGATCTCCAAGCAGGATAAGCTACAGGAGCTTCTTCAGGGGTTGTCCTTGTCCCAGCCCCAGATGGGGAGTGGTGTTAACATAGCTCTCAGCTCCAGCAGCACTCCCATCATTCAGATTCCTCGTCATGTGGTACCTGTCAAGAATGTGGTGGCCTATGTGGATCACAGGAAGTGCACGGGACCTTGTGAGCATTGTGAGACGCTGGCCAAGGCAGTGGCTGCCCTTAACAGGGAGGAGGGGGAAGTGAGCCCTGAGGGTTATGTGGAGGAGGTCTTGTCTCAGTTGCACACCAGCCTGTATGAGATTGGCTCTCCTTTTGTGGGCCACCTGTTGCACAGGATGTTTGCCTTGACTCCAGGACCTGAGATTGACATGAGACCTGCAGAGGGGCAGGATATGTTGACCACCTTGCCTGAGGCTTTGAAAGGAGCCTTCATGCAGTTCCAGCCAGTGAGCATGGGTGAGGCCTCCTACATGGAGTTGTTGGAGTTTTCAGTCAGCAGGGAGACTTTGACTTGGCTCCTTCTTCTTCCAGCTCGGTCAAGGGGTGCTTCCCTTTGGAGACATCCAACCTTTTCTGCAGCCCAGGGTTGCCTAAGTACACCATGGAGCTCAAGGTTCGTCTGACCCCATTGAGGGTGTTGGTGCCTTTGATAGGTGCTAAGTGGTCAGTGGTCAAGACCTTTCTCCAGTTCTGGTGGGCGTACAGGTCATGGGTGAGCAGGCACAAGACGTCTTCTACTTGGGTGATGGATCCTGAGAGCCAGTCTGTGGTGCTTCTCTCCTACCCAGGGACATGCCTGCGTTATGTTGCCCAGATGGCAGCAGGGGCTGCAGAGACGTGCATGGTGCTGCAGGTCAGCAGGAACTGGCCAGATTGGTTCACATGGTGGAGCAGTTTCCCTTGTTTGGGACCAGGGCAAGGATGGTGTGAATGGGGATTGGTATAGCCTGTGAAGAACAGAGCTGTGCAGGAAGAGGATGGGGAAGGATGGGGGAAGAGCATGGAAGGTGCTTTGGATTGTGGTGTGAGGGGGGGATTCCAGGATGGATGATGGGGGGGGGCTCCAGTCCAGTTCTGATGTTCCAGTCCAGAGTTCCAGGTTCCAGGATGCTGAATGGAAGACCTTGTATTATGAGATGTGTTTATCTGGCTTTATAGTAGATAAGGTAGTGACTTGTTTGCTGTAGAGACCTGTGACTAGATGTTTATGAGATAGGAGGCCCTGTTTCCAGGGATGTAAAAACCCATCTGCTTTTCCCAAGAGATGGTGGATTTCTGTTCAATGTTCCTCTGCCTTCAAGAGTTGGCTATTGGACCTGGGAGGTCCAGTTTTGAGGGGGAGATATGTAACAAGCAAAAATGACTTTGTTGTTACATCCTTTGTTTTGTGAATGTTTGGCTTTTATTCGAGGACTTTTGGATCAGTATTGAGAAAGTTATGAGGTTTCTAAGACGACGGTACTTGGAGCTGATACTTTGTCAGCCAACTGATAGGAACCCTCATTGGTCGTGGCCTGATCCACGTAGGGTTGTAGTTTGTTGGCTGATACTACTGATAGGAGCCCTCATTGGTCGTGGCCTGATCCACGTGGGGTTGTAGTTTGTTAGTTGGTACTATTGAGTCTTAAATGCTCCTTTGGGACTTCAGTGCTCACGACAGATTTAGGATCTCATGGAAAGATTCTGCCAGGCTGTGTGTGGTGTTGTTCTGTTTTGTGTGACTAGGATGGATACGAAGATCTTGTATAGGATTCCATGGTTCTGATTGGTTCTCTTCAGGCTAAGGTTGGAGCAAGTTCGACAAGCACGTCGATATCAAGGACGTGGGGTCGCCATTGTTGCTACGTTGGTTTTGATTCACCATGGTATAATAAAGCTTGTCTTTGTTGTCCATCCATAAGAGCCCCTTGGCTATAGACGTCCTTCAGTTCCACAGAGGTCGTCTATACACGAGCTTGTCTTTGTGTCTACAAGGGGTTGTGATTCCCTAAATCACGTGCTGTGGAATTCCCATCTCAACGTTGCTCGGATACTTGAAGTTCTGCAACTCAAGAAAGCAACCCAGGTAAAAGATCTTTCATATTGGACTGTGGATGATGTTGATGATCATTTTTAAGTCGTTACACAGGCTGAGAGTCGTCACGGCCCTTGGAAAGCTAGGCCAGGGTTTGATTGATATCGAAGTTGCTAATAGTGTCGTAATACAACCAAGCAAGTTCGTATCAGATCAGGCAACCCATGAACTGAAGGGGGGCATGCTCAATCATTAGCTGTGTATCCTGATTGCTGCGACCCAAGTGCGAGGTTCTGCCTCTTGTTGGCGAACTCGTTATCGTTCTCATTCTCGTCGAGCTCCCGTTTCTTGTCGTTTGACCCGCTCTTGTATGCTGCAAACCCTCTCGCGTTGGCATCTGACCACGCGTTGATGAGGGAGAAAGCGGAGATTCCGGGCTGGTGCTTCGACTTCTGGAAAGTTTTCATGAAATCCTCGACCTTGTCTACGCAATCAGCGCATTCGTCAAGGCGTTTCCATTCGCACCGTTCTTCGAGCTTCCTCCGCTTGGTTGACCCCTTTTCGTAGACCCATTCGACAAGGACCTTTGGAGTTTTCCTGTCAACGGCATCGTAAGCAGCGTCGTGGACTTTTAGCACCTCGCAGGTCGGCGAGTAATCACCGGCCTCGCCAGACGGTGCGACAATGCCTTCTAATTGTTCAGACAGGCGAGAAAGCTTGTTTTCGATTGCCGTTTGCTTGTCACAAATTTCGTCAAGTGTTTTCCCTAAAAGCGCAAGCGCTTTCTCACACGGCCCAGCATTTCGTGACGCCATGGCTATCTGTTAGACTGCAGGTTGGTTCATAATGCATTCCATCATATCAAAATTTTATGCAAGGTCACGTTACGTCCGCTTGCATCGACCAGGGCTGCGTGAGTGTCACGTGTTTGTCGGTGGCTGACGGCAGTCTAAGGGCGGTGGTAAACGCGGCTTATAACAAAAAATTCCTCGGTGCCGGCGCGGCGCTGGGTTTGACAGGCGGTTCACTGACTTTATCTTCCAGTGAACACCTTGCACTCACTTGGATTTTTTACTGACACGCGTCAATGGTCAGCTATTACTTCCAGACCCCCGCCAACCTTAAGGCTTGATGGGTCACAGGGCTTTAGATGTCACCAAAATTCTGTCATCCGCCACAAAAAACACCAACAAACTCGTCAATACACGGGGAGAGGTTCTGATATGGGGGAAAATTGGCCAGATAATTTGATATAAGTACTATACTTTATCTGGCCAATTTTCCCCCCTCCCTCACGACCCCTCAACAAGCAAGCAAACAACGCCGGGTCTTTCGTGGGGAACGCACGATTCGCGCCGGTTTTGCGGGCGGACGGTAGAGGTGCTTTTAGAAGCGTGTCTTTGGTCTCTGTCTTTGGGATTTGCTTGAGAAAGACAGCTCAAAGACAGCTCAAAGACAGGACCTTCGCATGGTCTTATTTGCGTCTAGGTAGCTGTCCTACAGTTATGAGGTGGTGTTTGTCTCCCTCTGTCTTTGTGTCTTTGAGATTTTAGAAAGTAATGATTAGAGAGACTATATCCTAAGAAACACGCCTAAGACCTAGGACTGGTATCACCTACGGCATCCCATATACCTAAGGGACTTTTGGCAAAATCCCAAAGACACAAAGACAGAACCCATTCAGATCGGCGAGAATGCCTCCCCGGGTAATGGGAAGGGGTTAAGAGGCCGCGACCATCTGTCTTTGGGCCGTCTTCGGCGTCTTTGGTGTCTTTGGTCCAGAGACAGGGCCGTCCGTCCAAAGACAAAGACAGGCGCGGTCCTGCTCGGAAGTCGGTAGCATGTACGCGCCATCTCGGGGAGTGCCGGGGAGGGGCGAGAGGGGGTGGATGGGTTTAACTTGTGTTTATTAGAATTGTGAATATGTAGGTCATGCTTTTGAGTACAATTTTACCACTGGCTCTAATACATCGACGCACAAGTCGTGACCTCTTCGACCAACTTGTAGCCCATGATACAATGCGCCCTGATGGACGCGCCGGTCTTGTAATCCTTGCCGACTCTCGCCTGCTTTATGTCGTAATTCAGGCGGCGTAGATCGCCAATAAACTTGCGCAGTGGGTAATCTTGCAGTTTCGACTGTTCCTTGAACAGGTCAAGAAGAGTAGAGCAGTCGACCTTCCCAGCTGGCGATGGGATGAGTTCAATGCTCTCCATAAAGGACCTGACATCGTCGACGCTTCTCAAGTACCTCTTGGTTTGCTCCTTAATGTGCTCTGACTTTGGAGCGACGTCGATCTTGTTGATGTACTTGTAGGCTGCATCCACCATCAAGGCCGCGAGCCCCTGTTGGTATTCCCCCTTCTTCATCTTAAGGGTCGGGTCTCTGAGGCGGTGGAGAGGGTTGGCAGTGTCGATCTCCTCCTCCCCACCAAAGAAGTAGGGAAACCTAATCAATGGCCGGGCCCACTTCAAATGTTCCGCCGTCCAAGCCAAGTGTGTGACACTTTTTCGCTATTTTCGCAAAAAAAAAATAAAATTTCGCACGAGTTCGCGTGATTTTCGCGTGATTTTCGCAAAATTTTCACACATTTTTGCACGATTTCGCACGATTTCGCACAATTTTGCATGATTTTGCACGATTTCGCATGGATTTCAAGCAAGGGTCGTTTTGGGGAGTGACGTTTGACAAAATTTCGCATGAATTCACACACATTGTGCACATCAAAATTTTTTACCGTCGACATTTTTCACATGAAATTTCGCACAATTTCGCACAATTTCAGCAAATTTCACACGATTTCAGCAAATTTCGCACAATTTCGCACGATTTCGCACGACAAATCACTCTGCAGAGTGACGATCGTCAAAAAAGTCTAAAAAACGACAAAAACTGTCACACTTTTCGGAACATTTGAAGTGGGCCCGGCCCAATACTATACGACTCAACAACCCCTGATCGATGTCAGAGAACTGTGGCTCGTGGTTGGTCTGCGTCACCAACTTGAACTGGGGAGTGAACGAGACGAGCTTGTTGGAATACAAGAACCTAGCACATTGCTCGTCGTTCCCTGTTATGCTCTTGAAACGGTCAGTCAAGAACTTACAGTCGTTGCTTGTCTCTGTGATCATTGCCAGCCTCTTCCCACGCAAATAACACAGCTCTGGGTTAGGAGCGCCGTTCCCGGAGTCTGGGCGGGTGACAAAAGATGCCTTCAGGTCCTTGCTCTGGTACTCGCCCATAGCCGCTTTTAGGAACGTGTTCAAGACGCCTTTTCCGTTTCTCCCCTCCCCTATCCAAAACTGCGACGTCTCTTCCGCGTTGGCGCCAATGTAGAAGGTCCCGAGAGACTGCTCGAGGTACCTAGCAGTGTCCTCGTCTGGCACCACTGATCTTATGAACCCCTTTATCTTGGTCTGGTCTGCGCCTGGATCATAATCGATCATCGTGGAAAGGGAGATCATGTCTTCTGGTTTTCCGGGCCTCAACTCTTTTGTCCTCAAGTCGACAACACCATTCTTGAAGCACACCAGGTGGGGTGTTTCGTCAAGTCTGCTGACAAACTCACTGTCAAGACGAGTCATCGAATTCTTGAGAGCCTTCCGCACATTCTCGGCAAACGGGATCATCTCCAAATTCTTAGCCACTTTGAATGCTTTTTCGCTCATCTCCATGTCGTTGTTACGCCGCGGATGTCTACCTCCGCCTCTACCTCTAATGGGCCTGATACTACCTAAACTGGTCAGGCCTCCTCTACTCAACCCTCTGGCGAAAGACGAACGTGACGGAGCTGATCTCAATGCATTAACGTAAGTGTTACTATAATACGCCATACAACCATTTATCAAAACCCGTTTACTCCAGGAATAGAGGAAGGAAACACAACTACACTGCCGTGACCCAAGCCTATATGTGTTAATTCATTTAACACACGCCGAGTGCACACACAAAGGGTAGGACGCGCATAAATGGTCACCAACGGTCCAACACGCTCGGGCCGACATGGCCCTCGCCTACAGATGCACGCTGGTCCACTACATCTACTGATGCACGCTGGTCCACTACATTCTACCACAGGATAAGGACCACTAGTAAAGTACGCGGCGCGGCGCCCAACAGCACCCAATGTACCACAGTACTGTTACGAGGACAATAATGTCCCGGTAGGAGCCTAAACGTAAACCTAGGGACAACCGAGGCAAAAGACCTAATTTACGTCCGTAACTACAACGAATTGTTACGCGACGTAACACCTCCCCCCCACAAAGGTAGGGAGCCCTCTCCCTACGCACAGGGAGGAAAACAAGGGGTAGGAAACCTAATGCACCCAGCACACACTAACACAGTCAGCAGGCCATCCAAGATACAAGGCACCAATAGTTCACACGGTCTCCACCACCACGCCTGGAGGTGTAGGGTTAGCCAGCACCAAGCCTGGTGGTAGGTTCCCCTAACTGCCTGGAACAAAGTCCTTGCCGGGGGGGAACGGCACTGGGCAGGACACACAGAGTAAACCCATCAGCACCAAGGACCAAGAACGACCAGTCAACTGGCCAGAACATGAGGGCGACTCTACATACCGGAGGGACAACACCCTCAGGTCGGGCCTAAGGCCCTCTATCTAATGGCCATCCGTCTGGTAGGTACCACGGGAGGCCAGCAGGACATCCAGGTAAGCCTGGTAGTGAGACACATCCTCAGCATTGTCGTGCCTATCTACAGTGAGGAAAACATCGGCCCACACACCGTCAGGGAAAAGTCCCAGGAAGGCCCAGTAGTACCTATGCTGTGTAAGAACGACCTGGCCCCGGGCCCAGTCCAGGAAACCGCAGGCAAAGAGGCGTAGGAAAGGCTCTACCGCGATCAGGCAGAGAGCCCGAAGGAGCAGGCGATGGTACCGGATCCGAGGGCGCATACCCGTCGGGAAAAACAGATCTACCAGGGGCTCCACGTTGGACGGCCACAACCGGATGTGCCGAATCTCGCGGGAACGCCACCGGCGGGCACACTGTCGCGACCCGAACGTCTCAAGGTAGTCGCTAGCCCGGGGAGGAGGATGACCCCGAGAGTCCAAACCCTGGCCCGGGATGGGCGCTGGACGACGGGCATCCCACTCTAGGATGGGCTGTAGGACGGTGCTATACGTGGCACCCGGCACCGCAGGAAAATCTACCGTAAGAGCATCTGAGGCCATAATGCCCAGAGGCGGAGGGTAGGCCCACTGGAACCCGCCGTAGGTGTCCAAGTCATTGTGGCGTCGCGCCCAGCGGTACAGGACGCGCCGAACCAGGATCTCACCCTGGAACACCGGATCAGCCAAAATAACCATGTCGAAAGGAGGCCGATCAGTCTCAACTGGTAGGTTACGGTCCCGCGGCGCCCGACACACCTGGGAGAACCCGTAGGACATGGGCGAAATGGCCAGCTCGGCGGAGGCGCGCGGCAGGTCACACTGGCGGCAAGCGAGCGCAGACATACCATACCCGAAGACAGGCGCGTCGCGCGACTCCGGGGTCGCATGCACCACAGAAGGGGCCCGATCCCGATCGCCCTCTGACAACTCCCGAAGGGAATCGGCAGCGCGGGTGGCGCGCGGGTCAGAGCCACTGGACCGAACAACCGCAGCCAAAGACCGCGGGGCCGAAGGGGCAGGGGCCGACGAAGTGGTAGGAACCGGCGCAGGTGCAGAAGGTGCCGGTACAACAGGGGGCCGCGTCGGACCCGAGGCCGCAGGGAGTCGCGACGGACCCGCCTCCGCAACTGGCGCGCCGGTCTCTGGGGGTGGCGCACCACCAGGCCACATGTTGAAAATAGGACCCGTGGGGACAGGCAATCCGGCATACGACTGGTTACCGTCCAAGCTCCAGTCAGGCACCGGGATCCTCTGCGGGGGACCGCCCTCCCAAAGCCTGGGAAGACCGCCCGGGTCGCTGAAGAAACCCCGCGAGGGCGGCGCTGACGTGGTGGGCGGCTCGAACGCGGCGGCGGCGGGCGCTGCCACTGGGACGGCGGACTCGCGCCGAGGCGCAGGTACGTCAGTAGCAGGCGCAGCGGTAGCCGAAGGCGTAGGAGCTGCAGCACCAGAGGGAACCGTAGACGCCGAGGCGACCGAAGGGGAAGGGGGCACAGCTGCCACAGACACCCCACCTGGCGTGGCTGGCGCGTGCGCCTGGGCCGCCATGAAGGCCCCGAAGGCCGCCGTCAGGGACTGGATCTGCGCCTGCATCGCAGAAACTGTCGCCGCAAGAGGATCAGGCTCACGACCAGAGCCCGAAGGGGTAGGCTCCACCGATGCGCACAGGACCGACCTCGGTGAAGACGGGATAGGGGAAGGCGCCGACACGGAAGAGGAGGACGCCGCAGGGGAGGCCGAATACTCAGGGGAATACTGCGCCTCTACCGGCGCGTCCGTAGGGGTAGGGTCGCCAAATCCTACACCCGCGTTCTGATCTGCTATCTCCATAAACTCTACGGCCCGTAACAGGTCGCAGGGGTTCTCATCCAGCTCCGCATCACCCTCGGCAGGGAGCCAGGGGAACACATCCCGTAGGCAGGAGCGACCCACAGGGGTAGAAAGGTAGGAAAACACCCTGGGGCACTGGAGAATCGCAGCTATCTGTCCCAAGGCTGGACAGCTGGAGCCACATTCTAGCAAGCAGTGGCCGGCATCGTCAAATCCGTGCAAAACAAGCTGATGCGGTTCAGCAGGGGAAGGACCGTACCAGGTGACCCCGAAGAGAGCCGCCCGGACTATGCCCGCATGCTGGGCCTGGAGGGCCGGATGCACGACGCCACCCGGGAAACTAGACCGTGAAACCCAACGACCCGGAAGGGCCTCGAAGTACAACTCAGGGTCCGGTAGGGGCAGGGACGGCAGCGGGCTCTCAGCCGGAGGGGTAGGCTCTGACATGACGGCTGCGGAGGGGAGGGGACAACCAACCACCCGTCGACAGCAGACATAACATAAGAGAGGAGAAGGCCTACAACTAGAGCTTGTGCAGGGTTTTATATTCCTGCAGCAGGCGACTACACCCATCTACAAATTTACAAGGGTGCTTGCCTAATTGTTGGGGATGTGCAGCAATGGCAGCTAATGCTTCCGGCTCAGTGGCCGTAAATCTACTATAATAAGGCGTTCAAGATCAGAGGTAGGCATCGCTACAGAAGTATCCAGAACAGGTTTAAAGAGATCTCCTACCGCCTTGCCAAAGAGAAGGGGAGGTCCTAGAGGGACTACGTTTTCATAAGACTTTCCTGACCTAGTCGCTATATGGCTCAGCGGTATAGAAATTTTATTTTTCCCCTCCCCCCCACCGAGGCCACGGGAAGGGCCTCACACGGGAGAGAGAGTCCTACGTGAGAAAGGAGATCAGGCATGCGAACAGATGTATGAAAGAGGTAGGCATAGGATTCATCATCAGGTAGTTCACCATAAGGGGTTACACCCATAGTAGTAGGAACTAGAGTAGTATTGAGAACATCCAGGTCCTCGAAGAAGGAATAGTCTGCACGACGAGAGAGTGCATCTGGTACTATGTTATCTACACCCTTGACATACTGAAGTTTAAAAGGGGAAAACTGTGCTAAAAATTCCATCCAGCGCGCTTGCCGAGGGGTAAGGTTGGGTTGGGAGAGAAGATGGGTAAGGGGACGATGATCCGTTTGGATAACTAACCTATAAGGATCTAGCTCACAGGGTTCATTCAGGCAGACATCAAATTGGGCACCTTTAAGGAAGTGCTGCCAAGCGTGGCAACAATACACCACAGCTAAGAGTTCCTGCTGGTGTACAGGATAGTTACGCTCCGCAGGGAGCATTGTCCTAGAGATATACTCAATTGGCTGTAAGCCCTGACCCTGATCCTGGAGAAGGACACCACCTATAGCTACTTTACTAGCATCTGTAGCCACAACAAAGGGTTTAGTAGTATCCGGTAGGATGAGTACAGGAGGGGAAAGGAGTAGGGATTTTAGGCACTGAAAAGCCGACTGACATTCACTACTCCAAACAAAGGGGATATCCTTCTTTAATAAATGATTAATAGGGGCTGCTATAGTTGCGAAACGCGGGATAAAACGCCTATAGTAAGAAGCAATTCCTAGGAAACTACGTACACCTTTAACGTCGGTAGGAGTAGGCCATTCCTGAATTGACTTAGTTTTATCCGGGTCGGTAGCGACCCCGGCATCTGACAGAACGTGCCCTAAAAATGGGACACTCCTACCCGAACGCACTTTAGCACGGCGCGCCCACAAAGAATTTTCAGCCATTATTTCTAATACTTTCTTTAAATCACGTAGGTGCGTTTCAAAATCAGGAGAGTAAATAAGAATATCATCTAAGTAAGCTTGAGCACAAGAACGGTCATGCTCAGATAAAGAAACAGAGGAGAAGGAAGGATCCTTTAGATCAGAGGACACCTGAGGAAGATGAGAATTTCCCATAACAGGTCTAAGCACTTCATTCATTAACATTTGAAAAGAGGCAGGCGAGTTACAGAGTCCCATAGCCGCTACTCTAAACTGGTAATGACCAAAAGGGGTAGCAAAGGCGGTTTTATGGCAATCCTCAGGAGCTATCCGCAACTGCCAAAAACCATCCGCACAATCCAGTACTGTGAAACAAGTGGAACCTTTAACCTTATTAAATATATCATCAATACGAGGTAGAGGGTATTTAGACTTCACAGTAATATCATTCAACTTCCTATAATCAGTAACTAGGCGAAACTTGCCATTTGGCTTAGGAACTAACAGGACACCAGCTGAGTAGGGGGAGTTACTAGGCTCTATCAATCCTGCTTCTAATAATGACACTAAAATCTGTTTTAGTTCCTTTAACTCGGTAGGGCCCATTCTATACATCGGAGAGTGCGTAGGAACTGCACCGTCCTTGATAACTACACGGTGTAAAACAGAACGAGGAGGAGGATAAGAAGGAGTCTTTTCTTCAAAAACCTTTGAGGAATCTATCACGGCCATGTATCTTACTATTTCATTTTCAGTAAATCCCACTCCTATTGTATCCACTGTGTTTATATCTATATCCACACTATTATTAGGGATAGGTATCTCCTGTACTTCTAACTGAAGCAACATACATAATAAATATCCATATTCCTTTAGTTCAGAACGCAACTCATCATTGGACATTAATACTTCAGGTATAGGTCTTACAGGAGGATCAACAGGTGTAGGAGGAGTAATATCTACCAAGGATAAATTTTCCAATCTATAATGACGTTCAGGTACCCAGTAAGAGCTATCTGGAAACCAAATGACCATGGTATCATAATTAATAGTAATCTTATTATCCTGGTGCCAATCTAATCCTAGTAATACATCAGCGGTAGTGATAGGGCCTATAGTGGCCGTCAGGTTGACAGTACGTCCTTGTATAACCATGGGAAGGGACACCGTACCCGGGGAATGACTGGTGCGACCATCAGCATAATGAACAGTAACGGGTTTGGTGTGAGGGGTAGGGACTAGTCCTAAACGCCTAACTAGGGCTTCGCTCACAAAGGAGCTAGCCGCACCGCTATCTACCAACACAGAGACATTCAAGAGTTCATCAGCATGCAGGAAAGGGTCTACAACAGTGTGAGGGACGGTTAAACCACCGTTCTGTTACGCCGCAAGCCTCGGCCACCACCTCTACCTCTACCTGTCCTGATACTACCTAAACTAGTGAGGCTGCCTCTATATACACCCCTAGCGAAAGACGACCGAGACGAACCAGATCTCAATGCATTTACATATGTACTACTGTAATACGCCATAGGCCATTTAATCAAACCCGTTTACTCCAGGAAAAGAGGAAGGAAACACAACTAAACTGCCGTGACCCAAGCTAATATGTGTTAATTCATTTAACACACGCCGAGTGACCACACAAGGAGTGGAACGTGCATAAATGGTCACCAACGGTCCAACAGGCTCGGGCCGACCTGGCCCTCGCCTGCAGAACCACAGAAACACAGGCAGGTGCACAGATGCACGCCGGTCCACTACATTCTACAAAAGGATAAGGACCACTAATATAGTACGCGGCGCGGCGCCCAAAGGCACCCAATATACCACAGTACTGTTACGGGGACAATCATGTCCAAACTAGAACTGCACGTAACCTAGGAACAACCGAGGCCAAGGACCTAATTTACGTCCGTAACCACAACGAATTGTTACGCGACGTAACACCTCCCCCCACAAAAGGTAGGGAGCCCTCTCCCTACGCAGAGAGGAGGGAACCAAAGGGGTAGGAAAAACCTAATGCACCCAGCACATACCAACACAATCGCTAGACCATCCCAGATACAAAGCACCAATAGTTCACACGGTCTCCACCACCACGCCGGGTGGTGTAGGGTTAGCCAGCACCAAGCCTGGTGGGAGGCTCCCCTAACTGCCTGGAACAGAGTCCTGGCCGGGGGGGACGGCACTGGGCAGGACACACAGAGTAAACACATCAGCGCTAAGGACCAAGAACAGCCAACCAACTGGCCAGAATATGAGGGCGACTCTATATACCGGAGGGACAACACCCTCAGGTCGGGCCTAAGGCCCTCTATCTAGTGGCCATCCGTCTGATAAGTGCCACGAGAGGCCAGCAGGACCTCCAGGTAGGCCTGGTAGTGGGCCACATCCTCGACATTGTCATGCCTATCTACAGTGAGGAAAACATCGGCCCACACGCCGTCAGGAAAGAGGCCCAGGAAGGCCCAGTAATACCTATGCTGCGTGAGGACGACCTGGCCACGGGCCCAGTCCAGAAAGCCACAGGCAAAGAGGCGAAGGAAAGGCTCTACCGCGATCAGGCAAAGGGCCCGCAGGAGGAGGCGATGGTACCGGATCCGAGGGCGCATACCCGTCGGGAAGAACAGGTCCACCAGGGGCTCCACGTTGGACGGCCACAACCGGATGTGCCGCACCTCGCGGGAGCGCCACCGACGAACACACTGTCGCGACCCGAATGTCTCTAGGTAGTCGCTGGCCCGAGGAGGAGGGTGACCACGGGAGTCTAGACCCTGGCCCGGGATGGGCGCCGGGCGACGGGCATCCCACTCAAGGATGGGCTGGAGGACCGTAGTGTACGCCGCACCCGGCACCGCAGGAAACTCTACTGTAAGGGCATCCGAAGCCATAATGCCCAGAGGTGGAGGGTAAGCCCACTGGAACCCACCGTAGGTGTCCAAGTCGTTGTGGCGCCTAGCCCAGCGATACAGAACGCGCCGGACCAGGATCTCACCCTCGAACACCGGATCAGCTAAAATAACCATGTCGAAGGGAGGCCGATCAGTCTCAATGGGTAGGCCACGATCCCGGGGCGCCCGACACACCTGGGAGAACCCGTAGGACATGGGGGAGATGGCAAGCTCAGCAGAGGCGCGCGGCAGGTCACACTGTCGGCAGGCGAGTGCGGACATACCATACCCAGGAATGGGCGTGTCGCGCGACTCCGGCGTCGCATGCACCACAGAAGGGGCCCTGTCCCGATCACCCTGGGACAACTCCCGGAGGGAATCGGCAGCGCGGGTGACGCGAGGATCCTGACCGGTGGACCGAACAACCGCGGCCAATGACCGCGAGGCCGAAGGAGCAGGGACCGAAGCAGGGGCCGACGCAGGGGCAGGAGCCGACACCGACGCAGGGGGCACTGGTAAAACAGGAGGTCGCGCCGGACCCGAAACCAGAGAGGGCCGTGACGGACCCGCCATCGACGCAGGCGCGCCGGTCTCCGTTGCCGGTGCACCCTCAGGCCACATATTGAAGATAGGGCCCGTAGGGACAGGCAGCCCGGCATAAGATTGGTTACCATCCAAGCTCCAGTCGGGCACCGGGATCCTCTGCGGGGGACCACCCTCCCAAAGCCTGGGATGATCGCCCGTGTCGCTGAAGAAACCACGAACTGGCTGTGAGGGCGCAGCGGACGGCCCAGAGGGGGCGACGGCGGGCACAGCCGAAGGGGCTGAAGACTCGCGCCGAGGCGCGGGAACGTCGGCCGCAGGCACGGAGGCAACCGGAGGTGTCGGAGCCGCAGCAACCAAAGGGGTAGGGGGCGCCGGCGAAACCACAGGTGCCGAAGCAACCAAAGGAGTAGGGGGCGCGGACACCACGGACACCCCACCTGGCGTGGCCGGAGTCTGCGCTTGGGCCGCCAGGAAGGCCCCGAACGCCGTGGTCAGGGACTGGATCTGAGCCTGCATAGCCGAGACCGTCGCCGAAAGAGGATCAGGCAAACCCGAAGGGGTAGGCTCTACTGCAACATCCCGGGTCGACCGAGGGGACGACGGGACCGGAGAGGGAGGAACAGACGCCGAGGAGGCGGACGCAGCGCTCGAGGCAGAATAATCTGGCGTATAATGTACCTCGGCTGGGGCGCCCAAGGGGCAGGACCACTAACCGCTAGTTCCGCCGACTGATCAGCTATCTCCATGAATTCTACGGCCCGTAAAAGGTCACAGGGGTTCTCATCTACCTCAGCATCACCCTCAGCCGGAAGCCAAGGGAACACCTCCCGTAGGCAGGTACGGCCCACAGGGTAGAGAGGTAGGAGAACACACGGCAGCACCGGAGAACCGCATCTATCTGTCCCAGGGCGGGACAGCTGGAACCACACCCCAACAAACAGTGTCCGGCATCGTCGAACCCGTGCAGGACAAGCTGGTGCGGCTCATCAGGGGAAGGACCATACCACGTGACCCCGAAGAGGGCCGCCCTGACTAAGCTCGCATGTTGGGCCTGAAGGGCCGGCTGCACAACGCCACCCGGGTAACTTGATCGCGACACCCAGCGGCCCGGAAGGGCCTCGAAATACAGCTCAGGGTCCGGTGGGGCGGGGACGGCAGCGAGCTCTCAGCCGGAGGGTAGGCTCTGACATGACGGCTGCGGAGGGGAGGGGACAACCAACCATCCGTCGACAGCAGACATAACATAAGAGAGGAGAAGGTCTACAACTAGAGCTTATGCAGGGTTTTATATTCCTGCAGCAGGCGACTACACCCATCTAGCTCACTCTCCGTATACCAAACCTTATCTACTTCACTACGAGCATACATCCACTTCACTTTATACTGACGCTGGGTACCGCGGCCCTTTTTGATATCTCTATGGGCCACGATGCTTTCTACTTCGTCTTCTACTTCCCCAGTGTCAGGGTTATGCTCTAAAGGGGCAGGCGCTAACTCCCTGCCAGCGAACGTACTAGGATGGTACAGTTTAAGCTGGCTCCTATGGAAGGTGTTTGAATGCGTTTGCCAAGAGGTAGGGATATCGACTTTATATTTCCTACCTAGACAACACATGGAAGGGTCCTAAGAAGGCGGGCCTAAGTTTGACCTTCAGTTCTGCTTCAAACTTATGAGCAAAACGGCCAACACGGGGGCCTTCTACTAATACTAGATCTCCTATTTCTATCTCAGGTGCTCGTCTATCTAAGGAGGCACGCAACCTAGCAAGGTACTTAGCCTGAGCTTTTTGGTACCCTGAGATCGCGTGGTCATGAGCAGTTTTCATTCTATCTAGTAAGGACTGTACACCTTCTACAGTATCTCGGGACACATCATCCTTGTCCCGTAGAGGACTAGCTAAGAGAGAGGTAGGGGTAAGGGGCTGTCTACCAGTATCTAAGAAGAAGGGCGTATATCCATGCGCAGCTTGGGGACAATTGTTGAGGGAGAACTCTACCAAACATAAATAATCCTCCCAATCACTACCCGAGCCATTAACATAGTGCCTAAGCGCTTCTTCTACTACCCTATTAAGACGCTCTACTAAATGAGAGGAGGAGGAGTGGTAGGCAGTACCGTAGGTAACCTTGGTACCGATGGCAGCGAAAAACTGCTGCCAAAAATCTGAGGTAAATAATTTATCCTTATCACTAATAAACTGCCTACTCAATCCATGATATCTATATACATTATTGAGGTATAGGCGTGCGCAATCACGTGCGGTGAGTTCTAAAGGACACGGCACAAGATGGCACATACGAGTAAAACGATCTATGAACACAAGGATTTGGGCATTGCCCCTATCATTCTTTCTAAAAGGTCCTACAAAATCCATCATGATAGAATCCCAAGGCATGATGGGGTCAGGCAAGGTCCTAGGTTCTGCTATCTGTCCTACATTATTGGGTTTCATTTCCTGGCAAGATTGACAGTTCTAACATACTCATCTACATCCTTATAAAGGGAAGGCCAGTAATAAGAGCGGGCTACTAGGTCCCGTACCCGTTTACCACCCTGATGAGCAGCTAAGTCATGCAACTCAAAGAGCAAGGAGGAGCGACAGATAGGAGGGACATACAGGCGCCATTGAGGGGGAGAATCTGCTATCTGCACATATAAAAACCCACCTACAAATTTACAAGGGTGCTTGCCTAATTGTTGGGGATGTGCAGCAATGGCAGCTAATGCTTCCGGCTCAGTGGCCGTAAATCTACTAATAAGGCGTTCAAGATCAGAGGTAGGCATCGCTACAGAAGTATCCAGAACAGGTTTAAAGAGATCTCCTACCGCCTTGCCAAAGAGAAGGGGAGGTCCTAGAGGGACTACGTTTTCATAAGACTTTCCTGACCTAGTCGCTATATGGCTAAGCGGTATAGAAATTTTATTTTTCCCCTCCCCCCCCACCGAGGCCACGGGAAGGGCCTCACACGGGAGAGAGAGTCCTACGTGAGAAAGGAGATCAGGCATGCGAACAGCTGTATGAAAGAGGTAGGCATAGGATTCATCATCAGGTAGTTCACCATAAGGGGTTACACCCATAGTAGTAGGAACTAGAGTAGTATTGAGAACATCAAGGTCCTCGAAGAAGGAATAGTCTGCACGACGAGAGAGTGCATCTGGTACTATGTTATCTACACCCTTGACATACTGAAGTTTAAAAGGGGAAAACTGTGCTAAAAATTCCATCCAGCGCGCTTGCCGAGGGGTAAGGTTGGGTTGGGAGAGAAGATGGGTAAGGGGACGATGATCCGTTTGGATAACTAACCTATAAGGATCTAGCTCACAGGGTTCATTCAGGCAGACATCAAATTGAGCACCTTTAAGGAAGTGCTGCCACGCGTGGCAACAATACACCACAGCTAAGAGTTCCTGCTGGTGTACGGGATAGTTACGCTCCGCAGGGAGCATTGTCCTAGAGATATACTCAATTGGCTGTAAGCCCTGACCCTGATCCTGGAGAAGGACACCACCTATAGCTACTTTACTAGCATCTGTAGCCACAACAAAGGGTTTAGTAGTATCCGGTAGGATGAGTACAGGAGGGGAAAGGAGTAGGGATTTTAGGCACTGAAAAGCCGACTGACATTCACTACTCCAAACAAAGGGGATATCCTTCTTTAATAAATGATTAATAGGGGCTGCTATAGTTGCGAAACGCGGGATAAAACGCCTATAGTAAGAAGCAATTCCTAGGAAACTACGTACACCTTTAACGTCGGTAGGAGTAGGCCATTCCTGAATTGACTTAGTTTTATCCGGGTCGGTAGCGACCCCGGCATCTGACAGAACGTGCCCTAAAAATGGGACACTCCTACCCGAACGCACTTTAGCACGGCGCGCCCACAAAGAATTTTCAGCCATTATTTCTAATACTTTCTTTAAATCACGTAGGTGCGTTTCAAAATCAGGAGAGTAAATAAGAATATCATCTAAGTAAGCTTGAGCACAAGAACGGTCATGCTCAGATAAAGAAACAGAGGAGAAGGAAGGATCCTTTAGATCAGAGGACACCTGAGGAAGGTGAGAATTTCCCATAACAGGTCTAAGCACTTCATTCATTAACATTTGAAAAGAGGCAGGCGAGTTACAGAGTCCCATAGCCGCTACTCTAAACTGGTAATGACCAAAAGGGGTAGCAAAGGCGGTTTTATGGCAATCCTCAGGAGCTATCCGCAACTGCCAAAAACCATCCGCACAATCCAGTACTGTGAAACAAGTGGAACCTTTAACCTTATTAAATATATCATCAATACGAGGTAGAGGGTATTTAGACTTCACAGTAATATCATTCAACTTCCTATAATCAGTAACTAGGCGAAACTTGCCATTTGGCTTAGGAACTAACAGGACACCAGCTGAGTAGGGGGAGTTACTAGGCTCTATCAATCCTGCTTCTAATAATGACACTAAAATCTGTTTTAGTTCCTTTAATCTGTAGGGCCCATTCTATACATCGGAGAGTGCGTAGGAACTGCACCGTCCTTGATAACTACACGGTGTAAAACAGAACGAGGAGGAGGATAAGAAGGAGTCTTTTCTTCAAATACTTTTGAGGAATCTATCACAGCCATGTATCTTACTATTTCATTTTCAGTAAATCCCACTCCTATTGTATCCACTGTATTTACATCTATATCCACACTATTATTAGTGATAGGTATCTCCTGTACTTCTAACTGAAGGAACATACATAATAGGTATCCATATTCCTTTAGTTCAGATCTCAATTCGTCATTGGACATTAATACTTCAGGTATAGGTCTCACAGGAGGATCAACAGGTGTAGGAGGAGTAATATCTACCAAGGATAAATTTTCTAATCTATAATGACGTTCTGGTACCCAGTAAGAGCTATCTGGAAACCAAATGACCATGGTATCATAATTAATAGTAATCTTATTATCCTGGTGCCAATCTAATCCTAGTAATACATCAGCGGTAGTGATAGGGCCTATAGTGGCCGTCAGGTTGACAGTACGTCCTTGTATAACCATGGGAAGGGACACCGTACCCGGGGAATGACTGGTGCGACCATCAGCATAATGAACAGTGACGGGTTTGGTGTGAGGGGTAGGGACTAGTCCTAAACGCCTAACTAGGGCCTCGCTCACAAAGGAGCTAGCCGCACCGCTATCTACCAACACAGAGACATTCAAGAGTTCATCAGCATGCAGAAGGGTCTACAACAGTGTGAGGGACGGTTAAACCACCATTCAAGAACATAAGAGGACGCACACGTAGTGGTAGGGATGATTCAGCTCCTACAGAGGTTATAAAAACAGGCAAGCAAAAATTTATCTGGGGTACTATCTAAGGACCTGTCCAGGTTACCCCCGGCTGACAGGCCTACTGTTCCCCCTCCCCCCCAAATCCATAGGAACTAACCCCGAAGAAGACCCTGGCGGAAAAGCCACTGCTGGAGGGTCACGAGGGATTGAAGAGGGTGCGGGAGCCTGATTATCATAGGGGAACCCTGGGGATCCTGTCTGCACAGCATTCAGCCTACTAGGGGTAGCTGAAGGAATGCGTCCTGAAGTGGGACGAATAGGAGCACGCTGAGGGGTACGAGGAGGGCGAGCGTCGGGATGAGGGGGAGCACCCGAAAGGAACTTGGGGCACTCACGTTTAAGATGACCTACTTCCTTACAATGATAGCAGGTGTATGAGAGACATCCAGAGCTGAAAGGTCAGTCACACAGATATCTAATTCTTCTACATAGGAGTTCTCCTCCTCAGGGGTAAGGCTAATATTATTAATACGGGAACGGGTAGGAAGAGAAGGTGTGGAGAAGAAATCTGCTACTCGTAAAAGATGCTGGCGCACATGCTTGAGGGGCAGGTCAGTAAAACGGTAGGCAGAGAACTGGCGCTTGACTTCACGCAATAAGGGTCTACTGAGGCCCTGAAGGAAGCGAGCACGTACTTCTGCACCCGACAAATCCCTAATTCGTACCATCTGAGCATCAAACTCTTTCATATATTCTTTGAAGGACTTGGTACCCTGCTGCAAGGTGCCAAAGGATAATCTATCCTGCCAATCTGCATCGGGAGGGACTAAATGGTTCTCTAAACGCTTGAACAATTCTGCTACAGAGTTTGGGTAGGCATGAGAGGCAAGAGACTCACACTGGATGAGGTTAGCAAGTTCAGGAGTAATGCAGGTAGTAAGATAATGAGGAACTAGTACAGCATCAGAGAGGCGCCACCTATTGTGGTTCTGCCAGGACTCTGTGTTCTGGGTGAGCAACATAATGAAGGTGAAAAACTGTTGAGGGGTAGACTTGACATCCAGCTTAGGAAGGTTGGCAAAGAGGGGAAGAGCAGGAGGCTTAGGGGGATTAGAAGAATCAGTTTTTCCCATAGGGCCACTATCTTCCACTGCTACATAAGCGGGATAGAAGGAAGGGATAGGAAAAGTCTTGGGTAGGGGTCTAGAGGGAGCCACCGTTTCAGGATGGTGCCCATAGGAGAAGGGGACAGTATATTGCTCACGAAGAGAGGAATAGGCAAAATGATCATAATTCCTATCATCTAGGGGCATGGTACTGAAATCATTATTAACTTCTAAATCAGCCACACGGGTAGGAACCTGGGCAGCCTCATAGGCCGTCTCAGGGTAGGACCAGGAAGCAGGTGGGAAAAGGGACTGCACTAGGGCGCCCAGAAGGGCCGACAGGGGCCGAGGTACGACCCGTGTTAATAGCAGGCATTGAAGGCACAGGGTGGGAAGGAGGCCTAGGCATTGTTAGTGTGTGAGGACCTGCTGGAGGGGTGAGCCAAGGTTGCAGAAGGGGCAGGGGCCTGGTTCACAACGAAAGAAGGTTCATCACTAAATCTGACTTGGGAAATACGTTGTTCATAGGTAGGTGGGGTAATTGAGGGACGACGGCGACCACCAGCAACAGGAGAAGGAGGTGAGGTACGCAGAATACCTTGAGGAGTGAGATGGTGTACCGTTTCCAAGGAGTCCCGTCGGTTACCACGAGTATTGTTATTGTTAATGTTATTAGTAGTAGTATTATTATTATTATTGGTAGGTATAGGCGACATATCTCCACCCACTGGATCCATCTTTAATTACGTAAAGGAATAGGAATCAAAAGAAGAAAGCAACAAAAGAAAAAGGAAAAACCTTGAAGGTCTGCAGCAGGAACAAAATTAAAATCAATCCTTTTTAACAACAGTAATGGATAGGGAACCAAACTCCAAAGTGAGAGGAGTATCTGAAGCAGATGCAGATGCAGCCCGTTTAGGGGGAGAAGAAGGAGGGGTAGCAAAGACTAGAGCTTCTACTGGAGGGCGACCATGAGGAATAGGGCGTACATGCAGGCCTAAATCTGTTTGGCTATGATCTATAAGGAACTGCTGAGCTTCTTCAAAGGACATAAATTTCTTATACCTAATTACGTTATATTCACGATTCTGAACGATCTTCCTAGCGTCGGACCAAGAAAGGAAAATGGAGGACCATTGAGGCGTAATCACTACGTAATATTTAGCTAGACTATTATCGCTAGAAGAATGGGAAGGAGCAGTAAAAGATCGCCGTTGGCTCATGGTAACGCACCTGGTAGATCTTGAGCAGTCAAATGAGGAGAACGAGGAGAAGGCGACTTATCTCGGGTGTCTGAAACCGAACCAGATTGACGACGCACGTAGGGACGATGTTTCCAGCGCCAGGTGGTCGTAAGTATCCGGTTTCAAGAATTCTGCGTCCGGCGAAGGGTCGTCTAAATACGAAGCAGGCACGATGCAGAAAAAGGGTAATCTACGAGACGCTAGCCGTCTCTCTATCGTCGAACCAAAACCAGCAACTGTCTACGGCAGTAAACCATCTTTCTAAGGAAACAAGACGAGGAGCAGGAGCTATATACGAAAGGATTTTCCGCTTCGAGCAGGTCTAACGTCTAGGCAGGGCGTGTCCTGAATCAGGCAGCACTATCCTCCTAGCTTGACGGCGACCCGCCCATTACCTGTCAAGTACGTGTCGTCTTCTTTTTCCCAGCCGCGGAAGGGTTGATTCAATGACGTATGTTGCAAAGGATCGTCGTCTCGCTCTCTATCTAAACTACCTCCGAGTCCATTGTTACGCCGCAAGCCTCGGCCGCCACCTCTACCTCTACCTGTCCTGATACTACCTAAACTAGTGAGGCTGCTTCTATTTACACCCCTAGCGAAAGACGACCGAGACGAACCAGATCTCAATGCATTTACATATGTACTACTGTAATACGCCATAGGCCATTTAATCAAACCCGTTTACTCCAGGAAAAGAGGAAGGAAACACAACTAAACTGCCGTGACCCAAGCTAATATGTGCTAATTCATTTAACACACGCCGAGTGACCACACAAGGAGTGGAACGTGCATAAATGGTCACCAACGGTCCAACAGGCTCGGGCCGACCTGGCCCTCGCCTGCAGAAACACAGAAACACAAGCAGGTGCACAGATGCACGCCTGTCCACTACATTCTACAAAAGGATAAGGACCACTAATATAGTACGCGGCGCGGCGCCCAAAGGCACCCACTATACCACAGTACTGTTACGGGGACAATCATGTCCAAACTAGAACTGCACGTAACCTAGGAACAACCGAGGCCAAGGCCTAATTTACGTCCGACCACACACGAATTGTTACGCGACGTAACACGTTCAGAACATAAGAGGACGCACACGAACGGGCCACAACACGTTTAGTTGGGTAGGGAAGATTTTTTCAGCTTTTCCTTAAAACCAGGAGGTTATTAAAAAAAAAAAAAAAAAAACAGGCAGGCAAAAAAAAAATTTCATTTTTTCTGGGTTTTTTTTACATCCTTTCTTTCTTGGTAAAGGA
>RPFO01001497.1:0-21967 GCA_009746045.1 Mesostigma viride | reverse complement strand
ACCCTATAGTGACCCTATAGTGACGGCCTAGGAGGGGTCTCACCCTAAACCCTAAACCCTAAAACCCTAAACCACTTGCAAAAAACATAAGTGCCCGCCTGCCACCACTGCTCACCAAGCTTGTGACATTTAGGCTGGCATCTGTCACCACCCCTGGCAGAATTGTGAGGGTGTGTGTTGGGGGTGTGACAAGGATGGCGAAAAATTGCACGTACTTACTCTTATATAAAGAACGCCCAATTTTTCGCCACCCTGCCACCCCTTGGCGCGGGTCATAGGAGGTGTTTGTCAAGGTGTGAGAGTGATGGCGAAAAATTGCACGTACTTACTCTTATATAAAGAACGCCCAATTTTTCGCCACCCTGCCACCCCTTGGCGCGGGTCATAGGATGTGTTTGTCAAGGTGTGAGAGTGATGGCGAAAAATTGCACGTACTTACTCTTATATAAAGAACGCCCAATTTTTCGCCACCTTGCCACCCCTTGGCGCGGGTCATAGGAGGTGTTTGTCAAGGTGTGAGAGTGATGGCGAAAAATTGCACGTAAGTAGTCTTAAGAAAAGAACGCCCAATTTTTCGCCACCTTCCCCCACTGGCCGGCGCTGAGGTGGCGTGGGTTGTTGGAGGTGGCGAAAAATTGCACGTACTTACTCTTAAGAAAAGACCGCCCAATTTTTCGCCATGGCCTCGCAGGGTGAGGGAGCCGGCGAGGGCCGCGCGGCGGGGTGTGCAGAGTGTTAGGGATATATTACTCTGGAAACTCATACGACCTATGCAAGAATCCCATACGACCTGTGTCGATGCATGAGAGGTTTACTCTGGACGTTTAACCCATAGTTAGAACTGCATTTCGAGACGAATGAAAATTGTTTTCAGCATGCATTGACGCGTTGTATACTGCATAAACGAATTCATTAAAATTTATATCACGTTCACATTCGTTATCAGCTCAACAAGAGCGAAATGGCAAGCTCGTTGCCGTCGTCAACAAGACGACACTCTACTCCTTGTCCTTGGAGTTTCCAGTCTGGCTCTTCACAACGTTCGAGCCGGTCTTCCTCTTGTAGACATGGCCGTGGGAGCTTGACGCTTCCTCGCGGCTCCTCTTCCTGCCATGGGAAGTGGCGGTCTTTGCGTCCTCGAAACCCTTCTTTGCCTCCTCCCATGCCTTGTAGAGGGTAACGGGGGCAATGCCTGGCTGGCGCTTGGACTTGGAGAAGCCATCGACGAATTCGTCGACCATCTTAACGCATCCGTCGGCTTGGTCGAGGCGAATCCACTCACATCGGTCCTCGACCTTCCTCGGCCTTGCCGCGTTCCTCTCGTAGACCCACTCGACGCAAATTTTGGGCGTCTTGCGGTCGACATCGTCATATCCAGCGTCGTGAATCTTGAGAACCTCGCAGGTAGGGCCGGTGCCTCCAACAGCACCGGGTGCCCCGGACAAGAGAGAGACCTGATGCGTCAGGTATACGAGCTGGTCCGATATCTTTGTCTGGCCGTCCTCGAGACTATCGAGGTATTTTCCAAGCGTGGCCAACGCCTTCTCGCAAGGCCCTGCGTTTCGGGAAGCCATGGCTACCGGCAGAGGGCTTGTAACGTGAGATGCGTGACCTGCACGTGATTTTGCCTATTTGTGCACCGTGTGCAAAGGTCCGTTACGTCTGCTGGCACGGCCTGGACAGGACGCGAAGGTGGCTGGACTTGTACAAGTGTCGAACTTGGCTAAATTTCGGAGCGATGCAAGTCTAAGGTGGCCTCTACCACGTGGCGAGTTCTGGGACGTGAATTCAGGTAAACGGACTCGTAAGCTCGCGCGTACTCGGGGTCGTTTCTCATACGCCTGAACGAAGATTCTAGAGTGTCCACGAGAGTGAATTTTCCAAAGCAACCACCCATATATTAAAAATATAATTACTTACAGCAGAGTGAAATCACTCAAACCAAAGCAAACGCCCAGCTATAAACCTATATACAGAGCCATGTCAAAGCTCTATACTACGATAAGACCAATGGAAACGCCTAACGGGAGGAACCTAATAGCCCTGCTGCACCGCAAAATCAGCCCGCGTACGGCGGAGCATGATGTCAGCCATGGCCCGAGTCAGCGCCACCGACAAGCGCTGACGCCAATATGACGTCCAGGTCCGCGCCGACCAGGGGGCCCGCTGGCCCTCCAGGTCCAGCCGGTCCTCCCGGAGCCGGCAACACTCCTTGAAGAAGGCGGAGGTCAGGGGCCCCATGGCCCCAAACTCCTCCAGGACAAAGGGCACCACACGATGGTGCCCGACGTCGCCGTAGGCCAGGAGCTTGGCCCGCTCCGCCCGGTCCGCCGTGTAACCTGCCGTGAGGGAGGCCCCAGCCACGTGGCTAAGAGCCAAGGGCCGCGCCACCGAAACGTCAATAAGCAGATGCCGGCCACCCCCTCAAAGTCCAGCACCACGATGTCAGGCCGGTGGTTGGGGGAATAGAAGGCAGCGCCATCCGCATCCTCGGACCGGATGTTCGCGTGGGGGAAAACCGACCGGATCATGGCGAGCACCACCGTCAGGAGGACAGTGTGCAAATACAAATACCAATTCTGATTCTGTTGGCCCCCCATGCAGGCAAGGTAGTGAGTCCCCGTGGGATCCAGCGGCTGCCCACAGCTACCACAAGGCCGCCCGGCCGGAACAAGAGGCTGCGGGGCAAATAGCTGGTGCCGGAGCGCCACCGAGTAGTGGCTGGGAGCCAAGGCGAATGGGGGGCCATGGGAAGAGCACGAAGGTACGCCGAGCCCACACTCCGCAAGGAAAGCGAGAACAGCCACGCACGTCCCTGGGCGTTTAGGTCCGCGAAAAGAGCAATCCAATCAGCCGTGTGCAGAATACCCGCGTAGGTTTTCTGGTGTTTATCGATGACGCGAGCAGGGGACGCCACCCATATATAATTCATAGAAATTACTTGCCATGGCAGGAACATTTTTTTTCTCTAGTCCTCGGACTTTCTCGAAACGCAAAATTACAACGAATTTCGCCACAGCCGTTGGGACCGTGTAAGAATCATCACCAGCAGCCCTGTCGAGGTGCACGAGGCTTAAAGATAAACGACCACCATTCCGAAACAGATATGGATCAGTCAGGTTCATATAATTGTGATCGTTGACGCATGTGTAAGTCGTAGCTACAGCCCCACCAGAGCAGAATTCTGAAAAAAGCACTGCGTGCTCATCCAAATTGTTCTCAGCCCCTCGAAAGTTAGGCGATGTCACGCCAAGTATACTCTTCCCAGCTGCTCCCTGGATGTTAACTAGATAGGCTGCATGCCCACCTCCTCGCCAGTCCTCGTCGATGATTGGGGCTCTCGGGTCTGGCTTTATGACAAATTCTGCTCGCCTCGTTGTGGCGTCAAAGGAGAGTGACTTGTTGCTGTCCAGTAAAATCTGATAAAAAGTGGGATACTCCATGCTTTATTGTGATATATAGAAGAGATATTTAGTTCTTGTCTTGCATCCTATGTCTATGGGGGCGGTGTTGCAGGAGTGCCCCACTTGGCCACGAGGTACCCGCGGATCAGCTCCAACTCGGCGGAGGTCTTGGCGGTATTGTAGATGAGGATCTCGCCGATCCACCCGTCAAAGGCGCGGACTGCGTTAGTCGTATCGCCACCAATTGCGAGATTGCCGGTGAACGTTTCGGGATTTGACCCGGCATCCGCGTCTGCGGTACGCCCGTCGAATCTGGTTCTGAAAGTGTTCAATACCGTGTCCACCGAAAGCGCGAGGACGTGCTGCTGGTTGTCAAAAAAATTTTGTCTCGATGCCATCGCGACATATAGCTGGGTTGTCCCAGGACCCTGTGTCACGGCTACGACGGGACCTGTGGAGTGGTAACTGAGTCGATTCGCTCTCGCCGTCATCGTGCTTCCTATCATGAATCCTCTGATAATGTCCGTGGTCCCGGGGTTGTTGGTATCAGGGTAGGTAGCGGTCGTCAGCTGTTTGGCGACTATCACCACGGACGACTTGGTCCCGATAGATCCCCAGAATGTAGATGACGAGGTCAGAAGTCCCGAGCGGAGGTTGATGAAGCGGAGGGACGTCTTCCCGTTGAGCTCGGTGGTGTCCAGAATGGGCGTCTTCGCGGAATTGGACTGCGTTACGTGATACCCCGAGGCCAGGTTCTTCTTATCGTTCATCCGCAACACGTTGCCGCCCGCGGTGCTCTGGACGGCGGTCCCCGTGGTGTCGCTGCACAGGGTGCTGCCGTCCGACGGGTCGTACCACGCGTACAAAGCGGGGTCGACGGCTGGGTCGTACGAGTACGTGAACGAAAGCGTATTGGAGGCCGCGTTGCCACTCCCCCACGATGCGTCTATCACCGTGTTTGCACCCACGTTTACAGTCGTTGAGAAGTTGGCCATAGTTGGAGTGACGTCGAACGTGTAAGAGTTTCTACTTCCCAGGAGGTTTGAGGCCGCCCCATTGGTAACGGTGATGTCGCCCAACACAAAACCAGTTACAGGCCTGTTAAATGTGGCAGTCACGGTCACTGGAACAGCAGTAGGCGTTGGGCTGCCAGTCGTGAGGGTTACAGTATTCTTGGCACGCCTCTTCCGCGTGAGTAGTGGGCAAATGCTATAATCAAACGACATCAAACTAATCTACAATATCATGACACTATTTTTTGGAGTTTCGTGGCAGTGGATATTGAAACTTCCCAACCAGAACCGGCCCTTGTTTTGCTGGCAAAAGTGAGGCCCTGCCATCATCTGCTAGGTTTGGCGTATCAAAGATCAGTATCTGCCTGTTTAAGGGGTTGGCAACTATCCTAGGGTCTTTGAGATAATCCATCGAAGACACAGTATACTAGGGAGGAAGATTTTTACAGCTGGACGACGGCCTGGCGACCTGCGCCGATGTCCATGCGCGACTCGTGTTAAGCCTCCCACGGTCCTTAATTTAGGACTTTGTCCTAAATTAAGGACCAATTTACTATAACCGAGGTACCGGGGGGGGGGGTCACTATATGGACCGTACCCCATGTGGACCGTACCCGGCATGATGTACCCGACCCGTGGTACCGGCACATGGTACCCGGATTCCGTACCCGGGTACCGGGTATAATGGCGGGAAAGTAGGTACCTCGACCAAAAATATAACCGATTTTGGAGCGAAAAAGTGGGTGCGGGAATGATCTGAGGTGGATATGGCGACCTGACAATCGTGGCCGGCGTTTTCACGTGCGTTTATCATTTCGGGCGCCCAGTAGCAAAAACGAAAGGTCGTTAGTTATGCTTAAAGGCTGTGAAATTTTCTGCGCAAGTTTTTATGTGTAGCGCTGTAGCACAGCGGCACAACACAAATGGGTCGCAGATCGCCTGCTCGCGGAGGGTCGATTTTGGCACAAACATGTTAGTGTATTAGCAATGGTGGTGCGAATCAAGCCAGGAAATTTTTGTGGACGATTTTGATTATAGTCTGGAGTTTATAAACGGAGTATTTGACATGGGAGCGCCTGGGCCGTGATATTCTTGCCCGATTTCCATTGTCGACCATGTTTTAGGGACGTTCAGGCTGGGCAGCGAGCGCACCTTATAGGTCTTCACTTTCGGTATTTCTTGGACCTAGAACGCAGCACAAGCGTGGTTTATATCATTTTCGAACCGGTTGGCCAGCTTTGGTGCGCTCAGCTCTCGGAAAGCTGACCTCGCTGCGGATTTCAGCGACTTTTTTGCAACCATCTGGAATGAGGCGACGTAAGTAGCAGGTACGTGCCGGGGTGCCCTAGATCATGAGTGTAACTGGCAACGCTGTCGTGGTGTTTTGAGTCAGTAAGCTATGCCTAAAAAGAGGGGACGCTCTCTGTGCACATAACTGTCACACATAGTTGGTTTACGTCATACAATTTTTTACGTCTCTATCTTCGTCGTCCGCTGCAGCTAAAACACACATGCGTAAGAGCAGTTTTACTCATGTGTTAGTTATAAACCATGGTCCTATGGCCTGCAGTTGTTCAGGGTGTTCTCAGACAGTATATACAATATGGTTTAGGTGTTACATGCACCCTGAATTCGCTCACAAAGCGTTGCATGTTAGCACAACGTTGTTCTGTAACTTGATTTGGCTGCATTCATGTGTTAGTTGCAATGCAAATGCAATGTTTTTTCATCGCTGGGTGGTGGCCAGCATGTCCGTGATGTCAAAGAAGGCTTGGCATATGCTTAGAGAAAGTTTACCGCAAGGGGTGGGCCATGTTCAAGCCGGGCAACCTCAGCAACCATGCAACCGTATATTGCATTACCTGCACCATCTGTGACACCGTGAAGCACGCGTATATATAGAGGCAGCCACAGCAGGGTATGGCCTTGTTATACGCTGCCCCGCCATCCCAAGGCCTCGTAGGGTCCCCTAGCGCTTGTAAGATGCTCAAGGGACCGTGTGGATAGCATGGTCATGCGTTGACACTAATTGGTCCTATTGGTCCTAAATTCTCATTTTGACCAAATTCGCGGTTTGAGGCCTGCCATGGGCCAGGGTCCATTCAGGCACTAAATGTAATTATTTGAACCCAGGTTTTTGTCCAAAATTCAAAAAGTGTGTTATCTGTCAGTGGTAAAAATGCCAGGGTCAAAATTTGATGTTTGCACATATATTTTTTAATTCAAACTGGTCCTAAAATAAGGACTTTTCTTGGGAACATGGACACTCGGACTCGGCAAAGATGTACAAGACGAGGTCCGTGCCACCTGTCTTGGAGACGCGGAGAGTGACGACGCTGGCCGTGCCCCTCAAGTCGAGACCTGACTGCCACCCCTCTCCAGCGGATGGCATGTTAAGGTGTGCTGCCATAGTGAAATATCGCGTGGGCCAATATGCCTCAGTCACGGTAATGGAGGCTGGAGCCCCAATGTTCCCTTGGTCGCCAAAAGTCGAGAGCAGATTCACCCATGCCTCTGTAGGACCCATAGAGTACGCTGGGGTCTGGTAATTCCCGTTGATGTCAAATTGGAAGCCAGTGAGCGTGTCGCCAGTATGGAAGAACATAGTATTACCAGCACCGTTCGCAACGTCAGCGGCAGCAGAAACTTGGACTGCCAAAAGCTTCGAGGCGCTCATGGAAGATAAGCTCGCCTTCATTGAGTATGCGTTACTCGTACCAAGCGACTGCTTTGTTGAAGTCCAAGTATTCCACGTGTATGGGATAGTCCCACCTTGTGCCAGCCGACTAGACAGGACCTGGCCGATGACATCTTCTTGAAATCGGTACACTTCGATGGACCAATAGATATCCTTGAGAGTATACGATAGGCCAGCCCCTGCTGCACTAGGGATGAGAACACCGGCATCCATCAGTGTCACCCTGACCTCGATTGGTGGCATGAGAGACATGTCCACAATCCTTGGATTGCCGCTAAGAAACCCGATAAAATGATCAATGCACCCTGGTTTAGCGTCGGCTTCCGCAATATTCGCCACAGGGGCCGCGACGGCATTGTCAGCCCATCCAGCAGGCCTCTGAGATTGGTTGTAGCTCGACCCTCCATGAGACGCGAGCAGAGTATGGTACAACTGGCTATAATCGTTGATGTTGTCAACTTGCTGTCCTCCAACCAAGACTTCTAGTCGCTTGATTAGAGACGAGGTGTGTGACGGAAATGTCGCATATCCAGCGGTAGTAGCCGTCCATCCCTTGAAGTTCATGCAGATGGTGTGCAAGTCGCAAAAACCGGACGTAGGCAGGCGCACGCTGATAGTCGACCCGTGACGCACGTCAGTGGCCGCGGAGGTAGTGGAGAGCTGCACCCTTTGGGTCATGTGCTGCCCGAGGGACTTGATGACGTGCTGCATTGAGCGGGGGATAGCGCGATCCATCGATGTATACCCATGTGCTTAGATTATTTTACCGTAAGATCTCTCCTAGTAATGGGTTGTCTTGTCGGTGAGCCTCGACCCTCTTGTCAAAGCTCGAGAGTGCCTTCAACCCAGCGTCCGCGAACCCCGCGATGTTGCTGAGCACCGGCGTGTTCCTCACGATTTCTCCTGGCACCCCTCCAAAAACGGCGTCCGCGGTCTTCAACAAAGCCTGTGCCGTGCGCGCGCCATGGCCGACCTTTCGAATAGCATCCCCCGCAGCATGGCCGACTTTACGAACGACAGAGGCGACCTTTCCGAAGACTCGATCAAACATTTCAACTTTGATATGGTATAGGCTGAGAAAATTTGTCGTCTGGGTCCTTGAGCGCGACGTACTTCAAGACCCGCGATATCTTGCGGGCCTCTGAGCCGATCACTTTCTGCGGCGAGATGCGGAAGGCTAGCTGAGCAACCCAGTCGGTGTACACGTCTATCGGCTGGTCATCCTCGTCCAACAACCGCAACGAGATGGAAGTTGGCGACTCTCTCAAATGCTGCCACAGAGGCTGGTACGACATCCACACTATGGGCTCCAGGTACTGCGACATCACTGGCAGGACGGCAAGGAGCCCGCCATACTGGGCGCCCTGGGGGGAAGATACCACATTCCCGCGGACTAGGTCGGTGTACACGAACACGGAGCTCAACCGACCGTTTGTGGCAGGTCTGTTCGAAGTGAGAGACGTCGTGGATTGGTATGCTAGTGGGAGAAGGCCGAGTACCCTTCCTGCGTATTCAGAGACCTGGATGGAAAACGCATTGGGAGATGAAAAAGTGTACTTGCTCTTCGCGCGATCGTATGTCACCGTCATCCCAGGGTCGTGCACTCGTAGTGCGTTCTCAATGTTGGCCCTGTTCTCCAAACACGTGTATGAGCCGTGGGGGAGAAATATCTCATGGGTGTCTGATGTTACTTGTGTGGTGAAAAGGAACTTGTTATTTCTCGAAGTGATGTGCGCTTGCTCGTATGGGACTGAGAGTAACTCGAGACCCACGTCGTGGAAGTCGTCCAAAAGGCCCATGGGGATGTCCCACGTGGGAGCAGCCAAGTCACCCCTCGCCCTGTCAGCAGTTCTAAGGGTCAAAAGGATCGTCTCTTGAACATGGTCTTTCATATGCTTAGCTCTCTACCATCAACTCCGATTTGATTTCGGGTCTATTCAGAACTACCACTTCGCCCTCTTTTGCGTCCTTGAAAGCGCGTTTGAGAGCGCGCTTTCCTTTCCCAGTCATAGGTTTCTTTCTACAATACAAAAACGCGGCCTCGATGAACTCTCGTGGCATGCTAGGGTACAGTACCATCCACTGAGAAATCTCGATCAGGTCAGACTCTGTGAAAATTGGATCCATTGCGTAATATTATCACACACAGATATTTTTTAGGCACGGATACCCGTAGCCATTCCCAAGGCAGCTAACCTGGCTGCTCTCATCCTCTCTCTTCCACCCGAGCCAACTACCACTGGCTCACCGCCCACCGTCCTGCCTTGGGGCCTTTTATGAATTCTGTTGATATGAGTCGTCCTTCCGCCTTGGCTTTTAAAGTCCCTCGTGCATCCAGGCTCGGTGCACGGAAACCGGGCAGGTCCGGTTCCGGTATCTGATGTCAAAGGTGGCGCTGGCTCTCTAGGCACCGCGGTCTCACCGAAGACAAACATGGGATCCGTTCCCATTTCCGCCGTCTCCTTCCTCCCACTCGCACCACCTCGGTATATCTTCAACCTTCTACCGACCCTGAACCTGTTGCTCTGCGGGAGCTGCTGGTGGCGCCACTACAACCGGCTCATCGGGTGTTGTAGCAGCTGCCGTCGTCGCGCCGCCAGCCGCGGTTGCTGGTGTGGCGACGCTTACGCCACCTCCTAATGAGTTGTCGATTGGCATCATCGGGACGCGAACCGGTTGCGCGACGTTGGACAGGGCCGCCAACAGAATCGCGTCTCTGAACCCGCGAGCTTCCGCTACTTTCCCCTTGGCAGCGGGAGCTCTGTGTGGTCGCGAGTTGATTACGATCGTGTTCTTGACGGAATTGGAGGACCTAGAGGAGACTCTTGTGGACGTCGTAGTGGTAGGCGCGCGTTTTCGTCCTGAGCGCGGCCGCGTTTCGTTTTCCTTGGTGGCATGTTTACTTATGCGAGAGATTTTTATGCGCTCGTCCACGTGATCGTCTTCGACACAGCCGTTGCGGCGGTCCCAGCTCGGGATTTGCAGAAGTTGTTGGATAGGGTGATAGGGGCAGAGTAGCCTGTTGGTGGGATCCGGTTTAAATGTAGCAGGATTTGGAACTTGCCATCATCTTCTGTGTACCCGGGGACGACGGACCAATAAGGCGCGAATATCAGGAATGGGAGCCCGGTTCCCACTGCTTTTGCCTTCATTCGATAAGGGTTAGAGAGGTCGAGGATGGTTGGTAAGGCACCCGTGAAATTGACGCGAAGGTACACGTGCTCCAAGGACGTTGGCAAAGTGAGCTCGCTTTGGTTGGCTGGGTCGTGGAATGACAGCGTGGCCGTGGGGGTACCGTGCCATAGCTGAGGGATGAAGTAGTCGTACACAGGAGGCCGCAGACCGGGGATGGTGTGGGATATCCTCCGCGTCTCGTTGATGTCAGTGAACTGGGCGACGTCTAACCCATGAGTTGTGCCTATTAGCACCAATGCGTTGTCATAATACCCACACACGCTCGTATCGAGGACAAGAGCACCGGGTCCAGAAAGGGTGGGACTGAGCACAGTGGCAAATGTGACCGTTGCAAGGTGAGTGAGCCCACCAACGACTGGTACAAACGTGTTTGCGAGGGTGGACGTGATGGTTACCGTGTTTGTCCCTGGGGTGAAGACATTTGTACCCCCTGCCCACTCCGCTCCAAAGACACATGTAACCTGCCCGGCAACATTGCTCACTTTTGTCGGGTCGAACCCCATGACAACGCTGAACTTCTTAATGGCTTGACGGGCTGGAAGTACTCCATAGAGTTGGACAGGGTACGTCACGAGTTGCGCCTCATAAGACGTTGTTGGGCACTTGACCACTGTGTGAATCATGCTTTCATCCGTCAATGTGAGCTCCTTGAACCATAGATTGGTAGCTCCAGGCACTGGCTTTGTTACGGAATACTTGCCGAAGATGGAACAGTTCTGCCCCGCGGTGCCCCGGTGTCGTAGTTGGATCACATCTCCTCCCTTTGTACAGGTCCCGGAGGGGTTATTCGTGAAGATGGAATCTAGCTCAACAGCCGTGAGATCGTCTTCGATGTTCGCTATTTCAATGGCGTGGTATTCTCCTGACAGGTGCATAACTGGCCGTAGGGGCATTGGCACGTATGGATCAATGATATCTGTTGGCGTGGATGTGAAAATCCCGGCGCTGTTTGAGATTTTTGTCATCTGACTCATCCTAGTTGGGAGTGTCTTGGCTATATACCTCTCGACTATTCCGTCAGACCGTCGTCGAAACGCAACCCAGTAACTCAACTGCTGCCTCCACGAGCTATTGAGTGTGTATCGCACTCTTGCCTTGAGGTTGTCATACAGGTCGAGAGCATAGTCGGAGTGGTGAAGGTTGACCCCAAGCATGGCCCAATGGGTCGTTTGAGCGTTTCTCCAATTTGAGTGTCCGTCCGTAACGGCCGGATGATACTTTCCAGATAAACTCATCGTGTTCTCAGCAAATGACACAAAAGCGTCATTGCTTCCAAGATACATGCGAAAACACATGCAGAACGGACCGTCTATTAACTCGTTTGCAAAAACGACACACTTTGATGGAGCCGGCGTGGCTGTTTTTATCAAATAAAAGCTCGTGGGGTCATTCGGTTCAAAGTAGTACTTCGATGACTCTGCCTGAGAAGTCGTGAAGATATTACGAGAAAGGACGTCTAAACTGCGAAGGGTGTCATGAGTCCCTTCTACTGTCGCGTTCTCCCCAGAGAGGTTGGGGTAGTCTCTTGGGCATGTGAAGCTGTAATAAATGTCCGTATTAGCGCTTTCGTGGTCGGTTGGTGTGTACGTGAAATAGTTAATCCCTGACAAGGTTGCCTTGACACCCCCCTCTATATGCAAGTTGAAACTGACTGGGTTTTCGAGGTTCATCCCCCACCCAACGACAGGGTCCGCCAGTGCTGTAATTGCTATCCTCATTGGATTCGCGTATGATACAAACTTGCTCTTTGATCGTATCCCACTAGAGGTTGTAGAAAGTTTCGAGACACCTACCATGACCCCCGCCTTCCTAGTCGTAAACGAGGTAATGGTAGAGTCATCGAAGAGGTCTAGCTCGTAACTCAGCCATTTTCCCGTGTCGGTACTTGTCAAGTTGGTAACTAGAGCATCCTCACCACGCAGTCCTCCGTTCACAGATAGCGTGAACCCGCCAATCGTCGGAGAGGCCTCCGTGAGTCGAACGTTGTTGATGTACCATCGCAAAGGGAGTTTTCTCAGGTAGGCGCTAGGGACGCAATCTTTGATGCCTTGTACTATCGAAAGCCCTGGGATGCATTCATACGTCTGAAAAGGGTAGGTGACTACTAGCCAAGTGACAGCGTTCAATTCATCGATCCTGCCAATTCTCCAGCTAGAGAGTTTTGCATAGGATCGGGTTATTGTGAAAGAACGCCCGGTTAGCGCGGCAGGGCGGTTGTGGTCTCTCATGGTGGAAAACGAGATTTGCTCGACTAGCAAAGGGCTACCCGAAAATCGCGTCCCGCCATATCCAAAATACAGGTCCTTGAAATACGGGTATCCGACATCTGGGTTAACCAAGTTGTTCCCCGCTGCATAAAATGAGGACTGGTAGTCTCTCGCGACAAAATCGCAAATTCCGCTACTTCTCCGCTGTTGACGATGTATGGCAACTCAACACGCACGTCTTGGTCATTGATGACGCTAAAGGCATTGTCATGAGAAGCCGTCGTTCCATCTTCATAATGCATGACAAATGGCGCGTTTGGATTTGTCAGAGTAGTATAGCCGATACCCAAGTTGTCGAACAGAAAGTCTAGCTGTGTGCGGGTCGGTATTCGATGGCCTGGGTCTTGGAGCGTATCAGCGTCAAAATGGAATGACATGACCCCATTGCTCGGTGTCTCGATGTCTATGAAGCTGCTTTTTACGTACATGTTTTCGAATATGGCTTGGTCTTTAAACCACGATTTCCCATCCACTACCAGCTTAAAAAATGACTCGATAGGGTCCGCGGCCGTCTCCTCGTCGTAATCATCGCCTAAACGCAAACTTGTTGGCTCACTTGGGTAACACACCCGCACGCCATCAACAATCGTATGCAAGTCAAATGGATGAACCTGGGATAATTGCAACGCTACAATGTCCTGTTCAACGCTTGCGATTCGCGCGTCTGTTTCTTGGTCGACCGTCAAGCCGGTTGCGAGGTTTATGGGCCGGTTGAGAGTCGAAATCACTACCATTTATTATCTGCCTAGAATATAAACATGGCCTCTGAGGCTTCAGAGACCCCAACGAGCTACCAAGACGAAACCTTCGCCGAGACGCGGGAAGAGCAGGTTGACCTGGTCAAGACAATTCGAAAGGGACAACCGCTGAATGATGAACAGAAAAAAGCCCTTCGCGACAAAATGAGAGTTTACCAGCAACGCGCAAAAGCCGAGAGGGAGAAGAGACGAAACGAGGAAAAGGAGGCAGAGATAACGAAACGTAAGGTCCTTGCAAAGGAATTGGAGATTCAGCGGCAAAGGCTAGTCGAACTGGAGCTGCAAGAAGCCCGTAACAAATCGCGCATTGAACGCCTTCTCGCTGAAGATTCTGTCGCCTCAACCCCCGCCGACACGCCAAAACCAAGACGGGGTCGAAAGCCCAAGGAGACAGAGCCGGACTCTCCGCCATCCCCGATCAAGACCCGACAGCTCCCACCTCAACCACCGCCACCTGTCGCGATGACGCCATACGAGATGCGCATGGCCGCCATCCGCGCGTCTCTCCTTGCTAGTCTGGACGATTAAAATGTCTTCAGAATGATAATGGCTATCATCGAAGAGCGACGAATTCATTCACTCGAGAACAAAGACATCAAGCAACGATACGCCCCACAGCGTCCTGCTCCACCGAATATGCCGAGTCTTCATTTCATCGCAAACTTCTGCGGAGCTCGACGGTCTGGGAAAACTACATCGGCAGTCAACATGGCGAAGGCTTACTTTGCTAACAACTCATTCGACAAGCTGTACCTCATTTCAGGGAGTGCCCACACGGAGCCAAAATACAAGGAGCTCCCGGAACCAGCTATGACGATGGAAGTCTACTCTAACCTGGCATTCGATGGGATGATAGATCATATCAAGTCTGACCTCCACGAATACGAGAGGTACAAGGACGATCTCAAGGTCTGGGAAACGTTCAAACGCGAATACGTGGATGGGAATAAAAACGCAGAACTCATGGACCTCTCCATGTACCTACGCCTTGATGCAATGAACTGGGATAAACCTGCGACAAGGTTCGAGCACGGTCCTCCTTCGTCGCTCATTCTGATAGACGACATGCAAGGCAGTGCCCTCTATCAGAGCTCTAGCAAAAACGCTGTTGCGGCTTTCGCGTTCAAACACAGACACTTCCTCACGAGCATGATTTTCCTGACACAGGCGTACACGAGCGGTGGCGTACCACGAGCAGTGCGAGCGAATATATCGTTTCTTGCGCTGTTCAGAACGAAGGACCATCGAGCCGCGCGACAGATCGCGGAAGAGAGCGCGGGGCTGTGGCGCCGGACGAGTTTCTCGCGCTATGGGACCACGCCGTCAAGGACGATCCTCACGACTTCTTTGCTGTCGACTTCGACCAGCGCGACCCGAAAAAAATGTTTCGTCGAAACTTCAATACATTTCTCTCGATAAAATAATTTTCTCTGAACATGATATACTATGGATATTCCGTCCACCAAACGATACGCAGGCGCCGAGAAGGAGTACGTGTTGGACACCCAAGCACTCCTCCGATATTGTTCGGGTTCTCGACTGGGCAGAAAACTCTAGAACGTGTCGTCAGGATCCTTCAAGAAGCAGGCCACCACGACACGATTCCGTCCACCTGTCACGACATGAGCCCCGAAATCCGATTGGCCATCCTCGCCTTGGTGGGCGATCGCAGGCGTCCACGTGGGCGCTCACCCTCCAAAACGGAAAAACGACACGAACCGAAACGGCCTCGAGGGCGCCCAAGGATCCACCCCGTAGGGTATAAAAAGCCTCGAGCCAAAAAATTGTCTCATGTTCAGTCATCAGATGACGGTGACCGTAGAGGAGCGTCGCGAGCAATGGCGACGGGCCCAGGCGAAGAGGCGAGCAATCGCCCGCGACCAGACGAACTGCATCTCGGCGAAAAGCAAGGTCAAGAAGGGCGTCTGGAATCCCAGTGACCGATGGATCGCAAATAACCCCGAGTGCGCGGAAAAAATCGGCTTGCAGGCGACCTCTCCACCCTCGCCGGAGCCACCGCACCATGAGGAAACTCCCGCGAGCTGGAGGAGGGCGGTACTGGACCTTCGACGAGGCCGTCGCCGCAGCGGAAGCGCGACCAGAGCAGCACGAGCGTGGCAGGCCATCGAAGGAGCGCGGGGCGACTCGCAAGACCGCTTTGGGATACATTGGCAGGATGCGGGTCCTGCTCGACAAACTGGGGTGCTCGCAGTACGAGTCCGTTGATTGCCTTGCCGACACAGCTCGTGTTCTTCGCGTGGTGCACGAGACATCAGAACCCAAGCGCAAGACCCAGCACTCGAAGGACGACGCCTGGAGGGAGAATGAGAAGCAGCTCCTCGGGGTCATCAACGGCGTGAACCGAATGATGCCGCCCGAGAAGAGGCTCCCGAGTCACGTTACGGACGCGTACACTGCTCGTGTCAGAGAGCTGAAGGTTGGTGACCTGGACAGACGGTTCGACCGTGCCGAGAACAAGCCGCTGAGGTACACGTACGAACAGCTCCAGAAGATCGCCAAAGCAGAGTACGAAGCCGATCCCACGTCCGACGCCGCGCTCATGGGCTTGATCTATCTCTCGGGTGAAGATCTACCACCGACGCGTTACAATCACGACCAGATGCGCATCGTCGACTCGGTCGCTGAGCTAGGACCGCACGAGAACGGCTACATCCCGAGCGAGAGGAGATTCTACATCCAGAATTTCAAAACGCAGCACAGCATGCCAGTTTATGACGTCGTCATCCCGAAGAAGTACGGAAAGCTCATCAAAGCGTTGGATGCCCGTGCTAAGGCTGGACAGAAATTCCTTTTCGAATCAGAGCCTGGCATTCCGATCAAACACGAGCTCTACAGCGCCCGTTACAACCGGATTTACGGAGGCATCGATGCCACGCGACAAGCATACATCACTCGTTTCCTGAAGGGCGCTTCATTTAAGAAACGTAAATGGGCTGGCGACATGATGGGCCATGACGTACTGACAGGAGCCGTTTACGAGAGGCAGGGTGGCGAGACTGGCGGACGTCGGCTGAGGCCGAGGAAAAAGTAGATAGTTTCCCGTGGGAAATTTTCATGAATGTCGAAAAGGGTATTCTAAACTGCATGCATTATACAGGGAATATAAAAGTTCCATGGGAACATTTTTCTCGAGGGTCGAGGTTCGAGGGTTTGGCATTTTATAATCTGAATTTTTTTTTTCTAAACAATTAATATACTATCATGTCGTCTGAACCGAGTCGTGTCGTCACAGTCGAACCTTCTAGAAAGCACCGTGGGAGTATAAAGGACGTTGACATTCCGTGGCTGGCTCTACTCCACCACCACCCGAGGCCACCCATGAGACCATGAACAAGGTCGTCACGCAGTGGCGCTACAAGAAGGCTCCCACAAAAGAGGCTGGGGTGTCTCTCGGCCATCGCTTCATTTGCGCGCGTGGCATCAACACGAAGGACGCCAACGAGTACGCGCATTATGGCAACCTCGCAGACTTTTCGCGGATCTATGCGGAGTGTGCTGCTCATCCCGTTCGCCGCACGCTCGACGAAGTCATACAACCCGACGACCCGTCGTGGGCGTACGTCGACATTGACGACAAGGTCGACCCAGATGACGAGCGTCTGGCGAACATCGATTACCCGGGACACTTTCGCCGTGTTCACGACGAGTACTGCCGCGTCGTCCTGAACATCGCAACCAAGGACTTTCGCTACGAGGTCAGCACGGCGTCTCGCATGAAGAAGGATTTGTTCAAGTCGTCTTTCCACATCGTCGTGCGCGGTCTCGTTCTTGCCGACCTGGACGCGAGAGTGTTTTGGTACAGCGGCCTCACCGATTTCATCAAGCGCGCGTCTTTCGACCTGTCATCTCCCGTTCACGAGGACGCGCACGAGCTGCTGAAGTTCAAAGTGAACGGTCAAGAGCAATTCGACGAGATCTGCCGCCACCCAGCTGACTATTTCGGTGAAATGGACACGGTGATAGACGAAGCAGTCTACAGGAGAGACAGTCTTTTCCGATGCGTCGGGATGCACAAATTCGGGGACACTGACCCTCTGGGAATTCTGCGCACATGTGAAGGCTCGTCTAGTGACTTCCTCGACCATCTCATCAACATCTACTCGCCGGACGACGTCTCGGGCGGGGTATTGGTGAGTGCGCCCCCGGACTGGGCGGCATCGTTGAAGAGGAGAGGGGTTCGCGGACGTCGCGAGTGCACGGTGAAGGCGGCGGGCAAGGACATTGACGTTTCTGCATCTCTCGCGGCGATGGAGAAGGTGGCTCCGGAGTGTGACTATCTCGAGTGCGGCTACATTGAGTTGTCTCCAGACGTCAAGCTCGTGAGGGTGAAGTACCAGCAATGCGACGATCACATCTGCCTCATATGCAACAAGGTGCACGAGAAGAACGGCCCATTCACGCTCCAATACCCGTCAGGACAAGTTTTTTATGACTGCTACAGGAAATCGCCAGACGCTCGCAAGATCGAGATCGCACCTCCCGTGATGCAGCAACCGGGATCTGACCAAGTGCCGTTCACTCACACGTATTCGTCCGAAAAAATCAAGCCATTCAGCTGGGATGCGCTATTTGGGGCCGCATAAGAGCACCTTCCTCGTCCAGTCCAACTGCGGGACAGGTAAATCTGAGAGGATTCGTGAACTCGTCAACGAGGCGGTGAGGAGGGATCCAGGTATTCGCGTGTGCTGCATCGTTGCCAACATCAGCCTGTCCAAGGAGGAGGATCGCAACTACAAGTCTCTGGGCGAGGGTGGGAGGACGATTGTGTGGGAGGACAACGCGTTCCATCTCTTGTCCAGTGACCCGAATTTCCGTCACTACCTCAGCGGTCCGAAGGGATGATGTCTGATGACAGGGTGCTGGTCGTTCTTAACAGCATCTTGCGCGTCACAGACCAACCGTTCGATCTCCTCATCCTAGACGAAATATATAACACCCTCACCGCGATTTCGCAGCGCCACGTGGATACAAGCGCGAGGTGTTGAGGAAGTTCATCAGGCTCATTGAGACGTCCAAGGTCGTGATTGCGCTAGACGCTACCGTTACTCGAAAGGTATACGAGTTCATAGCGGCCTATCGCGCGGCGGATACTATGGAGGTGGATTGCAACACCTTCCGGCGCCCTACCAACAGGACTCTGCGATGGGTGGACGTGACATCAGAAAAGAACTGGCGAAAGGTCTGCGTGGACCGCTTTGTCGCTGAGTGTGAGAGGAGGATAGAGGCCGGAGAGAGGATTTTCTGCCCAATGTCTGGCAAAAAAGAGGCCGCCATGGCGTATGAGGCACTCAAAATCACGACAGAAGAACGGGCGTCTCTACACTAGTCTGACGAGCAAGGAGGATCTGGAGGTTGGCGCGAATGCTGCGTGGGCTGACTTGGACTTTTTGATCTTCAGCCCCACGATCACGGTTGGAGTCAGCTACACGGAGCACACGTTCGACAGCATGGTGGGACTCTTCATCAACGGGGATACTACGCGAGCTACACGACAACCCTCCAGCAAATTTTCAGGGTGCGCCACTTAGTCAAGGGAGAGATGGTCATCTTCTATCGAGACACGACTTCGCTTCTTGACAGGCCTCCAACGGACTACGGTACGATCGTCGAGAACATGATCGCGGGGGACACTGCGCTCATCCAGCTGCTGTTCGACAACGCCGACGTAGTCTGCGACTGGAGCGCGGACAAGTCGCGTATCTATGACAGAAATTGCCCCAAGTTCCGTCTCTTCTGCCGGAACCAGCAAGATCTCGCGGTGTCGAGGTCCCACTACAAGGGAAATCTCATCAAGATACTGACGGAGGACTACGGCGTGGAGGTGTCGGCAGTGGAGGAGTTGGGGGACATCGACGCCCCTCCGCTTCCGGTACTAGAAGATCCAGACAAGGACAGGGAGGTGGTGCTTATGAGCGAGGAGGAGTACAAGGATCTAGAGGGGAGAATCGGCGGCACGGTTCCACTTTCACCGTACGAAATGCGTCTGAAGGCGGTGTACGAACTGGTTCACCGGTTGTACATGATTCCGTATGATCTCATCGACGACGAGCTCCCTCAAATTCTGGACAAGGAGATGGGGAGGAAGGCGTACGCTGGCATTCGGCAATATTCGAAGTTGACGGGACTAGGAACCAAGGAGCATTTCAGAGACAATCTGTTGATTCTGCAGAAGTCAGAGTCCTTGTTTGATTTGAAGGCGTATTCTCGTTTTGGACTAGCACAGTCTCTGGCCATTACGCTCAAGCTACTAGAAGGGACGCCTATCATCGACTTCATCACGACGGCTGATCCGTCCAATCTCACAATGAAGTTGACGCGCGACGAGACGATTGCACTAGGGAATAAAATTGATAGCGAAATTGCCGACAAGGCCTGGTTCATGCGCTCAACATTTGGATACCAACGGCGAGCAGGCGAGGCTGGTAGTTTGTCTTTTGCACAGTGTAGCGGGCTCGTCAACAGGTTGTTAAGCCCGACTCTGGGAATTTCTGCCAAAGGGGCGAAGGGCAACAGCCGTGGCGGTGGTTACTTGGAAATTTCGAAGGCGGACATGCACGCGTTTCTTGATAGGTATAAACCCTCGTGGTGGGGCGATGAGAAGGATTATTCGATCACGTCGTTGTCTGGCCTGTCGATGGATGAAATCGCTCCTTTCCTGCAGGGAGCGGATAAGTAAAATTATATTTTAATAAAAGCCTGTTTCTGCCATGCATTTCTTTGTAAAAACGTTTACAACCTCCAAGACGTCGCGCTCAATGTCTCCTCATCGCCGAGTAGACGTCGATCCGGTTCCGGTCACACCCCGCCGCGCGGCCCTCGCCGGCTCCCTCACCCTGCGAGGCCATGGCGAAAAATTGGGCGGTCTTTTCTTAAGAGTAAGTACGTGCAATTTTTCGCCACATCCAACAACCCACGCCACCTCAGCGCCGGCCAGTGGGGGAAGGTGGCGAAAAATTGGGCGTTCTTTTCTTAAGAGTAAGTACGTGCAATTTTTCGCCATCACTCTCACACCTTGACAAACACCTCCTATGACCCGCGCCAAGGGGTGGCAGGGTGGCGAAAAATTGGGCGTTCTTTATATAAGAGTAAGTACGTGCAATTTTTCGCCATCACTCTCACACCTTGACAAACACCTCCTATGACCCGCGCCAAGGGGTGGCAGGGTGGCGAAAAATTGGGCGTTCTTTATATAAGAGTAAGTACGTGCAATTTTTCGCCATCACTCTCACACCTTGACAAACACCTCCTATGACCCGCGCCAAGGGGTGGCAGGGTGGCGAAAAATTGGGCGTTCTTTATATAAGAGTAAGTACGTGCAATTTTTCGCCATCACTCTCACACCTTGACAAACACATCCTATGACCCGCGCCAAGGGGTGGCAGGGTGGCGAAAAATTGGGCGTTCTTTATATAAGAGTAAGTACGTGCAATTTTTCGCCATCACTCTCACACCTTGACAAACACCTCCTATGACCCGCGCCAAGGGGTGGCAGGGTGGCGAAAAATTGGGCGTTCTTTATATAAGAGTAAGTACGTGCAATTTTTCGCCATCCTTGTCACACCCCCAACACACACCCTCACAATTCTGCCAGGGGTGGTGACAGATGCCAGCCTAAATGTCACAAGCTTGGTGAGCAGTGGTGGCAGGCGGGCACTTATGTTTTTTGCAAGTGGTTTAGGGTTTTAGGGTTTAGGGTTTAGGGTGAGACCCCCTCCTAGGCCGCGGTCACTATAGGGTCACTATAGGGGTGGCAGATGCCAGCATAAGGGTGGTGCACTTCTCCTAGTCGCGATGCGCGATACGGAATGATTGACGGAATGATGATAGGAAGCTACTTAATTAATTAATATAATAATTAATTAATTAATTTTTTTAAGATTAGGAACATAACTCCGTTTGGGAGCAACTGTAGCACAATATCCCTGATGAAGGGGCAATTGGCTTTAATACATTCTGGCTACTCAGTCTGCAAGAGTGGGTTATGTAATCTCTACACGCCATTGCTCTAAGGTGCGCACAGGAACCTGCACCCCCATGCTCATGATCTACTTCAAGCTATGCCCAGCTAAGGGGGGAGCCTGTCATGTGGGGAAGATATCATTGGCTATACAAGAGCTAGGGCATCGGCTTTCAACAGAGAGCATTTAATTAATTAATGTAATTAATTAAGTTAATTAATTAATTATTAATTAATAATTAGAAACATACTAAATCCGTTGGGAGTATATGTAGCACATATCCCGGAGAAAGGGGCATTGCTTTTAATACATTTCCGGGCTACTTCTGCAAGAGTGGAATGTTAAGCAACCACTTTGCTCTAGAGGGTGCCTCAGGGCACCTAGGCAACCACCATGATGTCTCAGGTTTACCCAACTAAGGGGACCGCACGGGGGGGAAAGTCATCATGGCTATACAACAAGGCTAGGGCATGGCCTAAATCTCTCTGGCATAGGCATAATGCATGGCTTAAATAACTTCATCCATCGGCGTCCCATTATAGGCAGGCTTGGCTAAAATTCTTAAGGCACTGCAACATCCCATGGGGCATTATGGGCCACATGCGCGTTGCCCATGCTAAGGACTAACTGCTAATCTAAACACTATCTGGTAT
>RPFO01000830.1:0-22044 GCA_009746045.1 Mesostigma viride | reverse complement strand
AAAGAGGAGATTGGGTCGCCCCGGCCCTGCTGCCCCTTACTAACCCGCACTATCCGAAGCAGCTCCTCCAGCGCCCTCCTCCTCCTCCTCGTTAGGTTGTGGCCGGTACGGCCTACGGGGCGCCGTCTTGTAAAGCCGCGGTCGCGTTCCGGCAGAGGGGCGGCGGCTGTTGCGGCGGGAACGCCTACCGTGGGCAGCGGATCGACACGCTCGCTAGCGGACCTGCGCGTGCTCGGACCCCCGCGCGGGCAAGGCAGGCTCCTCTGGGCTGTCGTTTGGTCGCCCTTCGCGCGGCGGTGCAATCCCAACCCCGCAATCCACGGGGGCGAGACCCCCCAGCTGCTGCTTGCGGGACTCCAGCCTCTCGCGATCCGCGTCCGACAGATCCCCGTACTCGAGCAGGTCGAACACCTGCTGCAGCTCCGGCTCCTCCTCCTCCACCTCTCTCCTCCTCCGGCTCGGGGGGGTCAGCGAGGGGAGCGGCCGAACTCCCTCACCCTCCCTGGTCAGCCGCTCGACCACCTCGTCCGCGTGCTCCGGGAAAAACAGCTCCTCCTCCTCCGCCGGCATCCCCTCCATCTGTAACAGCACGTCGTTCAGCTGTTCTGAAGGCCCGCCTTGGAGTCCGGGTGGACGGACGGGTCCGCGATGAACCGTGCCAGGGTTTCCGCCATGCTCTCCAGCGCGCCTCGGGCGCCGTAACCCGCACGCGGTGCGCCCTCGCCTGGCGCCCGCTATGGAGCGCGCACCTCTTAGAACCACCGGACCGCGCGCGACGACAGGCGCCACCCGATCGCGTCTTCCCTCCGCACGCTCCGGTCCTACCGACTACCATGATCGATGATACACCGGGATGGGATAAAAATGAAACTCGATTCCGATTAAACGGAGCAATCAGCATGACACGGGGCGCGTTCAAGCGCGCACGAATATCTAAGCGCACTGTGTCAAGGTCCGCGCTGTCGAGAGGGGCGGGGTCGCGCCAACGAACTCCCCACCGACAGCTAGATCTTGACCCTCTTGGGCCCCACCCTCGAGAACCGGTCGCGGTTCAGGGGCCGGGTCAAGAGCAAGTCATCCCTCATCTCCCGTCTGTTCCTGTCCACGATGCCCGCCGGGGTGGGCCCCTCCGGCGGCTTCACGAACGCGGCCATCGCCCGCTTCACCTCGACCGCCGCCTCGTGAAGGTCCTTGTCCGGCGCCCGGTCCATGACCTTGTACATGAAGAACCAGGCGTTCGCCAGCTGACCGTCGTCCATCGCGTCCCTGGCGCTACCGGCCCTCACGCCGTTCAGATCCTTGAAGGCCGACGCGCTCATCCCCGTGGCCGCCTCGCAGGTCTTGTCGCCCAGGAACGCCATCACGCTCCCCACGCGCTCCTTGGGGACGACCGAGCTCACCAGGTCCGCCAGCCTGTGCTGCGTGTCCTTCGCGCGCAGGCGCAGGGTCGGGTCGCACTCGCGCACAGGCGCCACGTAGTCCGGCCTCGTGCGACCGTTGCCCGGTCGGGTCAGCACCGCCACCGTGGTGCTCGTGCCGTGGACCGCGTCGTGGGCGTCGCGCACCACAGCCATCATCGAGATGTCCCCCGCCATGATGCGGTCCACCCATGAACCGGCCTTGACAGCAAACTTGGGGCTTATCCACATGGCCAACTGGCTCACGAGACGGGGGTGGATCCAGGTCCCGCGCTCGTCGTTCAACCCAGTTGTGACCTCCTGAAAAACGGTTGTGGGGGTCGGCTGTGATCCAATCCCACCCCTGAGATCGTCTTCTAGCTCCCTGGCAAACGCCTGTACACCCCCGAGCTGCCACCAGTTCTTAAACAGCTTGCTGCCATTCGAGGCTGCATGGCAGAGATCTTTTCCCAGGATCAGTTTGTCGCTTTTCCGAACTTTGATCTGCTTGGTCTCATCAACAACGAGACCGGGGAGGCTCTTAAGTGTAAATGCCCAATGCCTGTCACTCTCGTTGACTAGCACAAAGAGCGGATGAGTAAAGGGGGTTGATGTCACGCTGAGAGCCATTCTTTATTCATGTATGAATCCATAATAATTTCAATGCTTTAAACGCATCCTTGCACGTCCATTTCCATGAGCTCAATCGGCATATGGTCTCTTATTGAACACGCTAGCATCCAACGTCAGCTGAATGCCTTGAGATTCGCACGCTTCCTTGATGAGAGCGTGCTGATGAGTAGTGAACCAATCGCTCTTCTTAGAGCTGAACAGATGCAGCCTCTTGGCATGCTCTGGGAAGTCCATCCCGTACGCCAGGAGTTGACCAACACCAGTCATCCAACTGCGCATGTCCTTGACCTCGATGATGGACTTAGGGTCATACGTGACGATGTCGATGTACCCGTAACGGCACTGAACCTCGCACTCCCCATTGACACAGCTGGACAGCCGGGTTTGGATCTCAAGCTCTGGTCTGTCCTTGGGAGACTTATTTATCCACCTCACAAGTTCCGGCAAGAGGGTAAGATCCCCCACGTGCCTCTGTTGTCATTTTCTGAGGTCGTCACCACTTCAACGCAAAGACGCCATTTGTCGGTCAGGAACCAGCGTGTCCAGCCCTTTATCGGCCTTTTCCCCCGAGACGCAGCAGTGCAGAAGTCGTTGAAATTTACTCGGCCGTCGCTCTTCCGCACGCGAATGTCGCGCAACTGGTCGACATCCGTGTCGTCCCACGGCCTCATTGCAAACACCCAGAACTTTGGTTCCTCTCGCTTGAAGGACAGGTAGTCCGCGTAGGTCCTCTCCGCCCACGCCCTGTCCACCGCGTCCGCCCCCCCTAGCGAATTTCCCCGTGTCCCGTCCGCAGTGTCCATGACTGGATCCCTTGTCTCCTGGCGGACGCCTGCCCGGTGCGCGGCACCCAACGATGGCGCCTGTGCCATCGCGACCCCTATTTATGCCAAATCCCGCCCTGTCAGGTGCTGACAACCCAGCGCCACCTCGTAACGCTGCCGTTGGATGGGAGAAGCACATCCGCAGTCAGCTTGCGGCGGCGCCTAGAGAGGGGTCGACAATCCAACTCGCGCCCCGCCCCCGCCCGCCCGCTGCTCGGCCCTGGCTTGGATTCTCCTGCACTACTTCTTTTTCTGATGAATCTAAAAATAAATTTATGGCTATAGACCCTCTATGATTCTACAGGTGCATGCACATATATATGAAAAACTATTCAGGCCGGCGTGCAAAAAAGAAGTCGCGCAAAAGAATCCAACCAAACTCGAGGCGTGGCTGTACCCGGACAGGAACCGCCCCACTCGGTCGATGACCGGTCCAGGTTCGCCGCCTGTCGAGCGTGGATGTGATATGTATGCATGCATGAGTAGACACGGGGGGTCGCGAATGAAAACAGATTGGATTAAAGAAATGGAATAATATTCATTCAACGATTCATCACGACACAGACAGCCTAAGCCGCATCATCTTGTCCAGGATATCATGGGGGCTGTACGCTGGCTTCCTGCCCGCGCGCTCCCTGGCCCTGATGGCCAGATGGACCGCGCACCGCTTGCCCCTGGGTGCGCGCGGCTTGTTGCATTTGGTCCCCTGGGGGGTTATCTCGACGCATCGTGCCATCGCGGCGGTTCACACTAGCGTCAGCGAGAAAAAACGCGGCTCACTCGGCCGCGTGCTCGAAGAAGGGGAAGGCGAGCCTCTCGGGCGCGGGCCTGCGCTCGGCCAGGCACAGCGGGCACTGGCCGCGGGAGGGGATGGCGTCGTCGTGCAGGTACACGGTCATGCACCAGAGGCAGATGGGGAGGTCGTGGGGAGGGGGCGCGCGCTTCCCCTGGCCGACGGGAGCGTGGACGGGGAGGAACCCCCGCCGCGACTGCTTTTCCATGCAAACCCCGCAAGACACGCGAGCCCCCCCTCGGGCACGCGGTACACGGGCCGGACACAGGGGCGCCCGCCGGCCTGCACCCCCTCCGCGAGCTGCCGCACCCCTGCCGCGTTCGCCGGGGTCACACGCGCGCGTGTCACGACCCCCGGGGCTGCGCCAAGCAGCGAAAGATGGAGGGCGGCCGCACGGTCCTCGGCAATCTTGCAGAAGGCCTCGTCGTTTTTGGCGTGGGAGGGGGCGTTCACTCGAAATTCCAGCTCGTATCCGCGGCATTCCGAGCAATAGAGCGCCTTCCCACCAAAGAAGGTGCAAGGGTCCTTCCAGTCGCCGCAATACTGGCACTGGGGGTACTTTCCCCACAGTCCCGGGACTTTCTCGGGTCGTCGCTCGGACGTGTCCCAGCCACGGGGGGGCGGCATCATTCGAAACATGGTACCTGGCAGCCCCGGATCTTTTCTATGCACGACGCGACCAACGCGGGACCGCGGGCAATCGCGACAGTCCTTTCCTGTCCCTCCGCAGCCACAGAGAATCGTCTACCAGCGAGGACTATCGCCTCTCAGCCACGGGCTCGATCGGGATTTCAAGAAGCATCCACCGACGTAGTCGACTTATTCATTTTGCAAGCGTGCCCACTCCTTATTTCTTTACAAGTCGCCCACCGGTTATGAGGCACCGTCACCGTCACCCACCAGTTATGAGGTACTGGCGCCGGTCCCCACCGACTAAAGGTAATGGCAGCGTCACCGACCAAGAAAGGTACTGGCACCGGCCCCCGATAATAAAGGTACTGGCACCGTCACCGACCCAAAAAGGTACTGGCACCGTCACCGACCCAAAAAGGTACTGGCACCGTCACCGACCCAAAAAGGTACTGGCACCGTCACCGACCCAAAAAGGTACTGGCACCGCCCCCCGCTGACTAAATGTACACTGGCACCGGCCCCCACTGACTAAATGTACACTGGCACCGGCCCCCACTGACTAAATGTACACTGGCACCGGCCCCCACTGACTAAATGTACACTGGCACCGGCCCCCACTGACTAAATGTACACTGGCACCGGCACCACGGGCAATTACGATTCATTAATAGACACGTGCAATTACGATGCACCGTGAATAAATGAACTGTCGCCCATTATCTGTCCCTTGTGCATTGCTGAGAGGAAAAGTAAAGCGGTAAAATAGGCACTCCAGCATTCGGCAAAGGAAAAGTGGCCCGTGGTTGAGCGCGCTGACAGATTTTTTAACGTGGGTCGCACTCGATTCGCTCGCTCTCTCGCGGTTAGCGGCGACGTTACCTACCTGAAAACCTGGTTACCTGGCCTGGCAGGCGATCCCAACCGGTTCTTGGTCGCCTTCTCGGGTCGCTGCGTCTCCTCGAGGCGTGCGACGTTCAGGGCCTTACTCCCGAGGCGTGGGGCGTCGATCCTTTGTTTTATCAGGGCGTGGGACGCCGGCCTTTGTTTTGTCAGCGCGCGGGGCGTCGGCCTTGATTGTTTTACCGGGGCGCGCGGCTTCGGGTCTCGTTTTACCGGGGCGTACGACGCCATTCTCCTTTCACCAGGGCGCGCGACCTAGAGGCCGTTTTATCACGCCATGCCCGCATTCCTGCGCACCAGCACCGGACGCAGGACCGTCGACCCGTTCATCCCGTGGGTGGACGACCTGGACGATGACCTGCTCGAGGTATTCGTCAAGCACATGTGCAGGCTGGACCGGAAGGCCTGCATGTTGATGATGCTCACCTCCAAGGCGGCCTGGGAGGCCCTGTGGCCCACATACAGGGAGCACCACGCGCGGGCCACCGACGAGGCCGACCGGCGGTTTGTCCACCGCGTGTGGAGGGACCGGGTGCTGACCCCTGGGGACCTCTCCTTCGCCGGCGTGCCCGTCCTCAGGGTGACAGTGTACGATGCCGACTCGCGGCTGGAGCCCCCCAGCGACTTTGTGCGGGAGGAGGACTGCGGCCTGATGCCCCACCTGGTCGAGTGGAGGAGGCTCGCCGCCTTCGTGCGGAAGGTGCCGGGGGTCGTCATCTTCCTCCTCGACGCGGCCAAGCGCAGGGATGGGTGGGAGCTCTCCTTCGACTACGCCGTCCTGGCCGGCCTGGTGGTCTGCGCGGCGGAGGGCGTCTCGCTCCCCTCGTGCCGACTCCTCCTCGTGTCGCGCTCCAACTCGAGCTTCGCCTACGCGGTGGCCCCCGCCGCGATCCGCCAACCGCTGACCCAGGCGCTGGCCAGGTGCGGGGGCAGCATAGACTTCCTCGGGGCCCAGACCATCGCGCTGGGGGGCACCTTTCGCTATGCCCTGTCGCAGGTGCGAGCCGGCGCAGGCGGCACGGCCGTTTTCATGGCGACGGCGAGAGGCACCGTCGTCATGGGGGCGCACGACAGCGTGTCGACCTTCTACTTCAACCAGGACGTGGGGGGCGTCGACCTCATCAACCCGGTGGTGCACGAACGGTACAACGCGCACTGCCGGGACAACGGCCGCGGCATGGCCCCCTGCACCTGCTTCACGGAGGACACCCGGCCCCTCCTGGTCGGCGAAGGGGACGTGACGGCCGTGAGGGGGGCGGTGGACCTGCTGGTGGACGACTCCCCCACCGTCCCCGCCCAGCAGGACGTCCGCGTCCGCGTCACCGATGGGCGCCCCCAGGCGACGGTGCGCGTGGTCGGGCGCACGCCGAGGGAGGGCCAGGCGGGGGACGCGGTGTTGAGCGTGCACGGCCGCGGTCTCGACGTCCGGGACGCGGACCTGGCCGAGTGGAAGGAGCGCTGGCCGATCGTGCTGGCCTCCGACGTTCTGTGCTGAGATCCTCTGTTTTGTCTATTGTTGTTCTCAGGGCAATCTGATTAATCAAACTGGAAATAAATAAAGCCTCGTATAATGAATGTAATCGTTTATTCGCGCGCAAATATGATTTTTTTTGCCATCAGCGTCAGGGATCGCCATTAGTCGTCAACACACGCTTCAAGCTGTGCTGACCGGGCACCTCCAGGGTGGAATGAGAGGCGTGACGGCTCTCCCTCATTTCCTTGTTATGGACCAGGAATTCTCTTGGGCGTTTTGTGCTTGCCTGGTCGTGCAGCCCCACTCCCCTAAATGTGGGGGTCATTGTCCGAGAAATTCTCTCCATGGCGGCCACGGGGTCCTCACCGCCTGCCACTGCCGCCCGGAATACGCAGTTCATGAAGAAGGCCCCACTGTTCATCTCCTCCGTCCACATGTCTCTAACTAGGTCCCCTTTCTTCATGTTCTGGACATGCCTGAACTCGTCCGCGGTCATATTCATAATGGACTTGTTCTGGATGCCGAACACCTTGGCATATACCTTGCCATCAACTTGAGCGCGGGGTGTGTTGGATATCTCCGCGGCCGCTGCCTTGACGGACTCGCACTGTTTGATTCTAGGCTCCTCTGCGACCGCGCAAGGGGGGGCTGGTACGCACGCCCATGGAGTGCTTCGTAGCGGCCTAACAGCTCCGATATCAGCTCTTCCGTCGCGTGAAAATAGTGCTTCAGTAACTTCGAGGTGTTCCTTCGAAAGGCCGTAGCCCGAGCCCCGGGCAGGAGCATGATCAACTCGTATACTTCCTCCTCTGTCATGACCCTCGTAGGCCGTTGATTGCGCCCCGGGAAAGTGTACATGTTATTTGTATTGCTGGCTGCAAGACATTGTTTGTCACTGAGCCTCTTCAGGGTGAGGTTGGCGTTACCCAGCGCCTCCCTGGCATAAGTCCCGTCCTCTCTCAAATAAATGATACACTTCACGATGTCGGCGGCTGCCACGCGCCCATCAGGTGTCCTGCGAATCTGTCCACAAAAGATATCTTCAGATGGAGGCGTCCCCTCCTTAGCTTCCAAGTACACGGCGCAGGCCATCGGCGCTGGTATTGGTATTGCAACACAAAATTGTTGGCGTAGTATAAGCGCACCTCATAAGGACGTTATTCTGGTTAGGTGCCTATGACTACTTGCACTTGGCGAAACCAATCGAGAATATCTTCTTGGCCTTGCACCGCGCGCTCAGTTTCTTGTTGAATATCGCGCCGAAGAACGCGCCGATAGGATTGTGTTTCAGCGCGAAGTTCACCGGTTTGCCCACCACCTTGGCCAGCTTCTTGCCCCCCGGCCCCATCAGCCCCAGCACGCTAGACACGCCGTCGGCTATCGACAGCAGAGGGTAGGAGGACGCGATGTACGCCGCCTTCTGCCCCTCCACCAGCGCCGTCCTCAGCACCGCCTTGGCCCTCCGCCGCCTGCGGCCCTTGTCCTCGCCGCCCGCCGCCGCCGCCACCGGCAGCGCGGGAGGGGGCGCGCTCAGGCCCGTCTCCAGAAGCGCCTCGATCGCCTCCGACCGGTAGAGCGGCACGGACTCGTACTCGGGCAGCCGCGCGGTCAGCAGCGGGTCGGGCTTGGAGGCATCGCGCAGGCCCAGCCACAGGGTGAGGGTGAGTACCAGTATCAGGGTCGCGATCAGATACGCGCGCATGTCGCACTACCATAGACGCAGCTATAAAACCGATATCGATCACTTGCACTTGGCCTTCCCGAACGAGAAAAACTTCTCGGCCTTGCACCCGGTGCATCTGCCGACAGGCATCCGTATCGCGTATACAACTAACCGATCTTTATTAATCAGAAACGTTTACGCTTACCCGCGAGTCCCCGCCTACCAGGCGTGACGACGGTCTTGGCGGCTCTCATGACCCAATCGACGATGGCGTCCGGCCCTCTATAAAGTATGCCCGCGCCTCGTTCTCTCAGTCCGCGCAGTTTATCCATAGACACGAGCCACGCCCGCTGCAGGTTCCGCTCCACCGCATTGGCCTCCCGGAGATCTCTCCTGTACTGATCAGGGGGGACATCGCCCTTCGCCGACACCTTCGCCTTCGCCAATGCCTCCAACGCCCCGCCGAAACGATACGCCAGCATCCCCGATGCAGCGTTGTAATTATGCTCCATGGCCGGCGTCAGCACTGCAGCGGCTCGTGAGCGGTGTGCGCGGTGCACCGTACGAGCGCGTCGTGGGGTGCGCGTTTTCTTTGCCGCCATGTTATAATACGCGCGTGTGTTTTTATATTCCGCGAATATATGTTTACTAAGCCGGGCGATCTACTTTGGGAGTGACCATCAAATTTTGTGTGCCGTACGTCATATACCCATGTCGGCGATCGTGCACGTGGAGGGCGTGCCGGGATCGGGCAAGACCTTCCTCTGCTCCATGCTCAGGATCAAGGCCAAGTGCGTGGACACGGACGACCTGTGGGCCAAGGCCGACGACATAGCCGACGAGAGGAAGCGAGACGGGCAGAGGGCCGTCAACAAGCGAGCCCTCGTGAACCGCATGATACGAGAGCTCGTCAGGGACAGGGAGCGAGACCGCCCGCTCGTGTTCGTCGGCCTTCACGCGCCCCCAGGGCGAACCACAAGTTCTTCATCCGCCTCGAGGACCACCCCGCCGCCTACCGCCGCCTGCTCCTGCGCGAGGTGGACAAGTACGTCACGCGCGCCGACGACCTGCGCAGGCACGTGCGCGAGGTCGCGGACCCCAGGGACATCGACATCCCCCGCGTGGCCAACCTCGCGAGCATACCCTCCAACTACCCCGACTTCGTCCGCAACTACAAGCAGAGGAGGGACTACATGAAGGCCAGGGGCTACAAGGTCGTGCCCCAGGACGCGATCGCCCGCTTCATCGACGCCCTCGGGGAGGAATGAACACAAATATCTCTGCGTATCGTGCATGACTCGCTCGCATGACTAAGTGCACTTCTCTCACATCCAAGGGCCTCAGGTGCCGCCGCCCCGCCTCAGGTGCCTGCCATGGTCGGTGCGCCGCGCACAGGGTGCGCGCGTCCAGCACCGAGGCCCAGAACACCTGGGAACGGGGCGAGGAAGCGGTCAGCGCGCCGAATCGGCGCAGGCCTCGTCCGGCCTCCCCCCCGCAGATGCAGACGCTCCTCAGGGGCGGCGCCCCGGTGATGCCCCCTCCGCAGTCGAGAACGGCGGGGGTCTTCCCACCCTACGCGCCACTGCCGCCGCCGCCGTTGACCGCGCAGGAAGCGAATGACCGCATGGCGGAAATGATCCACTCGTGGGGGCCGGCTGGCCCGTTCAAACTTCCTCCGCCCGAAGAAGACACCTACGGGTACCAGGCGGGGGGCACCCTTCTGGTTGGGCCCCAAACGAGCTTCCCAGAGCTGCCGCGTGTCAGGTACCGCCTGCACGAGGCGGGCGCTCCACGCGGAATCCGCAGGGGCAAGGTCAGGACTAAGGGCAGCAGCGTGAGGAGGTGATCGATACTATAACCTCATCATACTGATGTATGGAACGTGACAGACGCCAGCACACCATGGACGAGCTCGTGCGCAAGTACAACGACCAGAGCGCCTACGTGGCCGCGAGCGCCGGACGGACCTTCCGCCCCGTGCCCCTCGCCCGGGCCGCCCGGGCCTGGACGGGCAGGTGCAGCAGGTGCGCCAGCCCCATCTCCCTGCGAGACCGCTCGGCCGTGTTCGGCCGCCCCGGCGCGTGGACCTGCTGGCCCTGCGCCCGCCTGCCCCTCGCCCCCCTCTTCGACGAGCTGGTGGAGGCCAGGGACAGGGCGCGCAGGTGCGGCCTGCCCAGGCCCGTGAAGGCAGACTCCGGCATACGCCCCCCGCCCATCCGCAGGCCGACGGGCGTGCGCCCCGCCGCGTGGGCGCGCGCAGAGAAGATGGCCAGGAACGCCAACGCGCGCATGCGGGCCGACGGGGCCAGGCCGTGTCTGGGCACCCCGCACGTCACGGCGCTCTACCGCTCGCTCCTGCGCCGACCGCGGTGCGCCCTGTGTCGCAAGCCGCTGGACATCGGACCCCGCGCCAGGAAGGGGGACCGCCCCTCGCTCGACAGGCGCGACCCGGCCGACAGGAGCTACTGCGGGCGGAACGCGGCCCTGCTGTGCTTCGCCTGCAACCACGCAAAGCGCCTGCGCGACGGACTGCGCCTCTACCGCCTGCGTCTCCGCCGCGCAGGCTGTCGCTCGGGGGGTGAATGTAAAGAGGCGATTCGGTCTCCTCGAGATCCTCGGGATCGCTCCCATGATAGTACGTAGGCGTGGGCCCCGGGGAGGCGGATCCGGGGAGGGTGCCGGCCGCCTGCGGGCTGTCTTCCACCGCTATGGGATTGAACGGGTCCGCCCCAGAAAAGGGGTCCGGATCGCGAGGGCTGGTCCTGGCATGTCGGGGAGGGGCGTTCACTGGTTGCCGCAAGCTCGGGAGCCCCTGCGGGCTGTCTTCCACCGCTATGGGATTGAACGGGTCCGCCCCAGAAACGGGGTCCTGATCGCGAGGTCTGGTCCTGCCAGCAGCCGGCTGTCGGGGAGGGGCGTTCACTGGTCGCCGCAAGCTCAAGACCCCGGGGCGCGTGTTGAAGTATCGGTTGATGACCATTTGCGGCGTGAGGCGGTCGGCGGCCCTTCTCCGGCTGCCGACGTTGATGGAATCGGTGAAATCGGCGTACCTGCCTCTATCCCTCCTGCTCGCCCGGATCCCGGGAATCGTGGAGGGGACGTCTGGATCGCCGTCCTCGACAACGGGCCTCTCGTAACGATTGTGGACCTCTGCGGGATAGTAATTTTCGTATGTGGGCGAATTGAACTCGATCGGTCTCCCGTACTCGTCCACGTCGCCCGGCTGGTAGTACGCCGTGCTCGGGTCCCACTCGATGGTGTCCACGTGCATCCTCACGACGTGCGGCCGGGCCGGCGCGTGACGGTGGCGGTGACAAAGCGACCCGGCGGCGGGCCTGTTTCGGCAGCGGCCCGTGCGGGTGACGTATCTGCATTGAGGCATCTCGTGCTCTTTATACGCGCGTGGGAAAATTAACGCGCCACCCCGCACACTATCACCCCCATACACATAGCGGCATGACCGGCGACGACGGCTGCACGCACGCGCCCACGAACTCGCACATCAGACGCGCCTCGGACAACCAACCCGGATGCATCATGGCGCGACACTGATATGCCGAACGACGAGATTATTTTTGCGCGACCATAAACGCACGCACACCGCCAGCGGAGACTGACACGGACTTGCCACTCGTACTCTCGATCACGGACTCGCGCGCGGGGGACAGACAATCACGCGCGGGGGGAACAGGGAAACAGACAAGCACTCGGCGCGGAACGGGGGGACACGCAGGGGGGAACGGGGGAACACGCAGGGGGGACACGCTGCGGGGTCCCCAAGCACTCGGCGCGGAACGGGGGGACACGCAGGGGGGAACAGGGGGAAAAGAGGGGGTCACTCACGCAGTTGCTGGGATGACCTCGGCGTCCTCCAGGGCGTAGTTCGTGTGGCGCGGGTACACGGTCTTGAAGAAGGTGACCTCGGGGTCCACGATGAGCGACACGTCTTGCGTGCCCTTCGCGCGGAGGGCCATGATGCTGTGACTTCCCATAGCGGCGGTGGTGTATATATAGATTCTAGACTTTTTTTTTGCTGAGGCTAAAAGGGCAGCCCCCCGACGTAATGTGTGGCGAGGACGGGCGCGTTCCCCCTGGACTCGCTGGCGGAGTACGCGAACTGGTCGGTGTCCACATCCAGCACGAGGAGGCCGGCGCCCAGAGGGGATGGCCATGTGCGGTTGTAAACCAAGCGCATCACCCCATTCGAACTCTTTGCGACCTCGCCCACGGGGGGCACGGGGGTGATCCTATTGGTCTTGAAGTCGAAGTGCCGGAGCCGCACGTCCGAGGCTGTGAACCCCGTTATGGACTCGACCGAGGGCACAAACCGGACGGCAAAGCGTTCTGGCACGTACGTGTCCAGACGCTCGCCCGCGTCGGCGCCGACGAAATCGATGTCGGAGAAGAACGGCCGCGGGGCGGGCAGCACCACCGTGTGTGTGCCGAACGCGTGCCTCTCCGCGGGATCGCTGTTGACGACCGTGAACGCCAGCCCGTCCGTGGGGGCGCCCATCGGGTTTACCGGGGCCAGAGTGAGCGTGCGCCTGGCGGTGGCGGGCGCGCTGGGGAAGCCGCTGCAGGGAAGCGTGTGGGTATGCTTGTCTGTGGAGGACACCCAGTCCCCGGTTGCGAACCCGAGGATGGGGGTGTTTCCCTCAGCCACTCTCAGCCCGATCTTGCTCTTGTCGATGGTGACCGGCTTGGAGGTGTAGAGGACCAGGTCGAACAAGCTTGTCAGGGCGGACGGCGCGGGCCCAACCAGCATGCCGTCGGGCTTCGTCTTGAACGCGTACAAGTACGAAAAAACGTCCGTCTCTCCTGCCCCCCCCGTCCCGCCTGTGCCCCCCGTCCCGCCTGTGCCCCCCGTCCCGCCTGTTCCGCCCGTCCCCCCCGTCCCGCCCGTCCCGCCTGTGCCCCCCGTCCCGCCTGTGCCCCCCGTCCCGCCTGTGCTTCCCGACCCGACGAATTCTACGATTCCCGAGACGGAATCGGGGAACGTGACAGAGTCGATGCTGAAACACCGAGGCGGGATCGTGAACGTCAAAACCGTGTTTCCGCTGCCAGCCAGGTCCACCCCCACCCGCTGCAACTTTGCGGCAATGTCTCCGAGGTCGATAAGGAGCTTGTTTTCTCCGTCCACTTTTGTCAGAAAACCGTCCGTAAATCGTTTCGTCACGCCCAGTCGTGTGGCTTCCCATGCGACTCCGGTAGGTGCTAACTGCAGTTTCGAGATGGGAAGATTAAACCCCAACTCCAGGAGCACACTCGCACCGTGAACAGGTTGATCGTATTGGAGTCGCGGCAAAGGGGCGGCGACATCGACTGCCACCTCTCGGCGGACATTGATCGTTGAGGGGGGTATCTTATCTGCAAATATCCATTTGCCTGTCCGCAGCCCCCTATTCCACATGTACGGAAGGTACCTGACGATCCCACCCCCATCCAGCAGCACGCCGCTGCCAGAGGACGCGGCGAAGTCCCAGGTCATCACGATGTCGCGGGGGATTCCCACCCCGTCCAATTCGATCAGCCCGCTTGGAAGCGTCACGCGGATGTTGTTGTGATCCAGGGACATGATCTGGATGACGACATCGGGGTCGCCATACCGTGCTAGCTGCTTGATATTTCCCAAAACGAAGCGGGCCGTGGTGGCCCCCCCTGCAACATAGAAGGTGTCCACTTCAGGGGCACACGCCACCGGCGTGTTCTCCAGCGCCCACTCAAAAGTGTTAACCTCGGCACCCCTTGAGACAGTGCGGCCTGCGGGGGGCGTTTCAAACTGCAGTTCAAGCACGACCTCGGCATCAGGACGAGATGTGTAAATGGACTTCCAGTCACTCACCGGTGTGTTCAGGGACCATACACCGTCGGCACCTTTGGAGGCAGCGGGCACTGTTCCGTACAAGGCGCCAGTTGGAGATTGGAAAACCAGGTAGGCACTTGACAGGGACGTCGAAAGGTCTTGGATCGTGCCTGTTGGCGCGGGGGACGTATCAAAGTTCCAAGTCATGCGCACGTCTTTGTTTATGGCCACCCCCTCCACTTCTAAGAGTCCCGCGGGAAGGGTCACGCGGATATTGTTCACACTAGTCAACACGTCCACGCCGTTTTCGGATGAAAGAGCCTTGATGTCACCCAGGCGAAGGTACGCTGTTGTGATCGCGCCCTTGCCGGTGCCAGTCGTTTCGAATGCGTCCACCCCTGGAGCCATGGACACATTGGACGCCATCAGGTCCCATACGAATGCCTGGACGCTTCCTCTCGATACGGTGCGCACGGTAGAGAACTGGAGCGCGAGAATAACATTGCTCGAGGTCCAGCTCGTCTTCCATTCGTACACATGCGACGTCAATGCCCATTTGCCGTCCGCCCCTAACGAGGCCGCCGGAACTCGGGCGCGGACATCCTTGTCGTCCGTGGGGGACACGAAAAGAAACCAAGCGGCGGTCAGATGGGGAGATAAGTCTTCTATTGTGCCGTCTGAGGCAGGCTCCTCAGGGGGGACATCAACTATGTCGACAACGACAGGCGTGCGGACGCGGTGATTGCCCTGTTGACCACGACGCCGTCCAGGGAGTACGAACCCGCCGGTATCGTGAAGGTGAAGAGGTTGGGGTGGTCCCCCGGCTGGTCCATTAACCACCCCCCCGGGGCGTCCCGAATGGTGTTGTAAACGTATCCCAGCATGAATATGAGTGACGACTTTGGCGCGTTTTCGTTACCCTCGGAAAACGCGGCGCTAACTTGAAGCGGAACTCCATCCACGTCAGCCGCAATGGACAGGGACGCCAGATTTGCCCGACCAATCCGAGCACCGGACGCGCCCCATGGTACGCGAAGGAACAGTGACACCATATTGTCCTTGAACTCCGAAGTGACTTCCACCGGAAGCATCCCCCCCGCACCTACGGCGGCGTCTGTCTTCCAGCTGCTTGCGTACCAAGACCCCTCTGTCACTCCGAGGTCGGATATCGTCCCGACCGCCTGGGGTGCTTTGGGTTCGAACGACAAGCGCGACGAACCGGTGATGGCCTTGTCGACTACCACACCGTCCAGGGTGTACGACCCTGCCGGTATCGTGAACGTGATGAGGTTGAGGTGGTCACCCGGCTGGTCCATGAGCCAGCCACCCGGGGCGTCCCGAACGGTGGTGTATACGTAGCCTAACATCAAGAAGATAAAGGAATTCCTTCCGTTTTCTCTATCAACGCCCTTTCTATAGGCTACGGTAGCTGGAATCGGAATGCCATCTACGTCCGCGGTGACGCCTATGGTCGAACTCGTTGGTGTGATCCGCGCATCATGGTGTGATGCGCCCCATGCGCCCCATGGTACGTCTAGGACCAACATCACAGAACGATCCTTGAACGCGCTCACATCCACGACCGGGAGCAATCCAGGCCCGCTCCCCATGGCATCTATGTTCTCGTTAGTACCCACATACCAGGACGCCGCGGTTGCTCCGAGGTCGGCTATCGTCCCGACTGCCTGGGGTGCTTCGGGTTCAACCAACAAGCGCGACGAACCGGTGACCGCCTTGTCCACCACGACACCATCAATCGTGTATGAGCCCGCTGGTATCGTGAACGTCAGGAGGTTCGGGTGGTTCCCTGGCTGGTCCATGAGCCAGCCACCCGGGGCGTCCGAACGGTGGTGTATACGTAGCCGAACATCACGTCGACCCAGGAATGCCTTCCCGCTGGCCCTGGTCTGTCATACCCTACTCTAAAGCTAACGGTAGCTGGAATCGGAATGCCATCTACGTACGCGGTGACGCCTACAGTCGAACTCGTCGGTGCGATCCGCGCGCCTGAGGTGCCCCATGGTACGGTCAGAGACAAGGTCACAGAACGATCCTTGAACGCGGATCCTGAAGCGCTCACATCCACGACCGGGAGCAATCCAGGCCCGCTCCCCATGGCATCTGTCGTCCATGTACCCACATACCAGGACGCAGCGGTTGCTCCAAGGTCAGATACCGCCCCGGGCGTCATGGGGGCTTCGGGTTCAACCAACAAGCGCGACGAACCGGTGACCGCCTTGTCCACCACGACACCATCAATCGTGTACGACCCCGCTGGTATCGTGAACGTCAGGAGGTTCGGGTGGTCCCCTGGCTGGTCCATGAGCCAGCCACCCGGGGCGTCCCGAATGGTGGTGTATAGATAGCCGAACAAGACGCTGACCAAGGAATGCCTCCCCCATGGTCCTGGTCTGTCATACGGTCCTACTCTAAAGCGAACGATAGCTGGAATCGGAATGCCATCTACGTACGCGGTGACGCCTACAGTCGAACTCGTCGGTGCGATCCGCGCGCCTGAGGTGCCCCATGGTACGCCCAGAGACAAGGTCACAGAACGATCCTTGAACGCGGATCCTGAAGCGCTCACATCCACGACCGGGAGCAATCCAGGCCCGCTCCCCATGGCATCTGTCGTCTCGTTAGTACCCACATACCAGGACGCAGCGGTTGCTCCGAGGTCGGCTATCGTCCCGACTGCCTGTGGTGCTTCGGGTCCAACCAACAAGCGCGACGAACCGGTGACCGCCTTGTCCACCACGACACCATCAATCGTGTACGAGCCCGCTGGTATCGTGAACGTCAGGAGGTTCGGGTGGTCCCCTGGCTGGTCCATGAGCCAGCCACCCGGGGCGTCCCGAACGGTGTTGTAAACGTAGCCGAACACGAGGATAACCGATGAAACGCGATTCGTCTCGGTGCCCAGACTAAATGCGGCGGTAGCTTGAAGCGGAACACCATCTACGTAAGCGGTAGTGAGAGGGGGGTTGCCAGTATAGTTACCAATCCGTGCACCTGAGGTGCCCCATGGTATACTCAATATCAAGGTCACAGAACGATCCTTGAACGCCCCTCCCGAAGTGCTCACGTCCACGATTGGAAGCATCCCCCCACACCCACAGCATCTGTATTCCAGGTGCCTGCATACCAAGACCCGCAGTCACTCCAAGGTCAGAGATCGACCCCGCTTGTGACATGCTTCAGTTATAACACGGTGAGATTTTTTAGGATTCAGGTGTTTCAAATAGGAGAGATGAGATAGATGGACAGTGCCACCTCGTTGTTCACGACCTCTCCGTCCGCCGTTACAGACCCTGGCGGGATTGTAATCGCCAACACCTGCCCGGGCCTAGTAAACATGTCGTAGCCGGCGGAGGGGTCGTCAAGGACCGTCTTGTACAACCCACCGAGGTCTATCTTTAGTCCCTGTGCGGTCGCGGTCAGGGAGGACGTCCCGAACTGTGTGCCATCTACGCTGACGGGGAGCTCGGCCTGGCCGTTGGTCACATCGACGTTTGCGTCGGTCAGGATATTCAGTGCCAGTTCGCTGTTCCGGGCGGGCACGATCTGGTCGAGGTAGATCTCGGCCATCTCGAACAGCGGGGCAGACGCCACTGTCAGGGTGCGGAAGGGCTGCCCGGAGTTGCTGACCTCTAGTTGCAGGCTGGTGACGCCGGGCAGGGCGGTGTGGTACTCTCTTGACGGCGGGACCCCGCTGACAAGGAAGAAGCCAAAGGAGATGGCGGTAAGCGGCCCGCCGTCCACAAACACGCGGTTGGGCGGGATCTCGAAGGACAGGTACTGCACCCTCTTTGTGAACATGTCATACCCGAGGGTCGGGTGGGCCAGCACTTTTCCGTACAGGTCGCCAAATTCGACCCACACCCCCTCGGAGTCAGACACCAAAGCCGCCGTGCCGAACTGTGTGCCGTCCAGCCTGTACGCGACGGGCACTGCGCCCGGGGCAGCGACTGTCGCGTCTGTCTTGAGATGCACGAACATGTTTACGGAGGAGGGCGCGGCGCTGGGAGCGATTTGGCTGACGTATACGTACGTCATCTGGTAGTAGGGGGGGCTAGTGACGACCTGACGGCTGATGACGACGCCCGCTTCTCGCACCTCGATCGCCACCTCGTTCAACCCCTGAATGTGGTTGACGTGGGTGGCGGTGAGCTGGGTGGCCGCCAGGAGCGTATTGACCAGGCGCAGGCGGATGTCGACGGGGGTGGTGGCCACCGGCCTCCCTTCGATGGAGAGAGTGTATGACGGGAGAGTGAACGTCACGGTCTGGGATGGGAATGCCAACATGTCATGTCCCTTTTCCAGGGCGGTGCGGTACAGGGACAACAGGGAGATTCTGAAGTCCCCGTTGCGGGAGGTGTAGACGTTCAAATACCCGATGTCCGCGCCGTTGACCCTGTACATGAGGGGATAGAAGGACTCGGGAGTTTCGACGTCGTATGGGATGCTGATGACGAGCGTGCAGAGGTCCGCGTCGACCAAGTCGCTCACCTCAATGGGATTGAAGACGGCGTAGTACGGGTCGCGCACAAGCTCCAAGGACTTAAAGAGGGTGCCTCCATTGTATATGTCGAGGGACGCGCGCACGATGGCAGGCACCAGGTAAGGGGGGGACTGGGCGAGGGGGGCGTGAATGTTATCGAGAACTCGGTGGGGGTGTCGATTAAGACACCGTCCACGATGTACGAATTGGCTGGGATCGCGAAGGTGAGCACTTGGTTCCTGTTCACCGCCAGCATGTCGTATTCCTTCTCGGTCAAGAGGTACCTGTACATGTATCCCAGGTGCACGAGGAAACTGCCCGAGCCCGCGGTCATGGCCATAAAGCCCATCTGCACCCCGTCCAGGTAGTACGGCGCGGTGACCACACCAGCATTCGGGGGGAGAGTCGGGGTCCACACGTCCATTACAACCTTGGCTACCACATCTCCGGCGACCTGTTCGACGGGGACGCTATTCATGACGCTGATGTCCGGTAGACTGGCGAGGCGGATGACTCGGAGAACATCACCTCTTTGGGATGTCACGTCCAGGTGGAGACCCCTCAGACCGGGTACGGCCGCGATTTGCACCATGTGTGTTTGGTAATGTACGCAAAGAAAGTTTATCCACCTGTCTGACAGTGCATTGGGGGGATTAATTTGTTTTGAAATGGAACTCGGTTCGTTATCAAGTTATGGTTTAATCAATACCGCTGAAAGTAGCTTTCATTGCAGCACATGATGTTAAGTCCCTGCAGGTGGAACTCTATGATGTCCAGCTGCTCTTCGGTGACTTCCCTCCCCTCTTTATCGAACACCACGATGACCTTCGACAGCCCGGGGTCGAAATACCGGCCATAGACCATCAGCTGGCCGATCGCGTCGGTCCAGCGCGAGATCTCCTTAACCTCGACGATCATGCGGTACCTGTGGCTGACGACGTCGGCCCTCATGCCGGTCTGGCCCACGGGGGCCTCGGCCTGGCCCTGTATCCGCGCGGCGACCCTGTCGCGCACGTCCGCCTCACACTGGTACACGGGCTGCCTCTCCACCTCGGCGACGAGTCTGTGCGTGAGGGCGGCCATGCACCCTCGCTGGCCGGCAGCCGCGGGAGCGTTGTAGAAGGCGTCCGCCCAGTCCATGGCGGCGACGGCGAACACGGGACTGATCCAGGCCGCAACGTGCCACACTAGGGAGGGGTGCATCCACGTCCCCTGCATGGAGGGGGTGCCGCCCTGGATCTTCTCTACGAGGTTGTCCGCGGACGACAGGCCCATGTGGTCCCTCATGGCCTGGAGCAGGTCCTCGAAGGCCCGGGTCCGGGTGAAGGTCTTGATCTTCCTCTTCCCCAGCGACAGGACGTCGCAGAAGTCCTGTCCGTTGACGAACCTCGAGTGCTTCTGCACCCTTACCGTGCCCTGCGCCGGGGCGTGCTCCATTCCAAAGAAGAGGTAGGTTTCATCCTCGTCCACCACGCGGAAGAGGGGCAGCGCGCGCGCTGGGGGGGGTCCGTTTCGTCCATATCGGCGGGGGATGGACGCCCGTGATACTTGTCGTGTCAGGGCGTGGGCTTACGACGCGTACCGCTTGCCGCCCATCCCGTTCTGAATTTTAACGACGTTGAAGTTCTTGGCGTACACGTGGATGGAGCCGGGGGGGAGCGCCGCGGAGGGCGTGGACTTGCTGACGAGGCCCTTCAAGACGAGCTTGACGTCATCCAGGCGCGAGAGGTTGATGGAGCCGGACGGCTTCCAGGAGTCGGGGTTGAGGGAGAAGGGGATGACGTAAACGTTGCGGTCTCCCACGCGCTTGTGGAATTGCGATCGGAGGACGGAGGAGAAGTACACGGGGTCGCGGCCGTCGCCGTGCACATTCTGGGAGTTGAGCACGAGGTTGGCGGTCGTGAACAGGTGGCCGTCGCCGCCGCCGAAAGCGGACACGGGGTTGCGGAAGGACCAGTACCCCTTGTAGTGAGACTGGATGTCTCCATCCTCCCACCAACAGTCCGGGCGGTAGAAGAAGAGCAGCTCCTTGACGGGGTGGTTGAACTTGAGGTCGATGGAGATCTGGTCGACGCCGCAGGTGACGAACTGCTGGTGGTGCTGGTACTCGGTCATGAGGTACTCGTGCGAATTGACGGCGAACTGACGCCGCTCGAAGTCGTCAAGGTAGATGTAGCGGCACATGAGCCGGACGGACAGCGAGGGAGGGGACGCCATCCATTCCTCTCGGGAGTTGGCGACGGTGGTCACCGCGGTGGTCGCGTTCACCCCGTACCTCTCCTCGTCCGCTAGCAGGTTCGCGGGGATCTTGAACTCGGTGTTGGCGAGAATGGTGTCGATCACGCCGGACACGGCCGCGAGTTTCATCGTGATGGTCTTGGAGGTGGAGTCGACCGTCAGGGTCACCTTGTTTTCGTACATGACGTTATCGATGACGTAATTCACGAGCGAGAGGTCCCCGTCCACGGCGACCATCTGCGCCATCTCGTTGCCGTACACCCCGCGCATGTACAGGTTCCGCACCAGGCGGCGGAGGGCGGGCATGTCTGTCGTGCTCAGGACGGGGTTCGAGGTATTCTTGTCGAGGTTTGGCTTCGTCAGGCTGAAGTGGTTGAAGATCTTGTCTGGGGTGCTGAACTTTACCTTGACCCGCACCTCGTGGTACTGCAGGGCGATCATGGGGAGGGCCAGGCCCGGGTCCTGCGTGAAGTTGAACTCCAGGGGATGTACAGAAACTGCTTGTGGTCGTTTTTGTACTGCTCCTGCACGGCGCCGTCGGTTCCGAACTTGATGGATCCGCCGTGCTGTACGGGCATGTTCTCGATGTAGCTCTGGTGGTTGGGGCGTGCGAGGGAGTCCATGATATGCAGCATGTCGCCGGTCACCCTCTCGATTTGGTATCCTCCGATCGTCAGCTCGGCGTAATCGATGAGAGCGTGGGGAAAGTCCCAGATGAAGGGGGAGAACTGGCCCGTCCACGCCCCGCAGTGTTTGACCCGCCCCATCTCCACATACAGGAAGCACTTGGTGACGAGGTCGCCGGCACGGGGGAGCTTGAACTCGACGACCTGGCCGTAGTCGGCGACGCCGGTGCTCTGGGTGATGATGGTGTCGTCCCACGCGAAGTTGGTGTGGCGCGGGTACACCGTTTTCCAGAAGGTGACCTCGGGGTTGACGATGGTCGCGATGTCCTGCGACCCCCTCGCGTGCAGTTGCATGATCGCGGATGCCATCTCCGCAGTCGGTATAGTTTGTGCGGAGAAAAAAAAAGGCCCGCCTGCGCACCGCGGCTGCGGTGGGTCCAAAAATTAATGTGATGCAGGTGGTAGAACGCCAGCTGCGATGTCCGAAGACCTAGCGCACCGATCACGTGGCTTCCATAGCAAGGGGAAGAATGGAACGACCTTCTGACCACCTGCCGAA
>RPFO01001893.1:0-22118 GCA_009746045.1 Mesostigma viride | reverse complement strand
TCAACAAGTCCGCCCTGGTAAAGTGCCTTGGATTGCACCTCTCAATTATCCGACACAAGATTTTCAAACGCGCATGCCCCAGCTCCTAGATGCAATAGCAAGCCAGTTGGCCATTGATAAGTCCTGCCTTAGGGTAAAAAATGCATCAGTCGCTAGTGACATCAGTTTGACAACCACACCTCGCTCTGGCGGGATAACCGTGGGAACTGGCTACACACTCCCACCCACAGCTGTGCCAGGATCCAGAAACTCGGCAGAGGCAGGCACTAGCAATATATCGAAGATGATCCTACCAAAACAAGGTGCCTCACAGACTGGGCAAGATGCCTCAAAGATGACCGGCACTGTGGCAGCTAGGGGCCAGACAATGCTAACCTCAGGAGCCGCTGCTCGCCGCTCCTCACTAGTCCACGGCATGCAAAAAAGGCGCACTGCCCCCATGAGATACCGGCCAGGCTTTGCATACCCAAGAGAAAGGGCTCCAGTGACTCATAATAACGTGCTCCTCGGTTCACCTGCACGAGGACCACCGAGTTCGGCAGTTGGTGGAAACCCCGAGCAGCAGGCCGGTCAAAAAGCTGGGAGGGAAAAACAGGAACAACGTTTATTTGAAGCTAGACCAGACGTAGTAGTTCCAGCCACCACTGAGGCAATGACACTAACTGCACCACAAAGCAACGGGCATACAGTTCCTTCAGGCCCTGTGCGGGCTTCGAGCACCTTGCTTGAACCCTGTGCAGAAATAGACGTCACTGCAGAGCTGGCTACTTCAAGTCTGTCCGTTGGTGACGCTGCAGGTGACAACGGGGTGTTGCCTTCATAACAAACGCGTTCCAGCGACAAGACATCTATGCACAGATGCCAAATGTGCCATGATGTTTGCGCTGGGAGATTACTGCACCTGCTATACTCCATGAAGTTTAGGGCGTGACAATCAGTTGTCCAATTACATGTCTGGCATTTGAAAGTGGATCGTGATGTATTTTCTGATTTTTTGGAGTATTTGTGTGCTCTCGTGTAATTAAGCCTCCGTTTTTATCGAGTTGTTTATTTATCGAAACATTGTTAGACATTTTATAGTCTTGATGGACCCTTGGGTGAAACGGACTCATTTGGGTATCATTCAATAATGAATTAAATAATTAATTTACACGTAACAGCGTCACGTGAGCATAAGTCCTCAGGGAAATGAATACATGGGATGGGATGGATTAATAGGCTTATTAAGTAATTAATAGATACGTGGCTGCGGCACGTGAGCATAAGTCCTCAGTGGGATGGTCCGCCGATGCCATCCAAATGGATGGTACCCAACGTAACTGTAACGCGTAACTCCGTGACCTCCAACGTACATAAGTGACGTAACGTAAATGTTGCCGATTAATTAATTAATAGACACGTGACTGCGTCACGTGAGCATAAGTCCTCAGTGGGAGGGGAACATGGGATGGAATGGATGGTGTAAGCTATCTAGGTCCTAGTTACAGGGGTGTAGGCACCGCGGCCCAAATCGCTATGAATGCCATACTTGGTCACACGCGGAGCCCCCACAGACTTGGGGGTGTTCTCCTTCATCACTACTTGCCATCTATCCTTGCGCACCATCTGCCTCCATATTACAGACAAACCAGGAGGCTGCCCGGGGGTGTGAGCCCGTCACGTCTAGTGTAGCACATGTCCATGCCAAGTCTATCACGAAAAGTCCACGGGTGGCGGCCCTGCCGCGCGCGGCCGGGGGCACGCCAGGTGAGGACATATCGCCCAGGCTGGGCGGGCTTGGTGCCAGCTAGTCTATCTGATGTATCTACCTGATCTGTGCGGGCCAGGTGCCCGGCTAGGCCCAGGCGCCTGTGCCTAATAATGTGGGTTCCAAACATAGGGCAAATCAGCGTACAAATCCTCATTACTAATGTGCAAACCAAAGGGGATGTTAAGGGCCTTGCGCAGCATCTGGTTGACGGCGCCGTCGAGTCGTTGCTCCAGCTCCTGCGTCAGTGTCCACCTCTCGGCGCCGTAGGTCAGAATCGTCAGAATGACGACCTTGAAGAGGTCACGCTTGACGATCCGGGGTAGGGCGGGGTTGCTCCACCAGCAGCGGTGGTCATGGAGGTGCGCCCACGCCATGCCGATCCGTGTCGTCATGTCGTCCTCGCAGTCGGGAAGCCAACTGCCGAGCAGCTTGAAGCTGCCTGAAGGAGGGTAGTTGACCTCGGCATCGTCTAAGAGGCGGAGTGTGGGTGGGGGCCCTGCCATGCCGAGGGCCAGGGCCTCCGTTTTGGGGCTGATTTCCAGACCAACCGCCCGAGCCTCGAGCGCCAGGCAGTCCAGCCAAAGTTGGGCAGACTCCGGCTTCTCGATGAGCGTGATGTCGTCGGCAAGAAGGTCAGGGAACGCTTCCCCGACGGCCTCAAAGATGCTAGCCTTGGTGACAGCATTGAACGCATTGTGGCAATCCACCTTCAGCGCCACATGGGTCGGATGCGTCTCTAGGTAGGCCTGAACTGTGTGCACGATGATGTCGCTGCCCCCTTTGGTGGCGACGCCAAGCTGGGCCGTGACGGACTCCTCAGTATCACTCCGGTTGGGGCAGAAGTAGGCGCGAAACTCGGGGGCCTTTTGGCGACAAATGACCTTACTCTCCAGCTTGCGTAGGACCTCGAGGCCGCAAGCAATGGGACGAACGCGGCCAGCAGGCGGGGGGACGTCCTCTTTCAGGAGGGCAATGAGGCGTGCCCCAGCCAGCCAAGCAAGGGCGCGCCGCGGGGGCCAGGGACCCCGCGGCCAAGTCGGCGACAGCCTCAAAGAGTGCGGTCGCCCCGCCATGGCCCGCCATCACGGAGAGGTGCTCGTAGCGCCAGCCTGAGGGGCCGGTGGAGGAGGCGTTCGGCAGATCCTTCAGCACAGCCGTGAAGATGTCCAGGTCCAGGGCAATAGGCGGGGGCGGGGGGTGGCCGGGGCGGGCACCGCAAAGGCAGGTTCGTCGGGGTGAAGGTCGCGCAAAGCCTGCAGGGTCGGGGGAGTGGAGGGAGCCAACGCGGTCAGTTCAAGCTCTTGCATGGCCCGGCTCAATTCACCTACCTTCACCAACCGCATGACGTCAGCTTCCACCCGGGCAAAGGAGGCGGCCCCCGACACCCGGGTGGAGGCCGGAGGCTGCAGCGCCCACAGCCCTTCCCAATCCCCGAGGAGGAACCGCCGGCAGCGAGCGATGACCGCACCCTGTACGCCACGCACGCCCCGCTCCAACGGCGCTAAGAGGAGCCGGGGGGTGACGAGAAACAGCTTGTGGCCGAGTTCGTCGAGGGGGTGACTGTGCATCCGGGCCAGGGAAAGCAAGGCGCAGCGCGTAAACAAGCTCCGGACGCGGTGAGGGACGTCCGGGAGCGTCATGCAAGGGTTGCGCGCACAGGCGGCAAAAGGGAGCGTGGCCAGGAATGCCCAGCCTGCCGAGAGGTCCCCCGGATCGCTCGTACCCTGCGATGCCGGAGGAGGGGCGGGGGCCGACCGAGGGGCCGCCCCTGACCGGGAGGCCATTACAATTCGTTCAAGTGGCCCGCCGGAGCGGCTGTACAATTTTTCCCAGTGAGCGCGCTGCCAAGTGTACTTGTGGGCAAAATTTTAGGTGCTCCGTCACTTCGAGGTACTAAACATTAGGCTACGGTACGAATTCAGCGAATTTCAGCGAATTTTCAGTCGAACCAAAGGAAGTGACGCCAACTACCAAAACGTTTCCGTTACGAATTTTCAGCCCAACACTCGCGCAAAATGAGGTGACGGCAACTACCAAAACGTTTCCGTTACGAATTTTCACTCCCACACGTTTGCACAAGAGGAAGTGACGGCAACTACCAAAAAGTTTCCGTTACGAATTTTCAGTCCCACACTCCGCGAAAATTTTAGTAGGGCTGCACGCAAGCTACCTTTCAAAATTTTGCGCTACTAGTATGGAACCTGCCTTTGCGGTGCCCGCCCCGGCCACCCCTCCGCCCCCGCCTATTGTCCTGGACCTGGACATCTTCACGGCTGTGCTGAAGGATCTGCCGAACGCCTCCTCCACCGGCCCCTCAGGCTGGCGCTACGAGCACCTCTCCGTGATGGCGGGCCATGGCGGGGCGACCGCACTCTTTGAGGCTGTCGCCGACTTGGCCGCGGGGTCCCTGGCCCCCGCGGCGCGCCCTTGCTTGGCTGGCTGGGGCACGCCTCATTGCCCTCCTGAAAGAGGACGTCCCCCCGCCTGCTGGCCGCGTTCGTCCCATCGCTTGCGGCCTCGAGGTCCTACGCAAGCTGGAGAGTAAGGTCATTTGTCGCCAAAAGGCCCCCGAGTTTCGCGCCTACTTCTGCCCCAACCGGAGTGATACTGAGGAGTCCGTCACGGCCCAGCTTGGCGTCGCCACCAAAGGGGGCAGCGACATCATCGTGCACACAGTTCAGGCCTACCTAGAGACGCATCCGACCCATGTGGCGCTGAAGGTGGATTGCCACAATGCGTTCAATGCTGTCACCAAGGCTAGCATCTTTGAGGCCGTCGGGGAAGCGTTCCCTGACCTTCTTGCCGACGACATCACGCTCATCGAGAAGCCGGAGTCTGCCCAACTTTGGCTGGACTGCCTGGCGCTCGAGGCTCGGGCGGTTGGTCTAAAAATCAGCCCCAAAACGGAGGCCCTGGCCCTCGGCATGGCAGGGCCCCCACCCACACTCCGCCTCTTAGACGATGCCGAGGTCAACTACCCTCCTTCAGGCAGCTTCAAGCTGCTCGGCAGTTGGCTTCCCGACTGCGAGGACGACATGACGACACGGATCGGCATGGCGTGGGCGCACCTCCATGACCACCGCTGCTGGTGGAGCAACCCCGCCCTACCCCGGATCGTCAAGCGTGACCTCTTCAAGGTCGTCATTCTGACGATCCTGACCTACGGCGCCGAGAGGTGGACACTGACGCAGGAGCTGGAGCAACGACTCGACGGCGCCGTCACCCAGATGCTGCGCAAGGCCCTTAAAAGAAATGTATATTTGTACATACTTCTCACAATGGTCTGGGAACCTTCATACTGGGGTTTATTATAGGGCGGGGTTCGATTCCCTGGTATTATGTTTCTACAAGCTGGCCTGTTCAGGTGTTTGCCTGTTCAGACTTCCCTAGTTCCCCAGGGCAGGATTTAATTGTTGCCTATGTGTTTCATTTTGTCATTTGTTTGCTGTGGCAGTTTACCATCTGGCAAGTAGACGGGCGCCGTAAGACGGGCGCCAATAGACCCCTGTTGAGAGAATGACAGGCAAACTATTGTAATACGCCTTACTTTGTCAAGTGGCATTTTAATTGTCATGGATTTATTGTACTTATATTGAATATGTACTGGGTTTTATGGGATTAGTATCTGGGATTAATGTAACTCACCGCCAGAAGGTCATTGTAGTGGAGGCTCTACCGAGGTGATGGGATTAATTCCTGGAGAAGACCTCATAGAATTAACCTGTATGTATTTAATTTTGTGTGTTTCTAATATCTGGTGGTACTCTGTAATGCCACTTCCATAGGTTTTTCTCCATTTCTCATGGAATGGTTTTCCCTGTGGCAGATCTGTTTCTTTTCCAGTTCCTTAAAAGAAAGGGCTGGGGGAAATTATGGCATTGGCCATTAAAGACATCTGTTCAAGCTTCTGGAGTGAAGGACATTTCAAGCTACCTCAAGGGTCCCTGGCAGGGGATGTGATCCCTAAAGAAAAGAAGGGATTGGAGTTAACGTAAAGGATTTACGTTAGATGGATAGAGATTGTTACGCTCTTTCCAACGGCACCTTGAACGCCTCATTTGGTTAAGGAACGTAAAAGTTATGACGTTTCCTAGGCTGTGCCGACAGTACCCGGCGCGCCACTGTGGGCGCGTACGGACACAGGATGTACAAGTGTCACTATGATAGTCCGCAGGACGTTGACAGGACTTGTACAGGACTTGATGGTCAAGTGATAGGTAGGCGTGCTGTAGCGCGCCAGGACCTATGAGACAATTGATGCTGAGTAGTGTACGGATAGGTCCACAGGACTAGCCGTATGGACAATTGATAGATCTGCGCGCCAAAAGCGTGCCAGAGTCTGTGTAATCAATTGATTGACAGTTCAGCTGTGACAGTGCAGCTGAATACTTGGACGCGTCCCTAGCAAGCTATATGTGGGACTTGGTAGCACCGGACGCTAGTTCTTGCGTGCACGTTCTCTTGGCACTGCGACCCTGTCGCCTGTGCTGCGTGCAGTCTTGGAAGTGACGTGACAGTGACTTTCGTCTGTGTTTCCCTTATTCATAATAAAGGCAACATTCCTGCAAGAACCATGGCGGAATTCAGCACAACTCTCTCTCAACTGTGTCCACTGCAACCACGAATGGGCTATTATCATTCTGCCCAACCTTACCCACCTTAGCTGATCCTGCAGCAGTTTGAGCTTTAGCTCTATGAGCTGATTGTAAAATGCGAACAGCTTCTGCTAGACTGCGTTTGGAAGGAGCAGCTAGGGGCTGAGCTATGTCCACAAGTGAAGAGGTGATAGGTTGCTGATCACCTGTTTTGCCAATTTGACCCTCTGCTGCAGGGGGCCAAGCCTGCAGTGACTGCCTGCAATCATCAAGGGTGACCTGGGTGTCACAGTGGTTGTGGCTATCACACTCACCAGTGGGTGTTCCAAACAACCACTCACTGGGCAACGCTGGGATGCCAGGCAATTGTACAGGGCTGTCGGCCAACAGCTCTTCCTCCTCTGCCACGTCTGACACAGTTGGAAAATACAATTTCATCCTGTGAGTTGAACACCTGTGAATCTTCCCCGTGTCATTGTGTTTAACCAGCACTGTCCTGCCAGTGGTGTTAAACTTTAGGATGGTGGCTGGCCCATGCCAGGTACCCACCTTGCCTAGTCCCGACTCCTTGTAGAATAGGACCTGATCCCCTTCTCTGAAGGTGGGACGTGGATGCTTTGCATCCTTGACAGCCAACCTGCTAGCTGTATGTGCTCGCTGTGCGTTGTATAGGGCTAGTACCTCAGGTGGATAGATACCTGCATGCAATCCATCTGGTGTAATGACCACCCCTTGTGGGGTTTTCATGAGTGGCCTCCTGTTGAGGACTTGGCACAACCTGGTGGACCACAGAGCTCTGTCAGCATATGACCCACTGTCAGCCAGCAGATTACCATCTTCCTTGGCTACAAGGGTTTAATGGACCTGATGGCCCTTTCAATGATGCCTTGCCTCTCATGATCTTCTAGCCCTGCCAGATCAATAGCCTCACACCCTGGTTCATTGGCAAGACACGTGAACTGTTGATCCAGTAACAATGCTTCCACAGTCTTCCACAATCCACAGGGTAGTACCTGGCCTGAGCAATCAAGAGAGCCCTGAGCAACTGTGTCTTGTCCATTCCAGGTAATGGTTCAATGGTTGTGTACCTTGACCATGCATCTTTAAGTGCCAAGTAAGATTGTCCTTTTATATGAAAGACATCTCCTACCACCCTGCCCTTGCACTGAGGTGGGGTAGCGACATGCCACTTAGGGGGTTTAGGTGCATTGAACTGGCAATGCTGGCAGTGGGATCTGACCACCTGGCAGGCACGTCTGAGTGCTGCCCCCCCTATTGCTGCTGCCACCACCTCTGCACTCACTTCATGCCCATAAAGGAAGTGCAACTGTAAAGCAAGCTCCTGAATACTGATATGAGCATCCTCTGAGGGGGATACTCTACATACCTGTTTTGTTTTATGATCCTTCCTTGCAGATCACAGGTCAAGATCAAGGCTGAGGAAGTGAGAGACTGAGAGACAAAATGTTCACGCAGAAAACTGGCAGCTTGAGATGCCCTTGCTGCCTTTGTTCATTTCATTATATAGGCAATTAGGTGGCAAAGGTAGAACTGCCACATGTCAAGCAAGGGTTGCAACACTTCTAGATTCCTAGAATATTTGTTGTGTGATTGCCAGATGGCATTTGCTGAAATACAACATAAGGAATGATTGCCATCTGTCAACATGCAAATAACCATCATATGGAACTGCCATCTGTCAATAAACTAAGCAATGTGTTCTAGGCATTCGCCACATGTCCATGGAATAAAGTATCTAGAATCCTTGTCAGGAATCAAGAAACACTGACGTAAGATCTGACATGACAGTAGTCACTGTACCATGAATCTACCTCATGAACTAGCAACATGTTCAGGCCAGTTGGCATGCCAGTTGTCAGCACAATCGTCACGTCATATGCTGACACACTAGTCTACTTGGCAAGACCATAGTGCATATAACTTTGGAAGGCCGTGTCTCAGCCATTCGTAGTCCAAATCGAGTAGGAAAAAGTGCTACAAGTCCAGCTATCTATCTCTATCAAGCTGACTATATACAAGCACAATGTGGGCAGGGCAGGTGGATACAATAATATCCAGACACCCCCCTTAGTCCAATGACGTGCCCACTAGCAGCTCAAGTCACACAGGAATGCAGGAGCCGTCCTCGAAGCAGCTCGAAGCGTGGTCGCGGAAGTGCCTCCCGCCAGTGAAGCGGAGACCGAGGCCGTGGGTTGCCAGCAGGTAGCGGATGACCCGCTTGGCAGCCTGCATATCACCCAGCGTGGGTGATTGCATCTGTTGCGCTAGGCAGTTGACACCGAATGCCACGTCTGGCCGCGTCCATGTGGTGACGTAGATGAGCGCCCCCACTATTTGCTGGAACACCTCCCGTTGCGATTGGTCACACTGTCCCCCCTCGCTCAACACGGCACCCGGGACAACCGGGGTGGGAACACCACGACTCTCACCTTAGTAGCCCAAAGCGGGCAGCAATTTCTATGATGTAGGGAGACTGGTGCAGGGCAAGGGAACGGGTGACGCTGTCAATAGAAAGACACACACCTAGAAACAACTGGAAGGGTGGTCCGAATCGGACAGCTGAAAACGTGTACCAAGGCGAGAAACCCAGGCGGCTACCCAAGGGGCAGAGGGGCTGGATTTGCACAGCAACTCGTCAGCAGAGCTTGTGAGCTCCTGGTCCTTGCCGGCTGGAATGACCCAAGGCTGCTGGCTAGCAACCTTTATCCTCACACCAGGCCTACGACCCTCGATAGGCTCGCCACTCGTCGTGACGACCAAGGTTCGTGTGTGAAGACGCTCGTTGCCTCGTTAGCCTCGAGCTATATGCAACCTCGTTCCATCCTTGTTCCTCGGTCATGAGCAACGCTGGGCAACGCTACATTGCCAGAGCCTCGTATCGCTGCCTTGCATCCTCGTTGCAGGCAGCATACAGGAATCTCTGGCTATCCTGTGTCTAGGACAGCACAGGACCTGCCACAGTCCTGCAAGGACTTACATCCTTGCAGACCTGCTGGCTGGTTACTGGCTTCTACTAGCCACAGTACCGTTGAGCCCTCAGTACACTGTGTCCCAGTCACGTGAGAGTCCAGGCTAAGCCTGTGCAGGCACGGCCTGCCACGTGTCCTGTCCACTATGTCCTGAGTGTGCACCGCCCTCGCCCACCGGTCGGCAGTACTTCGGGACTTGATAACTTTCTAGTCCCTTGTCTGTTCTAGGCGGTTGACACGGCGTTGGAAAGGTCTCCTCAACCTGCATCCATCTAGCACATTGGTGCCCCAATATGCTAACTCCAACCCTTTCTTGTTTTGGAGCTTGGACCAGCCTGAGAACCTATCAGCCACTGTCCCCACAAGCCTTGAACATCTGATCCCTCCCAGAGACCAGACCTGCCTTTTCTTTTGGAACCTGAGGTGCCTCCAAATATTAGCTAGGCCTGCTCATTGGTTCAAAGGTTGCCCTCTGACCCACATGACATCCCAACCCTTTCTTTGGGAACCTGGTGTAGATTAAAGTTAGGTCTTCACTTAGTCAGAGGAGTTTGGATAGAGGAGTCCATGAACGTACTATTGTGAGTTCCTGGTCATCCAGTTATCACAGGCGCCCGTTCATATGGCGCCCGCCACGGAGCCTCCTTTATCTTTTAAATCCTTCCAAAGACTGAGAGAGCCCTGACAAATGTTAGCCAACACATGGGGAGCCCATGTCCTCACTGAGTCTCACTCAGGATTCATACATGCCAGGCTGAGGTCAGCTGGGGAATCGAACCCCACCCCATATCCTCCAGGTTTGGATCAGCTCCTGGAACTGAGCATCACAAACAACAAGACATGACAATAACAAGATTATGTTTTATTATAAAGAAGTATAACCCATAGTGAGGCCCCTGGCAACCACGTCCAACATGGTCACACAACCAGGGATTTTATTAGCATGCAACAGGTTGGTTACAGAGAATATATACAAATGTACAGCAACCTGTTAGAGCCAACACTTGGGCTGCCCTTGCAGGGTCCATTCCATGAAGACCCAAGGCCCATTACAAAGTCCTTAAGACTCTTCTGCAGCTCCATGACAGAGCCAGGCGAAATTCTCAGCCAGGGGAGTGACTCCACCCTGACCCCTGTCCAGCAGAGTGTGTCTGAACTCTGAAGGACCTGCTGTCAGCCACCACGTGGCTGCCCAGCCCACTGGGATGCCTCCCACCTAGAGCAAGGCTGTTTGGTCTACTCTGGCCCTCCCCCCTTGGAGGCCATGAGCCCACGAAGCAAAGGGTATTGCAGCTCAGCCTTCTCCTCCAGCTTGGTGAGAGCATCTGCAGGGTTGTCCACGCCAGCCACATGTTCAATGTTAGCTAAGCAAGACATTTCCTTGAGCAACAAATAATCAAGGTCCCTGCTCCTGGCCAGCTGCCTGTGCACAAACTGCACCATGCCCATGCTGTCAGTTCTTACCAGTGTGTGCATCTGCAACCGACAGGAAGCCACTTGACATAGCTGGTAAAATAGCTCCCTCAAGTAAAGAGCAGTATGAAGCCCTTCACAGATTGCCCTGCACTCAGCAATGTCACTGCTGGGAGTTACCCTGTTCTGCAACCGACTGTACCAGCAGACCAGAGAGGACTGTTCCTGCACCAGGGATATTAATGCTGCTGCACGGCCCCTGACCTCTGTGACCTTCCTACTATCCATAGAACTGTCCACATAGAGCATCATGTCAAAAGGCCTGTACAAATCCAAAGGACCCAGCATGAGAGGGGGAGACATGCGAACAGCCTCTACCACTCTCTCAGCACCCACCTCAACCAGTTGGGAATCGGTCAACCGACTCAGTACCAACAGGTCAGGAGCACAAATGCTGGCCAGCCATGCCAACATACCTCGTATTGTTGCACATCTGGCCTGGGTGATGGGCTCCTGCAAGGCATCTATGATCTGCTGAGGATAATCCTTACCACCCTCCAGCTGGATGGACCATGTACCCTGCTGATGGACCAAGGTCGCCTGCATTCCACAAAACACCATGGGCTCATTCTCAACCATGTACTGGATCTTACCCAGTTCAAACCGTTTCTGGATCCTGGCCAGAGTCAACTCTTGCCAAGTGGGATGGCCCAGGAGATGCAGATCATCACCATGCAGGGAGGCAAACGCTGGCAGCCCCTCATAGCTACCTGAAACAGACAAGGATCAACTGGAGAGACTGAGAGACCACAGACAGACCTGAGGTACTTCTCCAAGCTCTTCCTCCAGATGATGGGACTCGATCTAAGGCCTTCAACGCCTTTGAGAATCCTCAAATACCTCGTCTTCAGCTCTGCCCTCCACACTGCAGGCACCTTAACAAAGAAAGGGGGTATTGTGCGCCAAGTATCCTGTGCTTCCTGCTGATCACCCTTAAGAAAAGCCCTCTTGAAATCTACCAACACAGAGCTATAGGGTATCCCCTTCTGCAGAAAAGACAAATAAATGCACAACAAAATCCTCCATGTATCATGCAGCATCCCTGGTGTGTAAAGCTCCTCATCTGCTAACTGTCCAGTGCCATGGTACTCAGTCACAACTGGTCTAACATGTGGCACCTGCACGCCATCTACTCCTTGAGCTTGAGGACAAACATCAATCTGAGCAGCTGGTGATCCTCAGGGAGGACATCCACAGGTCTGCACAGTTGGCAACTATCCACTCATGCCCAGAAGCAACAAAGCCAAGAGTCCATGCCTTAGCCATCTTGGGGCTTTGCATCATCTCCACTAGCTTGCGCCAAGGTACAGGACTCGTTCCTGGGATCTGGTACCTCTGCACACCCAACTCACGTGGGTCAAACGTAGTAGGGAGGATCAGCAGGTCCCCAGCAATGGGCTCCTTTGTATCAGGACCCTCTGCCTCTAGACCCCTCACAGCCCTTACAGCCACACTAAGACCCTGGGAGTAGCGATATCTCTGCAAGGGAAGGCGGCCCTGCCCTTCTAATGCTAGCTCCTCAGAGGATATCCTCACCCCTGGTAAGCACAAGAAGTTCTGACCTAGAATGGCAGGCCCCTGATACCCTTCAACCACACTGAACGTGGTGGGCACCCCCAGGATAGGCACACTCACTTCTCCCAAGATCTTCATGGACACATTCCCAGAGAAATCAGACACAGCTAGGCAGCTAGGGGATGACCACTGCAAGCCTGCAGCATCCTCTACCCTTAGAATGGACACCTGTGAGTTGGTATCCACTTCTAGTGCTGGTGCCCCACATGACCCCCATCCCGTGAGCTTAGATACCTTGGGATCACGCTTGCTGTTCTGCAGAGCTCGAATGATGTCCGCCATAAGCAGCCCCCTGGACTGTGGTGCAGCCCTGGCCACCTCTGGCCTTGTGACAGACGTCTCAGCAGACTCCTGCTCACCCTCATCCATCCAGGACAGACCATAATCCAAGCATGGTGGGTTAGCATCTGCTGCCTGGCTCTCATCCTGCTCATCTCCCTCCAAGGGAGGATCAGGGCCGTCTTCAGGCCAGATTGCAGTTGGCCTTCTCTCCTTGACGTGAGCCCAGGATAGCCTGTACACGTGCTTGGGATTACTCTCCAAAGCCACCAGACAAGAATGGTTAGCTTCCTCAACATGGGTACCTGCCCATCTTGCCACTTGCCACGCTTGCCTGGTAATGACGGTTCCTTCCACATCCTGACCCTCAGTCCCACCTGGGGCCTCAGCATTTTCCAACCCTTGTCCTTACGCCTCAATCTGGAAAACACCCTGTCTGCCTTCTTCAGGCAGGCTGCCACCACGTCCTGTGATAGCATACCAAACTGCAATGCCAGGGGAGAGACTGCCACACCATCATAGTAATAGGTTACCCTGTGGTTAAGCTGCTCCTCAATCCCCTTACACCAAGCTGCTTTCTCTAGAGCTGATGCCACAACAGGCACACTCCTAGCTGCTAGCACCACTGTTTTTACTTCACGTATAGATCTCTCTACAGCTCCCTGCTGCCCATGGGATTCCCTAGGGACCACTACCAACTTACAAGGAAGCTGGTCAGCCAGCTTGATCAAGCAGTCAAACTGCAAGTCAGCTTGCACCTTGGTGTACACCCCAAAGCCTGGCAACAAAGACTGGAGACCCATCAACAGCTGATGCTCCTGCATTCCAGGAAGAATGGTCAGCAACCTATATCTGCTGAACCTATCCACCCCCACCAACAGATACATGCCCCTGATGTGTTGGATGTCCACCTGGATATCCCCCCGCTCTCTAGCAGGCTCTCTGGCATGGGACTGTGGGAGGCGAACAGCATTCTCCTGACAGACACAATTCTGAGCAGCTGCACTGCAGGCCTCTAGCAAAGGCTCCTTGCCAATCTTCCAAGCAAACATCTCTGCCTGCTTAGAGTGACCAAAGATATGGTGTAGAGTGTTTCCAGCCTGAGCATAGCTCAACCCCCTGTCAGCCTGGCTGCACAGAGAGGAACGTGACAAAGACTGTGTGCTTGGGATAGCACGACCCACCTGCTGTTCTCTTGCTCCAGGGACCTCCTCCAAGGTAGCTCGGCTCCCAGAGCCAGCCCCGGTTCCCACAGAAGCTGCAGGTCCTTCCAGTCTGGCGGCTTGACTCCCAGAGTCAACCCCAACAACTGGAGACCCTGCACCTGCCACAGGCACAGGGAATTCCACTGCTGCAGCAGCGTTATTGCAATCATTGAGTGGAAGCACCTCATCATTCCCAACCCCTTGCTGCTGCACAAGAGGGACACCCCCATTACTATGTACAACTGTTCGTCCCACTAGGGGTGATTGACTATTTACAGGGGACAACATCAAGTCATGGCTTACCCCCTGGCCAGAGCCTGCTCCAGCAGACTTGGCCTGGTCTGGGCAGTCACGTCGCCAATGACCCGTCCTGCCACATCCAAAGCACTTGTCATCCTTCCCAGCAGCAGCCTTCTTCAGGCCACCCTGGTTCTGGCTGCTCTGACTGGCCTGGGTGCCCTGGCCCTGGCTCTTGCCTTGCCCTTGGCCACCCTTGTTCTGCTGACCACCCTGGTGACCACCAGCCTGCTGCTGACCCTTGCCTTTGGATCCCTGCTGCTGGCCCTTGCCACCCTGGTTACCATTCTGCCTGCGCCTGTTAGCCCTCTGACGCCTACTAGGCTGGTTTCTCCCTGAGCACCCTGCCCAGGGGCGTCACCATGGACCTGATGAGCGGAGGCTGAAGGGGCACCAGTCACCTGGATTGCCTTGCAAGCAGCATTGTCAGATGGACGGATGTGAAAATAACCTTTTGCAAGGCTGGCCACGTCCCATCTGTCTGATCAGCAAACATCCTAGCTGCATTTCTCCCATCCACACTCAGCCCATGCGATCAGGAAGTAATCTGCCACTGCTCTGTCAGTCAGATTGAAGCCATGCTTGGCCCCCTTCTCCCTGATGCGTGTGAGCCGCTGCAGCTCCTCAGCTAGTGCCCTTGATCTCAAAGGTATCATAGCTGAGCTTATAGTGATTAGTGAGGTTGAGTACCTTATCAGAAACTCCTGACGTAGGCCCTCTAGGAACTGAGACCAAGTCAGCTTGTCCTTGACAGCTTGCCTAGCCTTGTCCCTCACACGCTCACTGAATCCCTATTAGTCGTGGATGTGTGGAATACCTGCACAAGGTTGACAGTGGGATCTACAGAGCATGAAACTAGCTCCATATCCTCCAACCACTTGTCTAGCTCTTCCTGTCCCACAGGAGGCTTGAGAGGCTTCTGGCCATTCATCACAGCCACAGCACTCATATGAGGTCTAGTCCCAGGCAAAGCACGAGGGTCACTGCCAATGACAGCAGCTCCTACAGGTGCTAATGGCGCAGGAACACTAGCTGCAGGAACACCAGACGCAGGCACACATGGTCTCTTACCAGGTGCTTGACGTTCAGCATCATTCTGGCCCTCCCCCGTCAGCACCACGCCGTCGGTTGGCCACCCTGCACGCTCCTCCCCTTGTGCCACCTCTTTCCTCTTCCGGTTGGAAGCCCTCCTGCCATTGACGCCCTCTGCCGTTGGGATCGCCTGTCCCTCTGGCACGACGTTGGCGGGGCCTCCCGTGTCTGCCCTTGCCTCACCCCCGCCATCCCCCGCTCCTGCCCCGCTCCCGCTGCCGCCCCCGCGCGTGTTACGAAGCATTATAGAATACCACAGAAAACACACGCAGATATGGCTGCTGGAACCCTCAGGCTCACGCACTTACTCCAGACGAGGCCGCCTCCTGGCTTGCACTCGCCTGCCCCTCCTCACGGTCTGGTCGCTCCTCAACACCCTCAGCAACCGGTGTGGCTGCTGCTGCCGCTGCGACTATCTGGAGGCTTGGGTTAAACTCTCCTAGAACGCAGGTCACAGGTCGCCCGTCTCCTTGCGTTCGACTGGATGTTGAGTCTCACCTGGGTTGCGATGCCAAGCAAGATCGCGCACCCACCGCTTACCGCCGCCGACCAGCTCGTTCTGCTCGCCTCGGCCGTAACGGTCGTACTCGTGAGTGACCTCACGAGGGAAATGCAGATCAGCTCGCTGCCTTCCTCGTAGGTCGCGGTAGTGCCGTCGCCCTGGTTTATCTCTGGGCAGAGCGCTTTACGGAGCCCTCTGGCTTGTCAGTCCACTCGAAATGGACGTCTTCAGGCGTCTTCTCGACCCCCGTGACAATTCCACCTCCGGACCCCACGCACTGGTGGTTTTCCGGCCTCGGTGTATCAAGCCTTGAGTATACCCCGAAAGGCTGTGTGGTATAAAGAACCTGTCTGCGTACCCTCTCGACTCTTGCAAAAGGACAGCAACAAGATTCTCAATGTTTGGGCAAATACCTCGCCGTGCTCCAAGGATTTACCGTCTCCCGAGCACGCGCGTTCCGGATGATGTCGGCGTCTGGTACCCCCTCTCCTAGCACCGCTGTCGCCACCCAGTGGTTAAACAGCCGGGTGCTGCCGAGCGCTGTTGCCACAATCTGGCTAAGCGCCTCCCTGGCTAGGTCGAGACCGGCTAGTTATATGGGCGCCCTGATAAGCGACCTCCACACGATTAGCAGTTTCAGCTAGCGCGTCACGTAGCCGCACCAACTCTTCCACCGCCACTCGCCCCGTCTCACCTGGAGAAATCACGACGCGAGCCCGTTGAAATCGGGTCCGCCGCCGCTGGCCTGCTGCCTCCCCCACTCACCGCCACCCACCCCTCTTCTGCCAAGTGCCTCGCTACGTAGGCCGCTTGCACGAATGTAGGAGCGTTTGCTTGGTTACGGTAGGGGAAAAACGCTTGCGCGTCTCTCTGCTCGTTCGCCTCACCAGCACCGTGGCTGCTTGACGATGAACCAGACATGAAAGCGTGGAAGCAATAGTACGATTTGCACAGCAACTCGTCAGCAGAGCTTGTGAGCTCCTGGTCCTTGCCGGCTGGAATGACCCAGGCTGCTGGCTAGCAACCTTTATCCTCACACCAGGCCTACGACCCTCGATAGGCTCGCCACTCGTCGTGACGACCAAGGTTCGTGTGTGAAGACGCTCGTTGCCTCGTTGAGCCTCGAGCTATATGCAACCTCGTTCCATCCTTGTTCCTCGGTCATGAGCAACGCTGGGCAACGCTACATTGCCAGAGCCTCGTATCGCTGCCTTGCATCCTCGTTGCAGGCAGCATACAGGAATCTCTGGCTATCCTGTGTCTAGGACAGCACAGGACCTGCCACAGTCCTGCAAGGACTTACATCCTTGCAGACCTGCTGGCTGGTTACTGGCTTCTACTAGCCACAGTACCGTTGAGCCCTCAGTACACTGTGTCCCAGTCACGTGAGAGTCCAGGCTAAGCCTGTGCAGGCACGGCCTGCCACGTGTCCTGTCCACTATGTCCTGAGTGTGCACCGCCCTCGCCCACCGGTCGGCAGTACTTCGGGACTTGATAACTTTCTAGTCCCTTGTCTGTTCTAGGCGGTTGACACGGCGTTGGAAAGGTCTCCTCAACCTGCATCCATCTAGCACATTGGTGCCCCAATATGCTAACTGCTGGCAACGATCATGTCATCAACATGTACAAACACAAAGCCCCTGGCACTGGGATAAAGGTAAAGACATGTGTCTGTAGCGCTAGGCACTGCACCATCCGACACGAGATGAGAACGGAAGGTGCGATGCCAATTGCGCGGAGCCTGACGTGTGCCATACAGGCTGCGATGAAGCTTCCATACAAGAAGCTCGCCAGAGGCGTCATACTCCTCATAGCCCAGGGGTGGACGTACATAGACATCCTCCTCTAAAGGAGCATACAAGAACGCAGTGCGGACGTCTAATTGATGCAGAGTATAGCCATGCGTGACTGCAAAAGCAAGAGCCAAACGCACTGTGGAGGAACGAACAGTGGGGCTAAAGATGTCCTGAAAATCAACACCCTCACGCTGGGCATAGCCCTTGCATACAAAACGTGCTTTCTCACGTCCATCCGACTTACGTGCATACACCCAACGGGAAGGAAGGGCCGAAGTGCCACGAGGAAGAGATGACCTACTCACCAAAGAAAAAACCTTGTGAGAACGAATAGAAGCCATCTCGCTATCCATGGCGGACTGCCACGCAGGAAGAGAACGAGCTTGTTGCCAAGACTTAGGGACGTCCAGGTCGACACTAGTGGCATATACATCCTCGACCACATCACGAATAGCAGCGTAATTTGGGCAAAAACGGGCCCACTTAGGAGAAGCAAGACGTTGAGAAGAGGAGGTCCAACCATAGGCGCCATATGTGTCACTAGAGGGACAGTAGCCATCGCCAACATTTTCCTCAATCGTTGCAGCAGCTATCACCGAATCCGCCCCTGCCTGGTTGCTGGGCGCTGAAGATGAAGGTCGCTGCAGTGCGTGGATGGCTTGCTGCAAAGCCGTTGCACTCGAAATTTGAGGCGCAGGCGCAGGCGAGGGCGCAGGAATTCCTTGCGCAACTTGGTTGCCGGCGTCTGGCACCGCATCAGAAATTTCAGAGTCAGGAGCAGCACCCGGACCAGGATGCTCAGCGTTGCCACTGCCGTCTGCACCGGTGACAGTGCCCAGCTGTTGGCGAGCCTTGGCCCTGGTGACCGGACCATCAGGTACCGAGTCAGGCACAGCAGTGACAGGCGGCAGCACTGCATGCTCAGTGGGTGCAGGCAAAGGTACCAGCGCCACGCCAGATTCCGAGGCAGACTCAGGTGCCGGCAGCTGGAAGTTGACATCTGGACTCGCGACGTGCAGGGGCAGAATTTGCTCGCCAAGTCTCATCGAATGACACATGGAGCCTGCGAATAACGTCACGTGAGCCTGGGCGGAGAATCAGGTAAGCAGGCGACTCCAAGTCATAGCCCACAAAGATTCCAGCCTGGGCTTTGTCCTCCAGCTTGCCACGTGGCCCTTCTACACGAAAGTAGGCAGGGCAGCCGAAAATGCGCAAGTGCGACAGGTCGGCATCAACGCCTTGAAAAAGGCGATGAGGGCTAGCAGAGTCTGCATTGGCCTCGCATGGCAGCCGATTGAGCAGGTAGACAGCACACGCAAAAGCTAGGGCCCAGAAAGTCTTGGGCAGGGTAGCATAATGCAGCATGCACAGTGTCATTCCCATCGCCAAACCCCACATGCGTTCCGCAACTCCGTTTTGCTGCGGACAGTAGGGGCTGGAAAATTCTTGGTGAACTCGATGGCGAGCACAGAGGGAGCGGAAGTCCTCGAAAAGAAATACTGCGTCATTGTCGGTCCTTAGAAGCACAGAACCGTCGTAGTAGGGCCTGATATCCCTTGACAGCAGTCGGTCGAAGTGCAGTGGCACCTCACTCTTCTGGCGCATAGGAAAAGACCAACGCCACCTTGTAGCGTCGTCAGTGATGCCCAGAATGTACTGGGAACCGCCCAGTGATGGCTGCATCGGCCCCATGATGTCCCCATGCAGCTTGGCACGAGGCACGGTCGAGCGTGGTTGCCCAGCAGCGAAGGAGCGTCGCCTAATCATGCCAGCAGGGCACGACGGGCAGCCTGGCGCACCTGGAGCCCGCATGGTAATGTTCGATGCAGGTATGGCCGCCAGCTTGCGAATGCGCTCAGCACCTGCATGTCCAAGTCGCCAGTGCCACAATAGTGCAGCAGGGTTGTCTGTGGTGTGGTGGGCAGCAGGGGTTGTCACAGTCTGTGATTCTTGCAAACCGTCGACGTTGTTCTGCACCTTGATAGGTACCTTGCTGCCTGCAAAGCATGCCACGCCCTGCAGTAGGTTCACCTCGTGTCCCTGCTGTTGCAGCTGGGCCACGGAAAGAAGCCTTGCACCCAGAGAGGGCACGTGCAGAGCATGAGGCAGATGCACCACCTTGTTGGCGACTCGTAGCTTGAGCGTCCCCGTCCCCACAGCCTTCAGCCGGCCTCCGGAGCCCTGGATTGCCAGGTTGGTTGGCTGAACCTTGATAAAGTCAGCCTCCTCAGGGCTCATGTGGCTGGATGCAGCAGAGTCCAGAATCCAGAAAGGTACGCCCGGCACTAGGCGCGTAGTTGCAAACGCGTAGTCCACGGGAAGCTCAGGAGCCTCCACCGTGCTGTTCGCTGTCGCAGCCTGCTTCTTCTTCTGGTTCTTGCGCTTTGGCCTCTGCTGGCCCTTCTTCCTGCTGAGATGTGGGTACTTGGTATAGCACGTCTCCTCCACATGTCCTTCCTTTCCGCAGAATGTGCAAGTCGGCCTCCCGGCTTGGTTGGTTGGCCTGTGCTGTATGCTTGGCCTTGGGCAGCTGCTGGCTCAGGCTTGACCGTGGTGGTGGAGCGCGTCCCCACAAGCAGGTCATCTGCTTCAAGCATGGCCTTCTTCACCTCCAGCAGCGACATGTCCTCATCGAACCTGGTTGAAACGAGGGCAGGCCTGTACGCATCAGGTAAACCACCTTTCAGCGCAGCGGCAAAATCATTGTCTGCCAACACCCCCCCACATCCCTGTGCTCACTCCGGAAGCAGTTCTGAAGCGGTAAGATAGTCCATCATGGACTGGTTGGGCTGCTTGGTCAGCCTCATTAGGGATGTCCTCAGGTCGTGCTTGTTGCTCTTGGTCAGTTTAGGCTGCTCAAACACCTCCACCAACTTAGCAAAAAGCAAACTGCCCTTTCTCTCACCAATGGTCTTTGCAATCTGGGCTGCTCTGCCAGTGAGGCACGCCAGCAAGGCTGTGTAAACAACCTTCTCTTGCTTGGGTGTAGCCTCCTCAGGCTTGGTAATGACCCCCTCCAGATCATAGGCCTCCAGGTGGGCTTGGAAAAGCTCCTTGGTCTCTCCCCATTTTGGCAGGGAAGAACCATCAAATTTGGGAATTGCCTTGGAACATGCTGGAATAAAAGAGAGGTACTTGTTTTCCAAAGCCAGCAGCAGCAGCCATGTTGTCAAAGAGAAGCCTCACTCCTCCGATACCATGTTTTGTTTTATGATCCTTCCTTGCAGATCACAGGTCAAGATCAAGGCTGAGGAAGTGAGAGACTGAGAGACAAAATGTTCACGCAGAAAACTGGCAGCTTGAGATGCCCTTGCTGCCTTTGTTCATTTCATTATATAGGCAATTAGGTGGCAAAGGTAGAACTGCCACATGTCAAGCAAGGGTTGCAACACTTCTAGATTCCTAGAATATTTGTTGTGTGATTGCCAGATGGCATTTGCTGAAATACAACATAAGGAATGATTGCCATCTGTCAACATGCAAATAACCATCACAGTGCTTCTAGTAACGGGACGTATACGTCAGCCGCTGACGCGTCAGTGTCTGACGCGTCCGACTTTTTCGTCCGCACGTCAGACAGCTGACGCGTAAATTTTGGCTCTGCGTCAGTCGACTGACGCATAAAATTTGTCTGCACGTCAGTCGTCTGACGCGTAAATTCAGGCAGCACGTCACTGACGTCAGTACTTATGGGCACCGAGTCAGTATGCGTCTGGCAGGGTCAATATATAGTGGGTACCTACTAATGTACTGAAGTCCACTGAAGTGCTAACTTCGTACTGGATATCTACGAATTCAAGTTCACCAGTTCAGGTCTGTTCGTTGATATGCTTCAAGATTCTAGGCCGTTATCAATGTGCCCATGCCAGACCGCCGGCCCTTAGCCTGCTTGGCGGCGAGAGTGACATGAGTTCTAGACGAATGTAAAGTTGTAACCCAGGACGACTGGCAATGGTCGATGTCTCGATAATGGCAAAGGTTTTAGGAATATGATTGATGAGCTGATTGATGAAGCGTTGCGAGGTTGCCTGATTTACATATTGCTTTGAATCGAATTCCAGGTGTGTTTGTTAACGCTGTAGATTTGTTTGCATAAGAAAGAATTCTGTCCATTACTAGATGCGTAGGGAAATTTCGGGCCGGGCCAGTAATATTGTATAAACATTTAACAACGAGAATGGTTTAGTCCGATAGTCAACTAGCAAAGTTAGCGACCTGGGGGTTGGAAGTTTTTGGGTGAAGGGGTGGCGCCGGATGGAATACTGGGAAAAATTAAATCTGGGGGGATCGCAGCTTTTTTAAGGCCGAAACAGGCGGCCGACACGGCCAAAGCGCCTGCGCCTGGTCCGCGTGCCATTGTTGGCGTAGGCCAGGCAGCCGACGCGCTGAACCGCAGCAAGAGGAAAAGGGGGAATGATAGCAATGCAGCCAGCAGTGCAGCAAGCAGCATCGGCTCAGTCCGGCAATTCTGAAGAGCCCCAGGCTGACGCGCCGCCAACGGCGGCAAGTCAGCCGTCTGACGCGCCGCCAACGGCGGCAAGTCAGCCAGGCTTGACGCGGACAA
>RPFO01001905.1:0-22120 GCA_009746045.1 Mesostigma viride | reverse complement strand
TACGCTCAAATTGATACATGAATTAAGCATTATACACCAGAATTTTAGCTCAAATATATTACGCTGAATCGGCGAACGCCAAATTCGCCACGAGAAAAAAGAGTATCGGCACGATTTGGAAACTAGCGTTTTTTTTCTGCACAAAGGTGCCGCCACAAAAATTGAGCCCATTCCGCGTGGGACCACCCGGGAGGGGAGGGAGGGAGGGAGGAGGGAGGGAGGGATCGGGAGGGGATGGAGGGAGGGAGGAGGGAGGAGGGATCGGAGGGATGGTGAGGGGGGAGGGAGGGAGGATGGACGGGAGGAGGAGGAGGAGGGAGGGAGGGCGGGAGGGGCCCAGGAGGGAGGGAGGGAGGGAGGAGGGAGGGAGGGAGGGAGGGAGGGAGGGAGGGAGGGAGGAGGGAGGGAGGGAGGATGGGAGGGAGCGTGAGGGAAGGGTCGGGAGCTCGAGGGATGGAGGGACGGGACGGATGAGGGATGGATGGAGGGATGGATGGAGGGAGTGGATGAGGATGTGAGGATGGTAGGACGGAGGGATGGGTTTGGAACATGGAGGCCCGGTTTCGAGAGGGATGAGTATTGGAGATGGAAGAGATGGCGGGATGGATGAGGATGGATGGAAGCGATGAGGGGAGGGGTAGGGTGAGGATTGGACTTCGACCCGCACGGCATCGCCCGGAGCCCCGCGCGCGGCCTTCTTGGTTTTGGAGGAGTGAGCGGCTACTGGGGATACGGGTGATGGTGACTAGGATGGAAAGTCGCCAAGGGAGGTGAGGAGGACGCAGGGAGGCACACGGCGCGGGTGGAGTACGCGGCATGGGGGTAGTGGGTGTGGAGGCTAGGCGAGTGCCGTCTAACCAGGCGCAGGTGAGGGTAGGTGACTGATGGCGACGCTGACTGTGCACGACCGCCGGTGCTATGAAGTGACGCTCGAGCGACCGTAGGACGCGGGAAGTAGGAGGCGCCCCTCCGCGGTAGGTGCGATGAGAGGAGAGGCGAGACATACTACGCTCATCTCCTACGTTGAGCGTACATTCCACATCGAGAGGCTTGAAAGTTAGTAATTCATGTAAATTTTACGTGGAGAGACTCGACATCATCCTAACCTTTGTATTAACCATAGGACGAGCATTGCCAGCGCATGTCCAAGTGCTAACTTTCCCTCACACTTTCGAGGGCCTCTTCCGTAATTTCGCTTCCGCGATCTGCTGTTCCGTTTTCGAGTTCCTCCTCTTCTTATCGATCTCCTTTGCAGGCGCCCAGACTTCCACATCCTTCCAGCTCTTGCCATCCGTCAGCTTTACCACCTTCATCGCGTAGTCCAGCGGCATCCACCACAACTTGTTCTTCAACTTCCCTCCCTTCTCCCCCTCAGCGAAAAACTTAAATGCGACGTCCCTCCACTTGGTGTCGTATCCAGACACCTGCCCATAAAGCATGACGTCTTCTAGCTTGGCATACATTGGCGTAGCCGTATCCTTGTTCCCTGCTTGCATAATGGCTAAAGTCCACCCATCACACCAAAAGGCCTCTGGTGCTCCGAACCCCATTTCCCCGTCCATAAGTCTCATTTCCAACGTGGGCTTGTCATCATCCTCATCGCCCGCCTGACTGTCTTCCGCCCCCTTAGGCTCCTCCCGTCCGGAAGTGTCAGCATGTACAGCCGCTGGTCCGAAGCCCACCGCCACATTAGCCAAGCGAAGTAACTGCTCCACATCCTCATTACCTGCGAGCAAACCGATCATGCCATCAACGCATGACTAAAATCGAGTTAGTAGAAATCGGACTGCCAACCGTGAAAAATCAAAACACTCTACATACCAGAATTCACTCGCAGATTTTTTCTTACCCTTTTTGGCCTTTTCCTTCGACCTCTGCTCGCAGGTAGACCCCGTCTGGGGGTGGGGGGCAGGCGCCGGGGCGGGTTTGGCGGGCTCGGCAACCTTGGCAGTCTTCGCGGTCTTGGGTAACTTCTTGGAAGCAACGCGCTCCTTTCCCCCGTCCTCCTCCTCTCCGCCGCCATCCTCCTCCTCCTTCTCCTCCTCATCGTCCGAATCTGAAAGCACAACTGCTTTTCGACGCCGTTTCTGAGGCAGGGCAGGCTTGGGAGGCTTCCCCACCTTGGCCGATTTCTTGGAAGCAACGTGCTCCGCAGCCTTCCCACCCTTGGCGGATTTCTTGGTAGCAACGTGCTGCTCCTCCTCCTCCTCCTCCTCCTCCTCCCCCTCCTCCTCCTCAGCATCGTCGTCCTCCTCCTCCTCCTCCTCCTCAGCATCGTCGTCCGAATCAGCCACTGCCACAACTGGCTTACGAAGCTGCTTCTTCGGTACCTGAGAAATGGCCAGAGTCGGCGGGGGAACCCGAAGCTGCTTCTTCGGTACCTGAGAACTGGGCAGAGGCGCCGGGGTGGGCAGAGTCGCCGGGGGAACCCGAAGCTGCTTCTTCGGAACCTGAAAAACGGGCTGCGACGCGGCAGGCTTGGAAGGCCCACCTCCATCATCCTCAACAAGTGACACGACTGCCCGTCGAGTCACTTGAGAAGCGGGCTTCTTCGCCGCAGGCGGATCCGAATCACCTTCAGGCCCCGTCATCTGTTCGGCCTGCTGCGTTCTGACCTCGACGGGGGTCTCTCCGCGGTTAGACCCTCCTGCCGGACCTCCATCCCCTCCATCCCCTCCCTCCAACAACTGTTGGTCATCCCTCTCCACCACGGCGGACGATCCCCCAGCTTCGTGGGAAGCTTTTCGCTTCTTCGCCCTTCCGAGCCTAGGCCCCCCATCACCTTCCCCCTGTTCAAGCCGCTCCCACAATTCACTCCCTTTCCCGATCCTTTCCACTATCTCTTGAAACCCCTTAATCTCCGTCTCGGTACCAAACACGATCACCATCGGTTCGAACCTGGAGAAAAAGTCGTGGGCGCAAGCCTTCAGCACATTATCGTACATCCCGCCCGGTTGGGGAATGTCCGAAGCTTCGGGCAAGGACCGAACGCCCACCACCTCTGAAAGTTACTCCACTTATCACCCCAAATGTTCGCCAAGTTCAGCAGGCTCAGGCACGGAAGGGACCTGCCCAAGGGAAAGGGGCGGGCTGAAGCTGAGGCAACCTCGCCTGCCACCTGCTTGACGAGCGACTTGTCATCATCATCACCGTCTAGTCCTGACAGCAAAACCAGACCCGGCGACGGCCCCAGTCCACACTCTGCCACTCATACTTCACGTCCCACTCCTCCTCCTCCTTCGCCTCCGTCTCCTTCCCCTTCCCCTTCCCCTTCGATCCCTTCTCCAGCCCCTTCACCGGCCCCTTCATCGCCGCCTCCTTCACCCCCCTTCGAGTAATCCAACTTTTGGAGCGTACTTCCTGAACGCTTCCGGAGCCAAAAGTGCCAAACCCACCGTCTTGTCCTCGCTCTCTTTTAGCAGAATCTCCTGAAAGTCGATCTTGCCATTACTGATATCCTTTCTCGGAATCCTCAGATGTGCGGCGTGTTTTTTGGCTTTAAGAAGGTAGGCGATGTTCCTCGTTATGATGACGGCCACATCCCAAAATTCCCGGTATCTGGCCACAATCTCCTTCCTGCCGACCGGCCGAGCGAGAGGATGGAGATTGAAGACGAGTTCGAAAATATGAGACGCCACAAACTCCTTGCCATTTGCGTCCTTGCATGCGCTTCCAGCGTCACATCCTCCTTGAATCTGGCGCAAATGGTCAGCCGCAGGCACTCCAGCACATCCTTGGCGATCTCCACCAACTTGGTGAGCTTTTCCGGTCCAACCTGGCAGCTCATGATGCAATCGATCACGGCGTCCATCATAGGAAGGCTGGCCAAGTTCCTGAAAGAAGTCCAAGAGACCTTCTGGCCTTTCTTCTCCCCCTCTGCATTGGCGAATTTGCACCTTTGCATCATCACCTCCTCAGGCGCGGGTTTCGTTGAGGCAGGATCATCAGTCTGCTCCTGTGTCAGACGGAGAAACGTGTTGGCCAGCGTGCGACTGTAAGCGGAATGCACTGAAGCAATGCTGTGGGCCGGCTTTTTCTTTCCTTCTGCTTCCTCCTCGTGTACATCCACCGCTGCCGGCTCCACATTCCCTTCCCTTCCCCCCGCTTGCCGCATAGCCGGGAGGATGTACGTGAGCAGATTGGTGTAGTGGCCATCCGCAATATAGTGGCCCTTCCCACGCGTGACTTTGCCGTATAGATATAGCTTGTTGTAGTTCCACACGTCAAGCAACGCCTGGCCCAGCGTACGATCCGCCACGGCTAAGTCCTCCGAATTCGCCCCCTTGGCGATGTCGAACAGCTTCTCCAGCTTGCCGGTCAGCACCGCCTGCGACATCAATTAACATCGAGCGAGCAACGACAAAACTCAGTCATAAAAGGCGAGGGGTATAGCTGCGGATAGACCCTAACAAAATTCGAAAAAGAAACGGCCGACAATACGCAACGAAAATTCCAACAAAAAAAAGGAGAGGGTCTAGCTGCAGCGAGACCCTCGCAAAAAACTTGAAGCGCACACAAAAAACAACCACGAAAATTCCGAGGGTCTACCCGCAGCTAGACCCTGCCAAAATAGATAGCTTACATCTTCTTTTGCCTTAGGTAGATTTCGCAGCTCACTCCACGACGGGAGCAGGTCGCCACCCTTGAGAAGAATGACGTTCGTACCCATGTAACCACCACGGAATTTCCGCAACAGGTCCTGGAAGGCGTGCTCCGCCTCCTTAGGAGTATTTGCGAAATTGGACTCCGCCCCACCCTCGCACATCATTGCCCGAACCTCTCCCCACCCGCCATCCGGCCCCCTGAGAAACGACTTTAACCCCTTAAAGTAGTGGTTCCCATCCACCACCGCGTACCGGAGAACCAGATACGGTACCGGTACCCGTTCCTCAAAAAATTTCGGATCGTAGGACTTCATCGCAGTATTGCACAGCAGGTTGAAAACTTGCCGACTGCCCTCGATCTCCTGAGGCAAAACTGCTTCCACCTCGTCCACCCTGGCGTAGGTACGCCACTCAAGTCCTCTCGCGAGGAAAGAGGTGGTGGACTCCGTGTTAAGCCACACGTCGACTTCAGTATCCGAAAGGGGCCGGAAGTACCTGGACCCCACATCCTCCGCGTCAATCTTGGCGCCGTGGTAATGCTTCAGCCACTTGACGAAATCCGGCATGCACAAGATTTGCTTGTCGAACAGGTCAGGTTGAGATTCGGCAAGCGCCTGGAAAGGGAACTGCCAGACCGGGACAACAACCTTGAAGTGCAAGGCGTTGTCCCGCGCATTGAGGAGAATGCGGCCGTTCTCCTTAATGGTTTCAAGGTTTAAACGCCGCTGCCTCAAAGCCTCTGGCAAAATAAGCGCGTTGACCGTCTGGATCCGCATACTGAAACATCCGGTCTGCTGAAAATCGGCCGGCCGAATCCAACGCGTTTCCCTGAGAGTATTGGCCTTCCGGATGTTCTGGTCCCTGACCTCCTTGTTCGAGTCGACCTTTTTCGAAGGCTTCCAGCTTTCAATGATAGGGTCGGTGTCCGGGTTCCCACTGCTCGTGAGCACCCCCTCCTTAAAAAGCTTGTTGAGTGACCGGAGCAGCTCAAGAAAGGGGGAGAACTCGGGCCAGTTTGGCAGGTCATCGACGTCCGCCATCCGCCTACTCGAGCAGTACTTGAGCATATCCTTCACCAGCGCGAACACGGCGTCATGACCAGGTAACTTCTTCTCCACCGTGGCGTCTTCGTCCCCCCCGTCATCCTGAAGTAAAAAATCGAAAAGGACCGCAGGATTTGCTCAAGTCAGTAATCTTTAGGCCGACCACGACATCCTGTTCAGGGACGAACAAAGTTCTGTTGGAATAGTACCTTACTGACACTAAACACCAAGTCCCGCAGCCGGTCAGCGTCTACCCGCAGCGAGAGGTCTAAATTTTCACAACAATCGTACCTGTCCAGTTTTCTGCTGCTTCTTGGCCTCCTTAGCCTTCTCCTTCTCCGCCTTCTTCGCCTCCTTCTCCGCCGCCTTCGCCTCCGCGTTCTTCTTACTGTTGGCCTTTGCCACCGCATTCAGCGCCCTTTTTCCCTCAGCGGCCCGACGACGAAAATCAGCCTTCATGAATTTCTCGATCTTGTCAACCTTTGCCTCTGAGTACTCCTTAGGCTGCCACTTGAAATTCTTGGTGGCTTTCGACTTCACCAGATTTGCGAATTCATATGCCAATTCACTCTTAAAGGTAGCGTCACCCAACACCTCCGTATCGAAATCGGCATCGACTTCCGCCTCAAGTCGTGTCAGGTACTTGCGAAACTCGGACCCCGCAGGTCCCTCCGAATCGACGCCATCGGGCGGAGACTTAAGCATGATCAGGCCAACAGCAATAATATGATCCTTCGCAACCTTCTTGCGGGAATCCAGCTTTTCCCTTTCATGCTCAGTCAATGGGGCTTCGCCGCCTTCCCCCCCGCAGTACCCCCAGCGACAGCCCCCGCCTGCATGACAAAAAAAAACGAACAAGAAGGGACTTGACCTCAGTTCGATTGTTGCACCATCGTCTCTCTGCGGAGATACCCCTCAGCACGAAAAAAATCACACGAACTCGCGGCGGATGAACGTACCTGCACAGCCACTTCTCCCTCAGCGTCTCCCCCATCCTCATCTCCTCCAGCGTTTTCATCCCCCCCATCCTCATCTCCTCCAGCGTTTTCTTCCTCTCCGGCAGCGCCTGCTGAGGCCAAACCCCCCGCCTGTCAACACCGAATACGACAGCTCATTGGAAATCAAAATTAGTCGATATTTGTATATTTCGCATAATGCGCTCACTAAAACTTCAGGCGAAATGCAGACATCCGGATATCGTTTAATGCTTACCATTTCCATCTCGAGTCCAGACCAAATACCAGCACTGTCAACAGCCATCGCCGCAGCCGCCCCCTGAAAAAAGACAACAGATTGGTTGGGGGCACCGTTGAAATTAGCCGAACATGTCAGTCTCAATAAAAGGGTGAGGGTCTACCTGCAGCTAGACCCCATGTAAGATGCTCGTGGAAACTCGACGGACAAGCACCCACCTTATCAACCAAGTCTGACAAATTAGGTAAATCCTCCGATACGTCCCCTGGCATGGAGCCCCCCTGCATGATATGACAGGACAAACCATGAAGGTTGGTCAGCATATAGAGCCCTATTCAGGGAATGGAAACAACCCAAATCGATAAACGATATCGGCAAGTTAACGTACCGAAACGTAGAACTTCCACCTCCTCAAAATCTTCCCCAAAGGCCATATCGGCACTTGATGGGCTCTCTCCTTTTCCAGTTGCCGCCTCAATTCCGCCTCGAAGAACAACTCGAGGGACTGCCAATGGCCTCCCGCCTCTAAATCAGACCACTCCGTGTCTGTCTTGGTTCGGATACTCTGGAGACAATCAACCAACGAGATTTGATCCAACCATTCCTGGACGACTTCCCGGTATGGCTTATATGTCTGAATAACATGGAAGTCCTCCCGGTGCCGGAAACTTTGGATCACCTGTCCAGCCCAATCCAAAAAGAAAGCGACCGCTTCCCGCGAAAGGCTGGCGTCCGGGCTGACAAGAAAGTCAGTCCGCCACTTAACAAAAGATTGCAGTAAGTGGTCTCTTGCCATGTCCAAATGCGCGATCACTTCATGTGCGCGCTCCTCCAATCCTCCTACGTCATTCATTCTTCCCGGCACAATTACGATATAGTCACTGTTGGACGTGTCAACAAATCCTTGCCTGACAATATCAAACACTTCATCTTCCGACAGTGAAGCCCTCGAATCCGCTCTCATATCTCCAGTCATGAGTTTAAAGAGCTGATGCAACGCAGTGGTTTTCAAGGTTTCCATATAGGAAGCCTCGATGCATGTGAAGCCAATGTGGACCTCGAACTTTTCAACCTCATCAAAGAGCGTCGACCATATTAAAGCACGACGGGGAAAGTAACGTCCGACATCCTCCTTCAGATTAAGGATGCACGACTGCGCGATCTTCAAAACCTCATACATGTCGTCACCAACGACCCTCTTCCCATGAATGGCTCGCTGTGTGGCTTCGAACAATGCAAGACGGCCCAGGCGGTCGTTCTTCCAAATTATGTGTGCCGACTCCGGACGGTCCACGACGACACCGGACTTCTCTGCAAACGCTATCTCGGCCGAAAGAAAGCGGATCAAGCCTCTCAAGCCCTTTTCGGCTTTACGACTCACCCCAGACTCAGACTCAGCCTGAGCCAGGTACTGTTTCAGAATGGCCACCGTGGAGGGCTGCAGACAACAAGAGTAAAAAAAAGGCCACACATCGTCGTCGTCGTCAACAACCTTAACTCCTAGGTCAACGTCTCTCCGCAGCTAGACCCTTACGATCAATGTATGACATAAAATCCCACCCTTTCTACGATACACACACGCCGTTCAAGCCATCTGAAAAATGTACGTCTCACATTAATAAACATACCTGATAATCGACTGAAAATCCTTCGTGAAGAAGGGGTGGGCTCCCGTTCTCGTCCTTCTCCCCCTCAACTGCCTTCGCAGCCTCCTCCTCCTTCCTCGCAGCCTCCTCCATCTTCCTCGCGGCCTCTTCCGCCTTCATCCTCTCCTGTCGCATCTGCAAAAAAAGAGCGGCCTCCTCCGCAAGAATTCCTTCGCTGCCGCCTCCGTCTTCTTCTTCGCCTCCTCCTTCTGCTTCGCCACCAGGATCCTGTGCTCCTTCTCCTGGGCAGCCTTTTTCTCCTTGTACTCCCTCTCCTCCTCCTCCCTCTCCGCCTTCTCCAGCCTCTCCTTCTCCTCCCTCTCCACCCTCTCCCTCTCCGCCTTCTCGATGGCCTCCCTCTCCGCCTTCTCCTTCTCCTTGTCCTTCTTGTCGAGAGCCGCGTATTCGTCAGCAAAGCTTGCGGCCATTGCTAACAAATCGGACAACCGCTTCTGACGCGACTCCCGAACCGGCGATTCCGGGTCTTCAGGCCTCCCGTTAGTCTGATCGCGCTCGTCCTCCTCAACAAGCTCACTGATAGACTTCCTCAGCTTCCTGAGCTCTTTGGTGCGGTCGTCTTCCTCTACCCACTCGGCCGCAGGCTTACGCTTAGAACTGGAATGCTTGGGGGACGGCGAGCGGGACGCAGCAGCGGGGGACTTGGGTGGCGGCGAGCGGGACTTGGGGGAAGCAGAGCGGGACGGCGAGCGGGACGCAGTTGCGGGGTTCTTGGTTGACGGCGAGGGGGACTTGCGAGAAGGAGAGCGGGACGCGGTAGCGGGGGGAACTTTGGGCGGAGAGGGGGACTTGCGGTTCGGCGAACGGGTCGCAGTTGCGGGGGACTTGGGGGACTTGCGGGGCGGCGAGCGGGACGCAGTAGCTCCGGCCGACTTGGGGGGCGGCGATGGAGACTTACGGGGCGGAGAGCGGGACGGAGCGCGAGACGCAGCAGCGAGAGGGTTGGGGGGTATAATTCTGTCCAACTCGCTGGGGGGCAAGTTGGACTTGGAGGGCGAGGGGACTCGGTGGGGGGGGACCTCGCAAGATCTTTTACGGGACCGAACTGCAACGGAGGAAACTCCTCCGTTGCCGTTCGGTCCGGCGAGGTGTTCGACGTCATCTTGGGTGAAACGGGAGTGGCCTTGACAGAATCGGAATAGGAGGACGACATCTGCAGAACAATATCAAAAAAGCAAGTTTCACAAATGTCATTCAGAATCTGAATCGCCGGCAGAAAAACGATGGGGAGGGTCTCGCTGCAGCTAGACCCTTTCGTGGATTCTAAAAGGGACATTCTATTCAATATATAAATATTAATATTAAATAATATATAAAACAACAATAAGTGGGCAATTACAGAACCCATGAGTGAGCCTGCCACGCTGCACCCATTTCATGATTGATTGTAGTTCTCGTTACCCTAGAAACAAACACAAAAAGAGGGAGGGAGGGCGGGACAAGAAAAAGAGACCTAGAACATCGTGCAAATGGCACTTTAGGGCGGCGTAGCCCAGGCTCGCCTCATGAGCCGTCAGCAACAGTAACTTAATTGCTACTTAACTTAACGAACTAGAAATGGCCATACAAAACTGGCCAACTAATTCTAACTCATGGAACCGGTCCAGCCCAAGGCCCACCGTCCCGTAGTACCACTCACATAGCGGCGTTCATTCTCATCTGTTATAAAGAAACTACGTTCAGAGAACACCGATTCTATTCCCACTATTACCAATCCACCAACATTTGATTAAAACAATAAGTGGGCAATTACAGAACCCATGAGTGAGCCTGCCACGCTGCACCCATTTCATGATTGATTGTAGTTCTCGTTACCCAACCCCCTTTCCTGGTGCTTTATCTCCAAAGCTCCGCCAACCACTTTCGCTCAGTGGCTCCCGAGGCTGCCCTGCCGCAACGGTCACGACCATTACAATCGCCGGCGGCTGTAGCGAGCCTCATGCACGATAACCCTTTGCAGGCCCCCCCCCAGCCTTCCACCCTCGGCCAGTAAAAGAGGGTGTTGAATGTGCACGCAAAGACAAGGAAGAAGACGCCTCGTTTAACGATCACGGACCTCCCTCAAAGGCCAGTGCCGCCCTAACGTGACGACAACTTGTAGGACGTCACCCGATGCCACCATATCTCGATTACTGTCAACGTTGTCACCTGGGGGAGTAACTTTCCATATTTCAGGTTTTAGTTGATGAGCAGGCTCTCATCACACACCCCAGCGGCCGATAAAGCGCAAGCGCAACTGGGCCGGCCAAAATATTTGGTCCTGCCCGGCCCAGGTCCGTCTGTTAAACTGGCCCCTTAAGTCTCGGTCTGAATCGAAATATTGCATAATTCCGGAATTCGTCCCCACCACATTCCCGAGACCTCACGCACCCATAAGAGCGGATGCTGGTAAATATTTTTCTACTTACGCGAGGGCCGACAGACTTGTCGTCCATCACAATGCCCACTAAAAGTAACCCGACCACCCTTCCTTCGGCAGTCAGCAGTCAGGAACTGCAACCCTGCTGCGACATTCCGCAGCAAAGCGGTAGGCACTGCAGCGTGGCACGGAAATCTTACTCAGTTACGTTAAATAGTGCCGGAACCTTTTGCCGCCTGAGGCAAATCGGTCCGTAACACTATTTTGCCCGGAATAACCACTTCCGAGCACCCAAGTTAATTCGGCCGAATTAACTTGGGTGCTCGGAAGTGGTTATTCCGGGCAAAATAGTGTTACGGACCGATTTGCCTCAGGCGGCAAAAGGTTCCGGCACTATTTAACGTAACTAAAACCTGGCCTCGTGGAGGGGGGACGAAGAGCCCGAGACATCCGCCTAGGCCGCTGAGCACGCACCACTAAATGCGCCGGAGCTGCCTCAGTGAGGATTCGAACCCCTGACCTCCAAGGTGCACAGGTTTTAGTTACGTTAAATAGTGCCGGAACCTTTTGCCGCCTGAGGCAAATCGGTCCGTAACACTATTTTGCCCGGAATAACCACTTCCGAGCACCCAAGTTAATTCGGCCGAATTAACTTGGGTGCTCGGAAGTGGTTATTCCGGGCAAAATAGTGTTACGGACCGATTTGCCTCAGGCGGCAAAAGGTTCCGGCACTATTTAACGTAACTAAAACCTGTGCACCTTGGAGGTCAGGGGTTCGAATCCTCACTGAGGCAGCTCCGGCGCATTTAGTGGTGCGTGCTCAGCGGCCTAGGCGGATGTCTCGGGCTCTTCGTCCCCCCTCCACGAGGCCAGGTTTTAGTTACGTTAAATAGTGCCGGAACCTTTTGCCGCCTGAGGCAAATCGGTCCGTAACACTATTTTGCCCGGAATAACCACTTCCGAGCACCCAAGTTAATTCGGCCGAATTAACTTGGGTGCTCGGAAGTGGTTATTCCGGGCAAAATAGTGTTACGGACCGATTTGCCTCAGGCGGCAAAAGGTTCCGGCACTATTTAACGTAACTTACTCATGGCTTCAGAGTTCCGTACAGGTGCCACGCGCAGGCAAACGCGAAGTATTTTATAGTCTCTCGTCGGCCAAGAACCCAGCTGCGGGGAGAAAACCGACGAGGGTAATTTCAATTTCTTTTTCACAGTCACGTGACTGTTCAAGCTATGTCAGTCACGCGCCATCTCTAATCGGCCACCGCCAGCCAAAAGGCTGACGCGATTAGGGCAGCATTAAATTTCTTGTAATCCGCCATACCCATACCCCATACATCCGATTACAAGAAAAAGAGACCTAGAACATCGTGCAAATGGCACTTTAGGGCGGCGTAGCCCAGGCTCGCCTCATGAGCCGTCAGCAACAGTAACTTAATTGCTACTTAACTTAACGAACTAGAAATGGCCATACAAAACTGGCCAACTAATTCTAACTCATGGAACCGGTCCAGCCCAAGGCCCACCGTCCCGTAGTACCACTCACATAGCGGCGTTCATTCTCATCTGTTATAAAGAAACTACGTTCAGAGAACACCGATTTAGTTTAATGCAAAACTTTGGCGTCTCGCTGCAGCGAGACCCTCACTTCAAGCAAAAACAAATCATTTTTAGGGTGAGCGAAAACAAGCAACCTCCCATCATGCAAACATAAAAAAGTATACATTCCTTGGGGTCTCGCTGCAGCGAGACCCTAACGTCAAACAAAAACAAATAATTTTTAGGGTGAGCGAAGAAAGCCCACTCCCATCTTGCAAACATTAAAAGTCGACATTCGCAGGGGTCTCGCTGCAGCGAGACCCTAACACCGATACAAAAACAAATCATTTTAAGGGTGAGAAAAGAAAGACCCCCCATCATGAAAACATGAAAAATTGACATTCCTTGGGGTCTCGCTGCAGCGAGACCCTTACGTCAATACAAAAACAAAATTCCGAGGGTCTACCCGCAGCGAGACCCTTACGACCACGTATAAATACATGTGGGGGGGGATGCTATGTATAAATGCATGTGGGGGGGTGCTGGCATTAATAATTAAATGTGGGGGGGTGATGGCATGAATAAATAAATGTGGGGGGTGCTGCCATGAATAAAAGAATGTGGGGGTGTGATGGCATGAATAAATGAATGTTGGGGGGTGCTGGCATTAATAATTAAATGTGGGGGGGTGATGGCATGAATAAATAAATGTGGGGGGGTGCTGCCATGAATAAAAGAATGTGGGGGGGTGATGGCATGAATAAATAAATGTGGGGGGGTGCTGCCATGAATAAAAGAATGTGGGGGGGTGATGGCATGAATAAATAAATGCGGGGGGGTGCTGCCATGAATAAAAGAATGTGGGGGTGTGATGGCATTAATAAATGAATGTTGGGGGGTGCTGCCATGAATAAAAGAATGTGGGGGGGTGATGGCATGAATAAATAAATGTGGGGGGGTGCTGCCATGAATAAAAGAATGTGGGGGTGTGATGGCATGAATAAATGAATGTTGGGGGGTGCTGGCATTAATAATTAAATGTGGGGGGGTGATGGCATGAATAAATAAATGTGGGGGGGTGCTGCCATGAATAAAAGAATGTGGGGGTGTGATGGCATGAATAAATGAATGTTGGGGGGTGCTGCCATGAATAAAAGAATGTGGGGGGTGATGGCATGAATAAATAAATGTGGGGGGTGCTGCCATGAATAAAAGAATGTGGGGGGGTGATGGCATGAATAAATAAATGTGGGGGGGTGCTGCCATGAATAAAAGAATGTGGGGGTGTGATGGCATGAATAAATGAATGTTGGGGGGTGCTGGCATTAATCATTAAATGTGGGGGTGTGATGGCATGAATAAATAAATGTGGGGGGGTGATGGCATGAATAAAAGAATGTGGGGGTGTGATGGCATGAATAAATGAATGTTGGGGGGTGCTGGCATTAATAATTAAATGTGGGGGGGTGATGGCATGAATAAATAAATGATACGTAGCATCACCCCCCACATGTATTGATACGTACGTAGCATCACCCCCCACATGTATTGATACGTAGCATCACCCCCCCACATGTATTGATACGTAGCATCCCCCCCCCACTGTATTGATACGTAGCAGCACCCCCCACATGTATTGATACGTAGCAGCACCCCCCCACATGTATTGATACGTAGCAGCACCCCCCCATGTATTGATACGTAGCAGCACCCCCCACATGTATTGATACGTAGCAGCACCCCCCCACATGTATTGATACGTAGCAGCACCCCCCCACATGTATTGATACGTAGCAGCACCCCCCCACATGTATTGATACGTAGCAGCACCCCCCCACATGTATTGATACGTAGCAGCACCCCCCACATGTATTGATACGTAGCAGCACCCCCCCACATGTATTGATACGTAGCAGCACCCCCCCACATGTATTGATACGTAGCAGCACCCCCCCACATGTATTGATACGTAGCAGCACCCCCCCACATGTATTGATACGTAGCATCCCCCCCCACATGTATTGATACGTAGCAGCACCCCCCCACATGTATTGATACGTAGCAGCACCCCCCACATGTATTGATACGTAGCAGCACCCCCCCACATGTATTGATACGTAGCAGCACCCCCCACATGTATTGATACGTAGCAGCACCCCCCACATGTATTGATACGTAGCAGCACCCCCCCAACTGTATTGATACGTAGCAGCCCCCCCCACATGTATTGATACGTAGCAGCACCCCCCCACATGTATTGATACGTAGCATCCCCCCCCACATGTATTGATACGTAGCATCCCCCCCACATGTATTGATACGTAGCAGCACCCCCCACATGTATTGATACGTAGCAGCACCCCCACACATGTATTGATACGTAGCAGCACCGCCCCACATGTATTGATACGTAGTAGCCCCCCCCACATGTATTGATACGTAGCATCCCCCCCCCACATGTATTGATACGTAGCATCCCCCCCACATGTATTGATACGTAGCAGCACCCCCCCACATGTATTGATACGTAGCAGCACCCCCACACATGTATTGATACGTAGCAGCACCGCCCCACATGTATTGATACGTAGCAGCCCCCCCCACATGTATTGATACGTAGCAGCACCCCCCACGTGTATTGATACGTAGCACCCCCCCCACATGTATTGATACGTAGCATCCCCCCCCCACGTGTATTGATATGTAGCAGCACCCCCCCACATGTATTGATACGTAGCATCCCCCCCCACATGTATTGATACGTAGCAGCACCCCCCACATGTATTGATACGTAGCAGCACCCCCCCACATGTATTGATACGTAGCATCCCCCCCCACATGTATTGATACGTAGCAGCACCCCCCCACATGTATTGATACGTAGCAGCACCGCCCCACATGTATTGATACGTAGCATCCCCCCCCACATGTATTGATACGTAGCAGCACCCCCCCACATGTATTGATACGTAGCAGCACCGCCCCACATGTATTGATACGTAGCAGCCCCCCCCACATGTATTGATACGTAGCAGCACCCCCCCACATGTATTGATACGTAGCAGCACCCCCCCACATGTATTGATACGTAGCAGCACCCCCCCACATGTATTGATACGTAGCATCCCCCCCCACGTGTATTGATACGTAGCAGCACCCCCCCACGTGTATTGATACGTAGCATCACCCCCCCACATGTATTGATACGTAGCAGCACCCCCCCACATGTATTGATACGTAGCAGCACAATTTTAGTCAGCCTACCATCCACGTTGCGGCAAAAGATCACCTTTTTTTGTGTTTCGGCAAAATGAAGATTTCTTGCAAACTATCGTTATGCAGGTAGGTAGCAACGTCCGATGTTATAATCCGGCAGGTAGCATGCAAACGTCGAAACGATATGAAGGGGAAAAAAAGCATCAAACAGGAGCACCGATTAGAAACGCAGCAAATGCAGTATGTGCACATCTACACCTATAACCTAACCAGACCAAAGGCATAGCAAACATGGAAAGGGTGACCCAAGTGAAAGCCTAGCACCACCATGATCGACATGTGCGAGACCAAGAAACGCTCCATGGCAACTAGACTAAAGGGATGGATGCCAGATGTGGATTAGGATCGGCTTAGCTGACTCTACCGAGATGTCTGCAGGGTTTAGCTAGCAACGAAAAGAAGGAAGCCAGACATTTTTATCACTCTTGCTGCAACATAGAGTTTCTTGCGATGGCAGCAAGGACATGTATTCGCCCAGCTGGCTAACTGTGTCGTCGGCGTGCATGCGCTGTTTAGTTGCCGTTTTTGATAGAACAATTTTAGTCAGCCTACCATCCAGGATGCGGCAAAAGCTCACCTTTTTTTCGTTGTGCGGCGAAAGCAGACCGATTTCCTTGTAAACTTCCGGCACCAGGCAGGTATCAACGTAGGATTTTATAATCCAGCAGGTAGCATGCAAACGTCGAAACGATATGGCAGCTCGTATCAGCTATGGGGTCTCTCTGCGGCTGCGCTTCTTTTTCGATGGGCGATGGGACGGTCGCAATTCGCAAACCGGACGCGGCGTTACAGGGCTGAACGGTATTGAAAAAATTGGAAACGTGGCATCCTCGTTCCTCCCCACGGAACTGAAAACTGGAAGCGCGGCGCTGGTGCAAAAGCTCGATCCCATCTTTTGGAACCAAGCTAGCGGATTGGACGACATCCAATATGCCGTCACCCGTGCTTGTGGCCGCAGGTATAAAAAGAGACGACCTCCAGCCCATTTACCTGGGAACATTCGGATGTTTGGCTGACATCGTTACCATGCAGAAATGTACAATGAGGTTCTGGGTTCGATTCCTGGTGTCATCATGGAAATAAATTTTTTTCTGCGCATCTACTGAAATCAGTCATAGCACCAAACGGTCACGCTGCAGCGAGACGCTATAGCCCTGGAGGCCGCTGATAAACCTGACATCCGGTGTGTCTTACTATCATAGATTGCCGAACTATATAATAATAATAGTCTATACCACTTTTTCTTGTAAATCATTTACTAAATAATGATTCTATATACTTTAACATACCATATTATTAAAGTATGTGGAATTTAACCATGCTATTCACAATATATTATAAAATCTTTTGCAAAATATACTGTAATTAGTATATATATTTTCTGATAAACAATTTTATCAATGCTACTGTGTTATTTTTGTTATTCTCGCCATGCAGGTATCTGAGTGTTCTGGGAGAACTAATAAGAGAATGAGCCGCGAAGGTGAGGAAAACCTGAAATCTTTTCGTCCTTATTGGGGTCTCTCTGCAGCTAGACCATTTATAACCACAAGCTATAGCTTAAATTCAAGGGTCTCGCTGCAGCTAGACCCTCTTTATGGTTGCTATAAAATTAATGAATCAGAAGTCTGTGATTTAACAATCGCACGCCGCAATGAAGGGTCTAGCTGCAGCGAGACCCCAATCTTGGTCGGGGTATGCTAAGTTCACCACATCAGGTAATCTTTTCGTCTAACGGAAAAAGCCCCTCTAAGGGTCTAGCTGCAGCTAGACCCCAATCGTGGTAAAAAATGATACACTTTCGAACTTTGTCTGTAATTGTCGCTTTTCCCAACGATACTCGATTTGCATGGATTTCGTTGTGCCGGTCGTCATGGCATGCAGCACGCGAACGGGTGGGAGTTTTCGCCCTTGCGTCCGGTCGTCCAGGATTCAGTGCAATTAAGTTGAACACCGGGACGAAGCAGTCAACTGGCGCAAAAAGGGTTTTCGGAGATGAGAACCAGAATCCAGCGCAGCCTGAAGCCAAGGAAGTCAAGCGGCCGGGAGAATACTCGAAATCAAAGAGGGTTATTGGGGAATATTTCGCTGACCAGGCGTTTGAAGCGGCTCAGGCGATGACAAAACCCGAGGGGCGGGGGCCGGCTTTCGACCAGATGATTGCTGGCTTTAACTCTAGGGCCGCTGAACTAGGTCACGGGAAGTATCATGAGGAGGCGAAAAAGCTTTACAATCAGGAGCGGATGGCAGAACTGAACAGGTTCTGGGTGGCTCGGATTAACGGCTTTTTTGATGGTCTGACCAAAAGCGACGCAGACAGAGACGTCAGGATGGTGCTGATGTCCACGCTTTACTGTGGTGACGACTTGGAGAAGGAGTTTTCGGCCGCGGAGTTGGAGAACCTGACGGGGATGGACGCCAAGAAGATTCGCGGAATTCGCGCGATACGAAGGCAGCAGAAGTTGGACTACCTCAGACACGCGCAGGCTCGCAAGGGGCGCCCTTTGCCGCAATTCGTGATTGACGCGATAGTGGACGCGTGGATGCACGATGATGAGTCGCGCGCCTCCTCCCAGATGAAGGATGTCAAGCGCACTTACAGCAGGGAGGGTCGTGGCAATCACGGGGTGCTCGTCGCCGTTGAGGGAGCGCGCTATTACATGACCTCCAAGGAGGACATGTACAATCACTTTCTCGAAAAGCATGCGTACTGGAACAAAAGGAGTAACCAGTATGATAAGGACGTGGGCATTCACGTGGGCTACACGACCTTCTGCAAATACGCGCCCGATTGCATCAAGGGCAAGTGGAAGGAGAGGAACCTGTGCGCGTGTGAGAAGCACGTCACCATGCAGTCGGCCATGGGGGCGTGGACCAAGCACTCCAATGCGAACCACGGCAAGAACTGCAAGTGTGGCGCGGAGTGTGCGGGATGCTCCAAGTACAGAGAGCCGGACGGTACTTGCGGAATGTGGAAAGCCATTCACTCGACGGACTGGATCAAGCACTTTCACTGCCCGGTGTCCGCCGAGACTGACGGCAGGGATAACGGGCTGCGTGAAGGGGGCGGAATGGGCGGGGGGATGGAAGAGGGGGAGGGGGAAGATGAATGGCGGGGACGGGACCTGGAAGACCTCGACATTTCTGAGAGGCTGGTGGAGGACGAAGATGGGGTGCCGAGGACGGAGAGGGTTCACCGCATACTGAAGATGGCGTGTGTGGAGGGGTTCTGTCCTGAGGAATCATGCGGCATCCATAATAACTGGGTGCAGTGTGATCGGGACAAGAATTCCACGGAGATTCTGAATTGGTTCAAGTTCGAGATGGTGGAGCAGACTGTGACCCGACGGGTGAATGTGAGTTGGTTTCGATTTTATTTCTCCGTTAATATGTTGTTGACTTTTTTTTTTGTGACCTATAGCTGCAGCGAGACCCTTTGTGAGTTGCAGTTATCTTATCGAAATGCGATTTTATTGCAAATCGAAACTGTCTGCGGACCTTTGCGAAACAGGGCGAGACCGATGGCAGGGCGGCGAAGAAGGTGAAGCGGCCCGAGCAAGTCCAAATGAGGTCCACCCCAGCTGAGCTGCGGGACGAGATTCTTAAGATGTGGGACAAGTTCACCGTGCACTGCTTTACGGCCTGGTCGCAGGCGGATACAATCAAGGATCGGGAGAAGAATCTGAGAGAGGGGGACGTGCTCGTGCACGGCGACTGGGCCGAGAACTACGAGAACAGCAGCTACGTCCAACTGCAGTCGCAGTACTTCCACAAGCGCAGCCACATCCTGATGCCCATGATCGTGCGTTATCGGCTCAACGGCGAGCTGGAAAAGCGCGTCTTCTTTTTCCTGGGGGATTCCAGTATCAAGCGGGGCGAGCGCGCACTCGTATACGCTCTTCGCAAGATTCTGGAAACCCTGCGGGTAGAAGTAGGGGTAGAGGTGCGAAACCTGTACATGTGCTCGGACAACTGCGCGGTGCAGTTTAAGTCCAGGTACGTGATTAACCAGATTAACGGTCTGCTCATGGGGGATCCCGACCTGCAGGCCTTTGAGTTCCACTACATGGGGGAGCAGCATGGGAAGGGGGAGGTGGATGGTCAAGGAGCGAAGTGCAAGTGCGTCTTGAGGGAAATGCAGAGGATTCCCGAAAACCAGCACATACTTGAGACCCACCAGCTAGTCGCCTACTTGAACCAGAACTGGCAGGGCGGCAAGACATCGAGCAGGGAGTCGGCCCGCGCGCGGGCCGAGAACGTCACTCGCCACTTCTTCCTTTTACCCCCGGTACGGAATTTGTGTTATTTCAGGTTTTAAGACGTCAACTGCCGCTGTTCTATAAAAATTCAAACCCAATAAAGGTATCTCTGCAGAGAGACCCTATATACTGTCATGGGTTGCTTTTCTTTTAGGTATGAAATTTCGCTTGTTCTTCGGTATGAAGGGGTCTCTCTGCAGCTATACCCTGTGTCGAATTTCGATCACTTGATATCTTGTCGTACGTTGTTATTATGATTCGAATGGGGTCTCTCTGCAGCTATACCCTGTGTCGAATTTCGATCACTTGATATCTTGTCGTACGTTGTTATTATGATTCGAATGGGGTCTCTCTGCAGCTATACCCTGTGTCGAATTTTGATCACTTGATGTCTTGTCGTTAATTTTTTTTTTAAGGGGTCTCTCTGCAGCTATACCCTGTTTTATTGGTTTTTGGTCAATTTTGCTAATTTGAACGGTATTCTTTTTGTCCTAACTATTTGATGACAGGACGTCGAGTCCGGCCGACGCGCGGAGGTTGAGGAGGTGCCTGGCATCAAGAAGGCGCATTGGTGGCGACTGGACAAGTCCGACCCTGGCCTTTTGATGATTAGGCGCTATTCCTGCTACTGTCCGCCCTGTTTGGCTGGGCGGTTTGAGGGATGTCTAAGCGAGTGGTCGTTTATCATCGAGTTCAATGATGCAGGAAGCTCGATGAAAACTGTCCGTTTGCTGCCACCGAGCCAGCCCAACCCTCCGGTTCGCATGGTGACGCGGGGGGAGCAGCTGAAGGACAAGCGGGAGGCGATGGGCCGGCAGATGAGACTCCACGACTATGTGGCAGTTCCATCGGACAAGGACACGGATCACGATCCCATCCACCCGTTCTGGTTGGCTGAGGTTGTAAGCGAAGCCGGGCCGATCGTGTTAGACGAGAACTTCGAGAGGTGGGTCGAGGGCCGGAACGGACGGGAGAAGGAGCTGTTCCTCGCCGGGAACGGCATTCTTCCCGTTCGGATTTGGAAGCGGGATAAGCATGACCCCCTGCATTTCACGCTCAACGTTGAGGATTGGCCACCGTCACGCCAGCCCGAGCTTGTGAATTGCTATCTCTGCGTCGCTCCGGCTCTCCGGCTAGAAGCACGCGTGCGCAGCGACGGAATGTGTGCCGACATCAGGATGAGCAAGGAGCTCGACAAGTGGCTTACTACGCTGGTGATCAAGGATGAAGCCCCGGAGGGGCCGGCACCGACTTAAACAAGAAATTGGGGTCTCGCTGCGGGTAGACGACGCCCTAGTTTCGGCTCGTATTATATCTTTAGAGTGGGGCTTCAGTAGGGTGTAAAAAGGTGGCCGCATATATTGTATATATTTTTGAGATCTTTCTGTGGTCAAGTTTAAGGGTAGTTGATAATTTTTTGCGGCCTTCAATTAACAGTTATTTTTTACTGCAACATAATTTTATGCTGTATATTTAAATAATGATAAGGATTTCGATATTTTTTTGCACAATCTATTCGACATTTGTTTCTGCATGTCGAGAATTTATTGCTCCACCCCCACAAAAAAAATCGTTCCGGAACTGTTCGAAGCGAATAGCACTGACAGGATTCGAACCCGGGTCCACCTTAATGTTCGGAGTGAGGTAGGCCAGCCATCATGTTCCGCACTCAAATCTGGCTCGGGTCCGATCCCTTCCATTGCTCTTCGCTTCGAACAGCTCCGGAACAAGTTAGGTTTGGGGTTGGAGCAATAAATACTTATTTGCCGGGCGCAGTTGTCATTCCGCCTAGTACAATTGCGTCACTAGTACAATTTTTGTCTGGGTACGGTACGAACCAATAACGCAATATTTAGTATCTAATCGCCGCTGCTCTTGCTGAATTTTATCCGGAAGCTGAAAAGGTGTCCGGTGAAGCGAATACTAGTGACTGGTGGTCGTGCCCTTCCATTACTCCTTATCGACAAATTTTGGGTTCTACCTGCAGTTATAACCCTTGCGCGTCTGGCTGTCGGGGTCACCAATTTCCTGTCGATTGCAAGCAGCCAACCTTGCCGAAATTTAACACTGTCACAAATGGAGCAGAGCAATATTTTCGGTTCTCAGCATACCTATGTGATGGTCGACAAAAATGAGCACGCTGCAAACATCAGAATTGATGTAGAGTTGCTCGGACCTTC
>RPFO01001027.1:0-22148 GCA_009746045.1 Mesostigma viride | reverse complement strand
TGGACCGCAACATGCTCGGGGAAGGTGATCGCAGAAACTCCCCCTTGGAACCCTGCACCGCGTTCAACTACTGGCGCCGCTGAGCGGCCACAATGGCAGTCTGGCTCAACTTACAACTGCAGTGGTGTTCCTCCCCACCCAGCTATGCCACCGGATTCGGGTTGTACCTTGGTCCCTTGAACAATCATGTGTATACCAACCCAACCCCAACCTTCCAGACGCTGCTATTATTTGGCTACATGTGGGATCAACCCGCCTGGACATGTTATCATTGGATCCAGTGGAATTTGGCTGGGTGCTAAATCAGGGTGACAGCAGAACTGTAAAAGGCCTTTACGAGTACACGGCAGAGTGGGGCTACACAATGCTCTTGCATAAAAACCATCAATTCCACCCCGGACGGACACGCTGGGGCGCTCAACTGAGTGGCCTGGCCACACCTGGGTCCGCAACATCACCCTCGCCGCTGACCACCCGCTGATTGATCGCCGCGCGACCGACGTACAACACCTCTTGATGCACCGGTCCATCGGGGTCGGGGAGATCCTCCACCGGCGATTTCAACACCCTGCTACATGTTTATGTACCAACCCCACTGAAACTGTGGAACACCGATTTTTATGGTGTAACCTCCAGGGAGTTTGGACCTGGTTGATTGGTTTATGGGCAGCCTGGACGTCTGAGCCTATCATACCGGTGTCTACCCGCTCAATTATCTTTGGCATCACTGGCACCCCTGGCCTTGAGCTCACCTTTTCACAACAAGCGTGGATATGGCTCCGCACATGCATGTTATATACAATCTGGACGGTGCGAAACGATGTGGTGTTCAATAGGCGCACAGTTTTCGACAAAGCTGGGGTTCTCTCACGCTTCATTTACCTATGGAACTCCGGCATGCGACGCTACTGGATGGTTGCAAATGAACAAAACAAAATCTGGGACCCTGGCGCGGACCAGGATAAGCCCAGCCCACTTGAGATCTTTCATGACCTCATGGGCAAAAACAGGATCTTTACCCACATGCCCAATGACAACCCATTAGAAGTCCAGTGGCTTCCGTGGTCTAGTAAGGCTCCGTTTTAGCCACTGACATCTTGATACCCTAGGCTTAGCAGGGATTACCTACTGGCTATATTTGGAATAAACGTACACCTATTTACCTGGAATATCTGTCGGATGACTGGCATGGCCAGGGCATGGCCACAAATAAACTTACGGACCGCCGATAAGAGTCAGCAGACTGACAGACGGCCGCAAATGCGTGGACAATACTAATAGACGACGCCAACTATCGTCTTGCGCAAAGTCTTGCAAGCTTGTGCAAGTGATTCCCGTGGTTGCGACTTGCGACTTGCGCGGGTGTTCCCGTTGAAGCTAAACGATGACAAACGAAAGACGTGCTTGTGCTCCAAGGAAAAGCTTGTGGCCGGGGAAGGTGGAAGACGGAAGCTACGCCAAGGCTCGCAGCCAAGGTGGGAATTACATGCTGTGACTTTTTCAGCAATGGCGGTATGGTAGGAACGAATAACTACGTATAAGGAATAGGATCATAGACTCACTGATGACCGTCATGATTTACTTAGCAATTAAATCGCCGTCCTTGATGAAATTTATCTAGCTAGCTCGGAGGGCCAGAAGAAGCCATCGGGGGAGAAACACAGCCAGGATCTAGAATTAAGTTGTCATCGATCTGTTCGCTGGTAGGCACAGCGCCATTCGGACATCCAGAAGCTAACCCACTCTTAACCGTTTGAGGTGAGTAAGTAATTCTTCGTCCGAAATACTGACAGTCTTGCATCGACTTGAACACGCCGTACGCACGTGACATTCTCATGCATTGCCCTAGGGCCCACCGCCCATGATGCTACATGGGCCGCCCAGAGTTTCCCGCCAAGTTAGCCATGCTCGCAGTACATTCATTTTCTCCTATATACACAAGGTCAATTGTACTATTCAAACCAAATCTGGTTCAATTCTTATGAAGGGCATCGATATCAAGGAGACAACCAGCGCATGGGAGAATCCGGACCATGGTAGCTCGAGCCTGCCGATGTGTACAGGTTGCGTCACGTGCTTATGAATTAGGTATTTAAATAATGTACAGGTTGAGCGTATCATGTATGACACGGTCTGCTATTGCGTCACTTTCCTTCTTTTCACAAACTTCCGTTGTTTAAGCTAACGGTTCTCCATACATTCGTATGTTTGCATCTGTGCTGCCATTTCGATGTCAATTTCGCGCGTGTACTTGTGATGCCTGATACCGTTGGACTTGCACGTGGCCCCATCGCATGTGGCAGCGGCGTGGTCGGCTGTCCAGCGCGGCCAATTTTTTATGGTGAGCAACTGTCATCATTCTTCATCTATTGTCCATTCACGAAGCTGTAAACATGCTGTGCGTTGCAGCCACCATTGGATGTCCGCATTGTAAGTTAGTCCAGGGGCACCCAAAGGCCTTCGGGACTTGATAATGATGTTTTATCGGTTGCAATTCCCTCATGGGAACGCCTTCTTTATTTGAATATTTAACTCCGGTTTGTTTGTTTGTTCGTTTGCTTAGTACTTTACAACGGTTCTACTGACTGTGCCGTTTAATAGTTCTTTGTGTTCTGGTATAGCCCAGCCGGCAGCACTGTTGTTACCGCCAATGAAGCACAATTGTGAGCCGAAGAATTGTATTTCTTTGTTTTTAACGCTAAAGAGGCACATTGGAGAGCCAAAGAATGTATACTTTCTTTGTTTGTTTGGTAGCTAGAAAGCAGACAGGAGAGCACACACGGGAATAATTTGTTTTCTGCATTCTTGTTTTATTGAGCGTTTGTAGGTGGTGATCCCTCCAGCATTAATAATTGGAATTAAATGTAGCAGTTTGGAAAGTGTATTTTGTGCTTCCAGCTTCTATGCATATTTTTGGAGCCCTGCTTTTAGCTACAAATCATGCGAACTCCTTTGCCGTTGGGAGGCTCTTCTGTGAAATCCAGAAGCCTTGGTTGACATGCGTGGCATGGATAGATTTTTTCTTTCTTTCTTGCCTTAGTAGCGTCTTTTTGCTGATAATCACAGGATTTTTTCACCCACACCCCCCACACCCCCCACACCAAACGACTCCTTTCTCTGTCAACTTTAGTTATGATGCCTTCTACCTCGTTAGATTTTATTCGTACCCTGTACGGGGCATATATTCAGTTGATTGGCCTAACTTTTCCTTCGCATGGATCTGGCGTCAATCTTTCTTCTTTCTTTCTCAGAGTGCCGTATTCACCATAGTGAGATTGCAAGAAAGTAGATCGTAAAGCATCCTGGCATCTTGGAGAAACTTTACAGCTCCCGCTTGTTTTTTCGGCGGTTTGCAACGCAACGCTCTTCTCTAGGGATTCCTGGGGTTTCGCTGTTCTCCACATCTTGTGAGGTACATGGGGACGAGTTAGGTGAGAATACCAGTCCCATTCTCTCTCTCTCTCTCTCTCTCTCTCTCTCTCTCTCTCTCTCTCTCTCTCTCTCTCTCTCTCTCTCTCTCTCTCTCTCTCTCTCTCTGCCCACTATCTCACTTTCTCGGTCCTAAAATCAAGCCATTACTCACAAACAGCCACGCGACTGCTGTGCTCTCACGACGTCTCATTACACACAGCTGATTTCGGGTATTCATCTCACTTAAGATCTTTGTGTGTTCCCTTTGCTGCTTTGCCGGATAACGCATGTATCCCTTGCATGCAGGCGATCTACCTAACACAACCATGGCGGACACATTGGCCAGCATGGCGGGGAGGGCACCTGCGGACACAGATTTTGTAGGCTCTGAGCCCTCGTCACATCGCTGTAGCACTGGACATTGTCATGCGATAAATTTCTAGAGAGTCCACATTTTTTTCAGCAATGATCGCTGGGACAGCCCTACGACGGATGTTATACTGCATTTGTGAGATGCTTGCGGTTGTACATCTTGCACGCCACCCTCGACTGTGATTGAGTGCACTCTTCATTCATGTGTTTTGTCAGTAAAGTTTGTCATGCTAATGTAATGCAGAAAACCGCAATTCAGGCAGCAAGGCAGCAGCCATATTGATTTTAATGAAGTAAGTTTACCTGTGCGTGGTGTTGATTTGTCAGTTTGCTATGCCTTTGTTTATCATGTTGACATTTTGTCATGTTGACATTTGTTGACATTTTGTTGACATTTTTCTTGCGTTTGGCCTGCGTTTGTAAACGTCTTGACATTTGTTGACAAGTCACCTTGGCTTGTCAGTGTTTTGACATTTGTTGACATGCTCACAAAGTTGACATGTCAACGATTGTCAACGTTTTGTCAACATTGTCAACATTCTGTCAAGTTTTGTCAAGCTGTTGACATTTTTTTGTCTAGTTTTGTCTAGTTTTGTCACACTTTGTCAACAATTTGTCAACAATTTGTCACACTTTGTCAACAAGTTGACAATTGTTGACAAAAATTTGTCACACTTTGTCAACACCCGGCTCCTAGTGCAGCGCGATGAAAAGACATATCACGGCAGGACAAATAGGAAGATTGAGCTAGCATTATAGGGCAATCGCACCGGCTTGCCTGGTGCATCACAGATCTCAATCCACTGGCCAGTGTCCATTAACAAAGATCTGCCTCCTGCATGGCCGAGCGAAAAGATAGATAGGATCTATCAAGAGACTCGCCGTCAGAAAAAAAAACGTACAAGGATCGCAACTGTAGGAAGAAATGGACGGACAGAAGTACATCAGAAAAGAAAACAGGATTGTATCAGAAAAGAAAGGCACACCAGGAAGAATAGGGAAAATAGGGAAGATAGGGAAGATAGGGAAGATAGGGAAGATAGGGAAGATAGGGAAGATAGGGAAGATAGGGAAGATAGGGAAGATAGGGAAGATAGGGAAGATAGGGAAGATAGGGAAGATAGGGAAGATCGGTAAGATCGGTAAGATCGGTAAGAATAGGGAAGATAGGGAAGATAGAAAAGAATAGGGAAGAATAGGGAAGAATAGGGAAGAATAGGGAAGAATAGGGAAGAATAGGGACGAATAGGGAAGAACAGGGAAGAATAGAGACGAATAGGGAAGAACAGGGACGCTAAGGAACAGTAAGGCCACTGGCATCAAGAGGTTGAAAGGGCAGGCATGGAAAGCAGGCATAAAAAGGTTTGATAGCACTGGGTCATTGACGTTCAAGCCGTCTGCATGCTACTGAGCGATATCGATGTGTTATGGCATACAAGTTTGTTTTTAGCTAAACCGTATAGGTCTCGATGAACGTTATTAGCAAGCCATAATTTATAATGTCCACGGCTACACATATCCACCTCCATGTTTCCTGTGGGTGCTCAGGAGCCACTGGCTGTCTGCTATCAAGGAGACAAGCTCGCTGTCTACTGTGTTAGTTGTATGAAAGCATGACAGATACGGCGCAACGTCCGACGATGTACCTGGCCCTTGAAGTTGACCACCATGCAGGTAGTCTTGTGTGAGATCCTCACTGATGGCACACTGCAGGCCTTCGTGCGCCAGCACCCAGGGCTCCCTGACGTTGATATGCCGTGCACCTGCGAGGGAATGGCGCTAGATGTTGCACACAATGCGCATGCATGTGCGAGAGTCGCATGAGCAAAGAAAGAGAAGTGGTGCAATGGATCAAACAAAATGACACAAACAGGAGGCGCAATTTACGATTTAGCATGATTTAGCATGATTTAGCACAATGCAGCGCGATGTAGCACGAAAAATTAAATGAAATCTAGAAGAGCAAGAGCAACTTGCATAATTGTATCAATGGTACTGGTTGAAGAAGCGGTGGTGGCGGTGGGCTGAGCGGGTGGGTAGGTGGGTGCCTGGGTGGGTGGGTGGGTGCGGGTGTTGTGGGTGGGTGTTGTGGGTGGGTGTTGTGGGTGGGTGGGTGGGTGGGTGGGTGCATGGGTGGGTGGGTGGGTGGGTGGGTGGGTGGGTGGGTGGGGGTGGGTGGGTGGGTGGGTGGGTGGGTGGGTGGGTGGGTGGGTGGGTGGGTGGGTGGGTGGGTGGGTGGGTGGGTGGGTGGGTGGGTGGGTGGGTGGGTGGGTGGGTGGGTGGGTGTGGGTGGGTGGGTGGGTGGGTGGGTGGGTGGGTGGGTGGGTGGGTGGGTGGGTGGGTGGGTGGGTGGGTGGGTGGGTGGGTGGGTGGGTGGGTGGGTGGGTGGGTGGTGGGTGGGTGGGTGGGTGGGTGGGTGGGTGGGTGGGTGGGTGGGTGGGTGGGTGGGTGGGTGGGTGGGTGGGTGGGTGGGTGGGGTGGGGGGTGGGGGGTGGTGTGTGTGTGTGTGTGTGTGTGTGTGTGTGTGTGTGTGTTGTGTAGGGGGGGGGGGCATGGGGGGGCGCCAGCAGTATGTGGCTCGCTCCATGCATGGTCTAAACAATGCTGAGGCTTGTACTGAGGATTCTGGACCCTTTGTAGCCCATGCCATTCTTCACTTTTTTGTTCTCTACATTGCTGCCGTAGGCAGTAACTACAGTCATCCGCGTCTTAATTTGGGTTTGCTTGAGTTTCCTGAAGTTGGATTCACGCATTACAGTAAGTCGGGGCACCCACGGATGACGGATCGGCGGCGGCCTACTAGAACTTAGTTCATATGTGTCCCGTAAGTTCCTCTTAGTACCCTTCCTTCAAGTTAGCACAACAGACGTGCGGTCAGAAACGCCTCGAGTAGGGTACACTCCGTGAGCTGGGTTTACCCGATCATCCTGCAAACCCAAAGCGTGAATGACCGTAATATGTCGGCAGTACATAACTATGTGATACCGGACGCACCATGCATGCACAAAAAAAGCATAGAACATACTTTGTTTTGCACAATGGCAGTAACCATGCGCAGTATTAGACCTGACCAAATTGCACCTGTATACATGCGTGGCTAGAGTTGCTTGCCACGGGTAAGTGGTTAACAAACACGGCAGGTAGACGCACATCAATTCCGTAGTTTGCGCCCGGCTGTATGGTCGCCCCCAGGGACCTGAGAAGCGCCACCCTGGCCTCCCTTAGAGATGTGTCGTATGGCTGCGTGACATCAGTTTCCAGGTGACAAGGGTCGGCAGGCATGCAGGGGCAGCAAGGGTCAGACGGTTGAGTGCGAAGACTATCACCAGATCGATTCAGGAACAATGCATCGGTATTAGCAGAAATAGAATGTTAGCGGACAAAAGTATAACAAGGGCGCAGAAGGTAAGAGCTTAGAGTGCGCGAAATTCAAAGGATATTAAGTAATCAATTAGACATGTAATCAATTAGACACGTGACTGCGTCACGTGAGCATAAGTCCTCAGTGGGAGGGGAACATGGGATGGAATGGATGGTATAAGCTATCTAGGTCCTACTTACAGGGGTGTGGGCACCGCGGCCCGAATCGCTATGAATGCCATACTTGGTCACACGCGGAGCCCCCACAGGCTTTGGGGTGGTCTCCATTCACTACCTGCCATCTATCCTTGCGCACCATCTGCCTCCATATTACAGACAAGCTGCCCGGGGGTGCCCGTCGACGGGAGGCTGCCCGGGGGTGAGCCCGTCACGTCTAGTGTAGCACATGTCCATGCCGAGTCTATCACGAAAAGTCCACGGGTGGCGGCCCTGCCGCGCGCGGCCTGGGGCACGCCAGGTGAGGACATAACGCGCCCAGGCTTGCCGGGCTTGGTGCCGGCTAGTCTATCTGAGGTATCTACCAGATCTGTGCGGGCCAGGTGCCCGGCTAGGCCCATGCAGGCGCCTGTGCGGCACATTATTAGGCCCTAATAATGATGTGGGAAACATAGGGCAAATCAGCGTACAAATCCTCATTACTAATGTGCAAACCAAAGGGGATGTTAAGGGTCTGCATGGCGCAGCATCTTGGTGACGGCGCCGTCGAGTCGTTGCTCCAGCTCCTGCGTCAGTGCCCACGTCTCGGCGCCGTAGGTCAGGATCGTCAGAATGACGACCTTGAAGAGGTCACGCTTGACGATCCGGGGTAGGGCGGGGTTGCTCCACCAGCGGCGGTGGTCATGGAGGTGCGCCCACGCCATGCCGATCCGTGTCGTCATGTCGTCCTCGCAGTCGGGAAGCCAACTGCCGAGCAGCTTGAAGCGGCCTGAAGGAGGGTAGTTGACCTCGGCATCGTCTAAGAGGCGGAGTGTGGGTGGGGGCCCTGCCATGCCGAGGGCCAGGGCCTCCGTTTTGGGGCTGATTTCTAGACCAACCGCCCGAGCCTCGAGCGCCAGGCAGTCCAGCCAAAGTTGGGCAGACTCCGGCTTCTCGATGAGCGTGATGTCGTCGGCATAAATGAGGTCAAAGGATACATTAAAGAAGTAAGCCTACTGTTTGCCTAGCAAAAAAAAATTAAAAACCGCATAAAATTATCTAATGAGCAAAAAATTCTGGTTAAGGCGGAGGATCGGTAAATACACCTGCCAGGCGGTTTTCCGTCTCACCATACCTAGCTGTTACGTGCCAACCCAGACACACCTAGCCTGAGTTACGTAGCGAAAGATCCTTCCTGCCGGAATTAGGAATAATTCAAGGTGACCTAATGTAGATTGCGCTTCACGACGCGAGTCGTGAGATATCTGGCACCGCGGCTTGATGCCAAGCTAATTGTACACACTTATATTGGCTAGCAATACCAATTACAAATGGATAATTGCCCCAGGCTCAATGTGAAGGCGTTTTCGCACTTAACATTCATCAAACCAAGAGGACGAGACTCTCGTCCTTGGACTAATTTAACCTAGGTCGGTTGCGGCGCAGATACAACGCCAATTCTTCTAGAACAAGCCGAGTCATTCATTCCACGTAGGATCCGGGCCGACATCGACCCTCAACTGCAGGATCCACGCATAGAACTACAGACAAACCCAGAACTGGCGCGGCGCCACTGCACCGGCCCCTAAAAGGTCATCCTAGGACCAAAAGACCTAGTCCAATTCACACAATAACCGCAGTCCATACAGACTGTTACAACAGGCCAAATTGCCTTAGTAGCTTATTCCATTGTTACGTCCGTCCAAAAGGGCCGGCACGTAACACTCCTCCCCCCCACGGGGGTCGGTAGTCCCTACCGTACAAAAGATAGAAAGGAAACAAGTAAGGCTACGCTACTATAAGAGTATTATGTCCCAACCCCGGTTCACCCGCCGGTTAGTAATACCAGTTCCTCTAGAGGTTGATACACAGGACCAACCCTGACGTAGTAGCATGGGGTCTGGTGACCGGATCATTCCGCGATCCGTCACAGAACTTTCACAACCACCTTAGCGTCCGCCGCTAGTGGCACGCCGCTGCTGTTGGGCCGCGGTAAGAGCCTGACGCCCCATGGGAGTCATTTGCTGGATCATAACCCCGGGGTGCGAGCGCAGATCACACTCAAAGGCCACCTGGTAAGGGGACACCTTCTGTCGGCCCACCCTGGAGAGCTCCACCCACGTTCCCGGGGGCCACATGGCCAGAAACCCGGCGAAGTACTGGGGATGGGTGAATATGAGAGTCAATGCCGACCGATCCACCACCCCACAGCGGTGCACGCTAAAGAAATTTACCCCCATCATAAAAACCTCCGTGCGCACGTGATCATCGTCGATTACCGCCTTCTGAGCCCCCGCGAAGTCGAGCATTGTCCTGTCCAGAAAGGCGCGCCCCTCCGTTGGGGCCACCTTGGGAGGCGCCACCACGTGTCCCACCCCATCCACGTGACTGATATCTCCAATCCCACCAATCTTCCGAACCAAACCGCACAGTATGCCCCGCCACGAGAGGAAGATGAGGGACGGCTGGTTGCGGTAGTGGCAGCGGAATCTGAGGGAAGAAGGTTATTTCCACTTGCTCCCAATAGGCCCCGCGATCCACCGCACACCAAGGGCCCGCGCGAAATACCAGAGGATCGGGCAGATGCATGCCAGGAGGGGCCTGGAGAGACGAAGGTCCCTCGAATAGCACACACAGCTTTTCCGTACGTGGCCCCGGCCCACCGTACCTCACCACCCTGCCCGGCACCGCCCGTATGAAATCCCCCATTGACCACTCATCGTACGAAGACCCCGGAGCCCTGGATGCAGCATCATAGCCCACGGACGTGGCGGCGGAGTGATCGCCTTGACGACCCTGCTGGACCAACAACCGCTGCAACAGGTCTTGCCCCGATTGTACCGCTGCCACGAGCGCCTCAAGGCGTACCACGGGCTCCGCTGGCACCAGAATGCCCGTCTCACTGGGGCCTTCTGCGACACGAAGTGGCGTCTCAGCCCTAGTATGTAGGCAATGTTCCTCCGCGGAACGGTGTGAGTGTCGAGCCGACGTGGTGGGCCCGCTGGGTCCCTCCGCGGGACGTAACGATGACGACCCAGCTCGGTCAGGCCGGGGGCGGGGATCCAAGGAGACAAGGAAGGTAGTCTCCTGTTGATCCACATCCGGCGGTGGACCCACGGGGGGCGCATCAGAGAGCTCTCCCCTGGCCGGCTGTTCTGTTCTCGCCGCGGGGTCTCCGTCGCCTCCTGCCACTGTCGCCGTGTCGCCTCCTGCTCCAGTTCGAGCGTGGCCCCCCACGTTCGTTCCCATTGACGATCCTCCGGGCGACGAGGCGGCGGCGGCGATGCTCGGCGAGTGGGTCGTACCTCGGTCCCCGAGTCTGATCGGGAGCGTGAACGCGAGGGCGGCGAGGGCGAACGGCGGGGTGCAGGTCGTTGCGGTGCACGCCGAGGAGCTGCCTGACTCCCTGTCAGAAACCGGGGCTCGGAGGAAAGATCTTTTGCCTGTTATGACCCAGATATTGCACAAGTGTATGGAAAAGACTTCTTGTATTAAAATACGTTACTGAGAGTGGAAAAACACGGTGCGGCCAACACTGGGCGCAGTCTACCATAGCCAACACTAGGCCAGGGCAAATGACAATGCCAACACTGGGCAGGGTCACACGACCAACACTGGGTCGGGGCCACACACGGCTAGCAAGCAAACAACTCTAGGCACACAAAGTAGTGGCGGCTAATGCATTATGCACCGTTGATTTACATCTGACGGCACTGCAGCTTAGCGTCTCTACAACCACGGAAAGAACACTAGATAATAACGACTTTGCAGCCTGTAATCTATTGTCCACATCATGGTACATTGTGTGTGTGGTTAGCTGATAGGCTCAAAGTCCTATCGCCTCCAGGGCGGCACCACAAACTGCGGACCTAATCTGATCCGGAGAGAGCCGATGTAAATTACGGCACCTGTAACGGTGCTGACAGGTAAAGCTTGCTGTATTCCGAGCAACATCATTCGGATTTTAGTACACTCAAACATTGTATATGATATTAAGTTAGTCAACGACCTGTGGGTGCAATTAATAGGGATGCAAACCCAACAACAAGTCGTGTAAATAAACACCTAGCTGACGGCGTCAATTTTCCCCGCATATAATGCGTGATAACATAATGCGTGACAAAAGTAGAGAAACATCGCTAGATATTTGACACTCCCCCCGCCCCATCCTGTTGCTCTCGGGATAGCCCGCGACTCCCGACCGGTTTGTCGCCCCCAACCTGTCGCCGGCGGAGGCGCTTCATAACGTGTCACGGGACGGGGTCCTGCTCTGCCCTCCAAGGAAGGGGGGCCCCGAGGCGGTGGATCCCGCGGGGGAGAACGTGGGGGAGGGCGTGAGGGACGGTCATCGGAATCGGAATCGTAGCCATCGCTCCCATCATCTTGATCTTTGTCGTCCATCTTCGCGATGCGATCCAAGGCCTGTCGGAGCGAGTACTGCCCCTCCCGTAGGCCCTTTTCGCCCCGCAACGCCCCCTCCGGCGGAAGGTACCGGGGAAAGTGATTCCTTAACAGATTCCGCACCGCCGGTGGAACTAGAAGGAGCAAAAGCCGTGGAAATACCAGGCCCGCATAGTTAGTCTCCATGCTTTGCTGCAGACTAAGTCTCAAAGGCATTGTGAATACAACGTATGAATAAGCCTTGTAAACCTACGTTCGGGTATGTGAATATAAATACCACGTGGGCTATGCAGATAGGAATGCTAGTCGAGTCGCATACGTTTCCCTAGATAGGTACTTTGGGTACTGGGGTACGTGACAGATGTCAGTCCCCAGTATACGTAGTGTCCTGTCATTGGACGGTACTAGAGTATCCTAGATAGGGACCGTACTGCAGCATGCATTGATCTGTGATCACACGATGCAGTGACTAGACTGCGACCTGTCATCGTGCGGCCTCGGGCCAACGGTCTGCACCCAACGGTCACTGGCGGCGCAGCCAGTGAGAGGAACGTTGATAAAGGGTAAACCTATTTTCTAATAATGAACCAAGCAATTCATTGCTCTCAGCTCACAGTGCTCTCAAGCAATATACCACGTCGTTCATTCCCATTTACTAACTTGAATTTTACAAACGCTCTTCAGCAACATCAAACTCAACAATGGTTCAAACCGGCACTGGAAAAAAAAGAAAAAAAAAAAAAAAAGAAAGAAACTATATCTTGGGGACGACGATGATGATCAGCGTCGTCCGCCAGACAACAGGGCACCGGCTGATGTCGGTGCGCCTGCATGCAATAACAACAAAACAAAAAGAAGACAAGGAAAAAGAAAAAGAAAACAAAAGAACAACAATGACAATACCAGCCAGGTGGAGGGTCCGGCTGCCGCGAGGCAGTCCGAACAACCCCCCTCCCCTGTGCGCCAGCCGGTGGCGGAGCCGGTTCCCCTACGGGGCACCGAACAACCCTCTTCCCCGGCGGCTGCGACAGCAGCACCCACTGCTGGAGCAGCCATGGCGGCGGCAATGCGGCAGGAAAACAACCCCCCAGGAGGCACCGGCCCCGCGCCGGCCCCTGGGGCTTCCAGCGTAAGCAAGTCCGTTGCTTTCTTTCCTCATGCATGCTCTGATATAATGCTCAAGAGCGGTGGCTATCTTTTCAACATATCATAACCAAACAGAAAGCTATCGCTGCAGCATGAGGAGCATAGAAACGCTCCAGCTGTTAATATGTGATTAAAGCACTCCTGGCCTATCCCCATCGCCGGCGGTGGGCGGCCTGGGCTGGACGGCATATGCAAACGAGACAAGTATCACCGTCCACCCCAACGTGAGTTATCTGAATGAATGTCATGTCTTTTGAACGCAGATCTCCCCATTTTATTTGGGATGATCGAGTGTAAGGGTATTGTTGCTTTCTTGGCAGCACAGCCTCTACCCTCTAGGGAGACTGTTGATCCTCTCTATGTCAGGGCTGAGGGCCCTTAATCAAACCCACTGCTGTCAACTCCCTAGACATGGAGCTTGCCCAGCCGCCGCACATAATCAATAACGCATGCAGTAGTGGCAGAAGCCATTACCAAACGCATGTACTTGCGGGTAAAGACCTGGCTGGTGCTAACGCTCAAGCAGCACCGGGAGGCAATAACAAGAAACACTAACAGAAAACAAACAAACAAAACTGTTACCAAACCATGGTTGGTGTTGAGGCAGCACAGCTAGACAGATGCTGTCCTCTCACTACAAACAAACAAACGAAACGGTTACCAAGCCATGGTTGGTGTTGAGGCGGCACGGCTACTGTCCTCTCACTACAAACAAACAAACGAAACGGTTAACAAACCATGGTTGGTGTTGAGGCAGCACAGCTACTGTCCTCTCATTACAAGCAAACAAACGAAAATGTTACCAAACCATGGCGGGTTTTGAGGCAGCAAAGATACTGTCCTCTCAATCAATACAATGAACAAACAAGAGAAGCTGCGATTAATTAACAATAACAATACCAACAACAGGCCCTCACAGGGCAATAACAACAACAACAACCGGCCCCATGCAACAGGGCAACAACAACAACAACAACAACAACAACAACAACAACAACAACAACAACAACAACAACAACAACAACAACAACAACAACAACAACAACAACAACAACAACAACAACAACAACAACAACAACAACAACAACAACAACAACAACAACAACAACAACAACAACAACAACAACAACAACAACAACAACAACAACAACAACAACAACAACAACAACAACAACAACAACAACAACAACAACAACAACAACAACAACAACAACAACAACAACAACAACAACAACAACAACAACAACAACAACAACAACAACAACAACAACAACAACAACAACAACAACAACAACAACAACAACAACAACAACAACAACAACAACAACAACAACAACAACAACAACAACAACAACAACAACAACAACAACAACAACAACAACAACAACAACAACAACAACAACAACAACAACAACAACAACAACAACAACAACAACAACAACAACAACAACAACAACAACAACAACAACAACAACAACAACAACAACAACAACAACAACAACAACAACAACAACAACAACAACAACAACAACAACAACAACAACAACAACAACAACAACAACAACAACAACAACAACAACAACAACAACAACAACAACAACAACAACAACAACAACAACAACAACAACAACAACAACAACAACAACAACAACAACAACAACAACAACAACAACAACAACAACAACAACAACAACAACAACAACAACAACAACAACAACAACAACAACAACAACAACAACAACAACAACAACAACAACAACAACAACAACAACAACAACAACAACAACAACAACAACAACAACAACAACAACAATAGGCCTGCAACCTGGCAACCCTGGAAGGGTCAGGTGCCTGAGGTGCTTCCAGATGGGGCACATGCAGCCGCAACTGCAGTGCAACCACAACCCTACACTGGGCAACAATGTGCATCTCTGCCCAGGCTGCCACTACACGAGGCACAACCTGGCCAGCTCCAGGCAGCCGTTGCAACAGGCCTCGCTACCCAAATCAATGTGAGTTCTCTCACCTTGCTTACTCTGCAAGGATGATGATCTCATTACCATTGGGGATGGCAGCCAGGGCATAATTGATTTTGAGGCAGCAACCTTACTGTCCTCCCAACACCCTGTCCTGGAACCTTATTACATAAAAGCACTAACCCCTACTGTTGACAACTCCATAGATATCAAGGAGCTTGCTCATCAGCTGCACCAAGCCATGGGTCATGAAACAGTGGCTGAGGAACTGGCCAAACGGCTGGGGGGTAGTAGCATGGGAAAACCACTCAGGAATGCAGTAAAACTGGCTAGACAACACTGTCAAGAATGTCAGTTCAATAGCCCCAAACCTCAAAAATGGCATACTGCAACTCCTTCCGCCACTAGAGGCATGATAGTGGGGGATGTGATGCACATCAACAAAGATGTCCAACCCTACCTGATCCTAAAAGATTCATGGTCCAGGTTCACAGTAATGGAACCCCTACCTGGCATGTCTGCAGGGCAGCTACGTGTTGCACTCATGATTGCTTTACCCAGATTCTACCCAGTTGACAGAATTTTGCTTGATCAACAATTTTCTTGTCTGACTGACCTGGAAGGGTGTGAAGCAATAGAGATTGCTGGGCTGGAAGATCATGAGGGTCAGGGGATCATTGAAAGAACCATCAGATCTGTCAAAACCCTACTGGCCAAAAATCCCTCCAAGGATGCTACTTCAGGGGTCTATTGTGACAGGGCACTCTGGTGTCATGAAATGTGCACAACCCTAAACAGGAGACCTGTCTTGCATGCCAAGTGAGGTGAGGTAATCCCCGCAGGCCTGCAGGCAGGTGTATATCCCCCAGAGGTGATAGCACTGTACAACACTGCACGTGCACAAACCTCAGCATAACTGGCAGAAAAAGATAAAACCCATCCCAGGCCAGTATTCCAAAAAGGTGATCAAGTCCTCTATTACAAGGAAAACAGCTTTGGTAAGGTTGGAACTTGGCTAGGTCCAGTTACCATCCGTGGATTTACCAAAAAAAGCAAGACCGTGGAGGTCAAGCACAATATCAATCAATGGGAAGCGTCACAGGGTGAGCTGTCATAGAATTAAGAAGTATTATTCTCCCATGGCAGACGTGCCTGGGGAAGAGTCTTTAAGCATGGACTCACTACTTCTATCTGGCAACTCCAGCATGCCCAGCAATAGCCCTGAGCCACCAATTACTGCTGTTGACAGCACCACAGCACCCTCTGTGAACCCTTCCACCCTCAGTGAAGCCAGGCCCACTTCACAACCTGGGGATAGCTTAACCAGGCACGAGGTAGCTGGGTTGGAAGCATTAGCTCAGCCCCAAGGCACGAACCTGTCTGCCAACCCTTTCGCTCTGAGGTCAAGATTGGCAGTCGCCTTGCAAGCATTACACAGGTCACATAAGCAACAAGCTGCTGTGGCCGAAGGGCTGGCAAAAGTCTCAGCTGTGTGCACTAGTCAGGACCCCTGGACCCCGGCAATAGACACTCAGGCACAGGTCAGTGTGATCAGTGCACAAGCCATCCCTGGTCTTGAGATTGCACCTTCATTTTGGGCACGGGTGCAGGATTTCTCAGGCCAAAGCTCACTGGATGTAGTGGGACAAGTGATGCTCCCTATACTTGGTATTCAGACACCCTTCCAAGTGGTGGAGGGGTACTCTGGTAACACCTTGTTGGGGGAACCTTTTGTATCCTATCCTGGGGTGCTTATCTCAGCTAATGAGCTCAGTGTCACAGGGGTGGGTGCAGTTCCTCTGGACCACTTTAAAATCCGTCTCTCCAGTATTGTCCCTGGTATGGATGCTGTCATCAAGGCAGTCAACACTCAGTATGCACCAGGGGAGATCCCTGATCTGGACAAGTTAGTGCACAGCCAGTTCCTCCATCCCTCAGCCTTTGGGCTGGGTAAGTGGGACATATATAGCCATGCACTCACCCCACCAAATCTCCCACGTCATACAAGAATGCAAAGCACAAAAAGGGTTTACCAAGTGGCTGATGGCCATTGTCCACCAAGCCAGGCAGGAATGGGTCCTGCCCAACCCCAAAACCCTCAATACAAACCTCCTGTCACCCCTTCATGGGACGTGCCAGAGGGAGCCAAAAAGCTCAGATTAAAATTTGTTCTCAAACAAAAACCACAAAAAGTGGGCTCCCCAATTTTCCATGCCAGACCATGTGTCACAGAATTAAAGGGGACCTCCACACTGCCAAAAGGGGAAACATACACACCTGGGCTGCAACAAACCTCACTCAGGATCATGCTCTCCCTATTCCTCCACAACCTCAATGCAGGCCAAGACTAATTAGACTATGTCTGCAAAGCCACTGATATTAAAAGGGCCTTCCTCAGGGGGGACCCAGAAAAGGCTGAATCTGTGTGGAAAGGGAAGGTGTACGTGGTAGACACCCCAGCTGTGTGGAAACCTTACATTGATGAGCCCCACCTTATCATCAACATTGGGGTGGAAGGGCTTGTCAGTGCCCCCAAAATTTTCAGAGACTCAGCAGAGGAAGTATTCAAAAAGCTCAAGGCCACGTATGATGACCTAGACCCATGCTTTTTTGTTGTACCCACCCCCTCTGGACTGCTGTTCTTTGTGTGGCATGGAGATGACCAACTCATTTGTGGGCCTAGAGCTGAGGTGGAAAAATTTATTCAGCAGGTCCAGGAATCATATGAGATTGGCAAACAGGTGGAATTGAGCACAACCCCCATCCAGTTCTGTGGCATCATGTTGCAGCTGCACAGGCAGCCAGATCAGTGGGTCTGCTCTCTCTCTCCTCCTGCAGAATATATTCAAGATTGTCTAGATCTGCTGCAACACAACTACCTCCCCTTACACATGTGTGCCACTGTTCAGGGCAAACTGGAGTGGTGGTCAGCCATTTGTGGGGCTCCCTTAGCTGTCATAAGCAGGGTCACCCATGATGTTCTAGTCAAAATCAAATGCAGTCACATCAGGAAGTTGGTTAATGATTGCCCTCCCCTCATCCTCCATGGCCTGTGCACCTTGGAGGTCAGGGGTTCGAATCCTCACTGAGGCAGCTCCGGCGCAATATTATTTGCGTGCTCAGCGGCCTAGGCGGATGTCTCGGGCTCTTCGTCCCCCCTCCACGAGGCCAGGTTTTAGTTAGGTTAAATAATGCCGGAACCTTTTGCCCACTGAGGCAAATCGGTCCGTCACACTATTTTGCCCGGAATAACCACTTCCGAGCACCCAAGTTAATTCGGCCGAATTAACTTGGGTGCTCAGAAGTGGTTATTCCGGGCAAAATAGTGTGACGGACCGATTTGCCTCACTGGGCAAAAGGTTCCGGCATTATTTAACCTTAACTCGCATCCAGCGTGTTCACACACGTGTTACAAAGGCACTCCCTCTCGTGGGTATCCCAAGCCGTGCCGACCACCACGCCGTCGCGCTCTGCGGTGCGCGTCTTCACCTTGAACCCCACGTTCCTCCGCACGAACCATCGAAAATTCTCCAGCTGCCGGAGAAGGCATCCGGTTATAGCGCCGACGCCGTCGTTCAAACAAGGCCTCACCCTCCCGGCCATAGTCGCGCAAGAACACGCGGGGATTGAAGGTCTCTTCGTTCAGCTCCTTCACCAACTGCATGGCGCGCGCGTCCGGTGCTCCTGGTCTGGATGACGTCTCTTGCCGGCTTCCGCGCCCGGATGAAGGCCCCGTCTGACGGGCCCCACCTCCCGACCCTCCAGCCCCTAAGGCATCTCCTCGGACTGCAGGCTCTCCGCGAACGGTCTGCGTCCTCGTATTCTTTTCTGGTTGAGGGACCTCGAGTTGATCCGGCATGTCCAGGTCAACCAGATCTTCGTCGATTGGCTCCCCCTCTGCTTCCCGTATTTCTGTATCTGCTGCCTCCGCGGCACTGAAAGAAGTCGGTCCCCTGGGAAGCGCCTCCGCGGCGTCCCCCTGCATAGACCACACACAAAATACCAGGGCGTCAGTCGGCGTGTACCTAGTACCCGGCTCCCACACCACCTTCACCCTACACCGTTGTACCATATGTAGCCTGCTAACGCAACTGGTGCGTCTTCTTGTATGCTTCTAGTAAACGGGCGCACCCAGCTAACTCAGTAGCGGTGCGCCAGGAGTCCTCAGACTCATACTGCGCGAATTGTCATCGCACCCGGTATTGTCGCTGGACCCCACGTCCCCGCTTGACATCCCGGTGTCCTACAATCTCAGCGACCTCATCCTCCTGTTCCCCCGTGTCCGGATTGAACTCCAGCGGGGCTGGGGGATTGACCCGGCCCTGGATGGTGTTCTGGTGATACAACTTGAGCTGGTCACGATGGAACCGGTTGCATGGACGTGAGGTTCCATGACACTGGAATGTCCACCTGGAACATGACCTCGTCAAACTTGGCGAGGACCTTGTAGGGGCCCAGGAACATGGGGCGAAGCTTAGTCTTCAGCTCCTTCTCCACCTTGTGCGTAAATCGTCCAATCTGGGGGCCCTCCACCAGGACCCAGTCGCCCACCTCGATGGGCGGCGTCCGAGCATCCCGCTTCCCTGCTGTCCTAGCCATGTACCGTTCTGCCGCTGCGCGATAACCCTGAACTGCGCTGTTATGCGCCTGGTGCATCTGCTGCAGCAGCCGATCGACCCCTTGCAGGGTATCCCGTCTGACCTGGTCCTCGCCACGTTCTGGACTCAGGAGCAGGTCGGGCGGCGTGAGGGGATGTCGGCCGGAGTTAAGGAAGAAGGGAGTGAATCCGTGAGCTGCCTGGGGGGCATTATTCAGTGAAAATTCCACCAAGCCCAGGAGTTCCTCCCAATTGCTGCCCACCGCGTCGGTGTAGTGGCGCATGGTCTCTTGCACCTTACGGTTCAACCGCTCCACCATGTGCGACGATGAGCTGTGGTAGGCCGTGCCCAGTGACACCTTGGTGCCCAACCGCTCGAAGAACTCCTGCCAGAATTTAGCAGTGAAGAGCTTGTCGCGGTCAGAGATGAACTGTCGGCTGAGCCCGTGGAACCGGAACACGTGGGTAAGGTATAGCTTGGCACACCCTTCCGCCGTGAGGTCGACAGGGCAGGGGGCCAGATGACACATACGCGTCAGTCGGTCCACGAACACCAAGACCATGCTGTTGCCGTTCTTCGTCTTCTTGAATGGGCCAGTGAAATCCATCATGATGGAGTCCCACGGACCCATCGGATCCGGTAACGTCTTAGGGACGGCTTGAGCGCCCGTGTTCCTGGACTTCATGATCTGGCACGAGGGGCACTCAGGGCGCACGTACGTCTTAATAATTACTCCGTCATCCCAGCTGCATGGCCAGTAGAAATGCCTACGGGCCCGTGGAAGGAGGCGATGTATTCCTTGGTGACCGCCTAGGAGAGAGTCATGAAGCTCGTGGAGATGCTGCTCTACACAGCTCAGGGACGTACAGCCGCCATTCCTCCGGCTGGACACCCACCAGCAGGCGCCCCTCCTGGAACTTGCAGGGAAAAGCGCCCATCTGTTGAGGATGCGCCCTGATGGCCTCGAGAGCCGCTTCTTCCGTGACTGTGAAACGACTGATCATCGTCTCTAGATCCGACGTGACTGTGTACACGTCCTCGGCCAAGTCCACCGTCTGATTGACGAACTCTGAGAAGACTGTGGGTGGGCCGAGCGGCTGAAGCTGAAAAATTCCCTGGGGCGGCACCACATGACTGAGGGGAACGCGCGTATGCGACCCCTCCCCCTCCCCGGGGGTGTCCACGTCCTCGTGGGCGCTTGGCCGGACAGGCGCAGCCAGAAGGGGTGACAAGTCATCCATGGTGGTGTGCCCGAGATGAAACAGGTGGCGGGCCCGAGGGGACCGTGGCTCCGCGCCACAGGCGGTCCCCGGGGCGGCCACTGGTACGCAGGTGGTATGAAGCACGTCCATGTCCTCGTAGAACCAATAGTCCGCCCGTCGCGAGAGGGCATCGGGCACCACGTTGTCCGCGCCCTTGACATACTGGATCTTGAATGGCGCAAATTGCGACAAGTACTCCATCCACCGCGCTTGACGAGGCGTCAGATTGGGCTGCACCAGGAGGTGGGTGAGGGGCCGGTGGTCCGTATGGATCACCAAGCGGTGGGGGTCAAGATCCCCCTGCTCACTGATGGCCACCGAGAACTGTGCCCCCAGAAGATGATGACGCCACGTGTGGCAGCAGTAAACTACTGCCAGGAGTTCCTGTTGGTGCACTGGATAGTTCCGTTCCGCCGGAATCATGGTGCGAGAGATGTACTCAATGGGCTGAAGGCCCTTGCCTTGATCCTGCAGGAGAACGCCCCCGCTGGCCACCTTGCTCGCGTCGGTAGCCACGACAAAAGGAAGGGACGGGTCCGGTAGGACGAGGACAGGCGCTGTGGTGAGGTGGCGCTTAAGTGCCTCGAAGGCCTGCTGACATTGCTCAGCCCAAAGGAACTGGGTACCCTTCTTGAGAAGAGCGTTGATCGGGGCGGCGATGGTGGCAAATTAACCTCGGAATGAACCGTCGGTAGTAGGATGCCAACCCCAGGAAACTGCGCACCCCCTTCACGTCCGTGGGGACCGGCCATTGCTGGACGGACTCGATCTTCTCCGGGTCGGTCGCGATGCCGTCCGCGGACACTGAGGGTATGGCCCCAAAAGGGCACACAGCGACCGGCGCGCACCTTGGCCTTCCGCGCCGACAGGTGCTCGTCTTCCATGATCTGCAGCACTGCGTCAACATCCTCCAGATGCTCCTCGAACGTCCTGGAGTACACCAGAATGTCGTCCAGGTACGCCAGCGCGCACGTGCGCTTGTAGGTCCATGGTGGGCGCGCCCCCTTCTGCGGGTCCGTCAGATCCTTGGAGACCTGCGGCAGGTGGGCCGTGCCCATCACCGGACGGAGGATGTCGTTCATCAGCATCTGGAAAGATGCAGGCGAATTACAAAGGCCCATTGCCGCCACCCGAAACTGGTAGTGGCCGAAGGGCGTGGCGAACGCGGTCTTGTGGCAGTCCTCCGGCGCAATGCGCAGCTGCCAAAACCCGTCCGCACAGTCGATGACGGTGAAGCACGTAGCCCCTTGGACACGGTTAATTGAAGATGTCGTCGATTCGCAGCAGGGGATATTGGGACTTGACAGTGACGGCGTTCAGCTTCCGGTAGTCAGTCACCAAACGCCACTTGCCCCCAGGCTTGGGAACGAGCAGCACGCCTGCTGAGAAAGGGCTGTTGCTTGGCTCAATGAGTTAATATTGCCTGGCAAGCAATATTATTCTACTAAGCTACTTGGCTTGTAGAG
>RPFO01002055.1:0-22162 GCA_009746045.1 Mesostigma viride | reverse complement strand
GCGCGGGTAGAACTTGAACTCCTTATCCCCGAAGTTCACGCGGATGCCGCGCTGGGAGAAGACGTGCCTGTAGTAGTCGTCGTCAAGGACGACCCTCGCACGGGCGTCGCGCATCCTCAGCCACTCCTGGAACTTCCTCGTGAACACCTCCCACGGGCAGTACGCCTCCTCGTTCAGCACCAGGGAGGACACGGTCGCGAAGAAGGACTCGAGGGCGCTGCCGGACTCCTGGGCAGTACTGCGCCACAGTGTGAACTCCAGGGGGAGGATCGCGTGGACCTCCCTGGAGCCCAGCTTGGCGCAGAAGGAGCGGTAGGCCCGGTTGGCCTTCACGAGGATGGTGCCGATGTCCTTCTGGATCCGCTGGTCGAGCGTGGTGTCCTGGCCGGGCGGCCTCTTGTCGAAGGGGAAGGGCACGAGGCGGCGGAAGATGGCGTTGGCGTTGTCCGATTTCCAGAACGGGCGGTTGCCGGCCGCCAGGAAGGGCGCCTTCCAGGCGACGCTGATGGCCCCCTTGTGCTTCTGCGCCAGGGTGATGCGCTCCCCGCTGGTGAGCGACAGGAACTCGGAGAGCTCCAGCCGGAAGTGGTCGTTCAGCTCGTAGCTGAAGACGGCGTACTTGTCCGCCACTTGCGCCAGGCCGAAGGTGGCCTCGATGTTGTTAGACACCTGGCCAGCGTCCTCGCCGTAGATGTACTCGATCACGCGAACCAGGGTCGACTTGCCGGACCCGCCGACGCCCTTCAGGAAGACCATGACCTCCATGTTGTTGATCTCCCGGACGTCATACAGCATCCGGCCCACCCCCAGCGCCCAGAACGCCTTCTTGACATCGGGCGAGTAATCCTGGTCGCTCAGGATCTTGTTGATCGGCTCGCAAATGATGTCCTGCCACCCGCCCGTGTCGTAGTCCCCCTTGTACTCGTCGCTGAACAGGTTGGCGGGCATGTCCTCGTCGAAGTACCTGCACGCACCCACATCGGCGTCCAGGTCGGCAGGGTAGAAGAGGAACTCGTCCCTGTCCGTCCTGTAGATGCCGTTCCGGAACGCGAACACGTGGCGGTCGCGCGGGCGGACGCGGCGATCCTTGACCGCCGCGGTGACAAAGCTCTTGATGGCCTTGTCCTTCACCCCCCCGTCCCTGTTGGCGAGGCGCCACAAGGTCGGGTCGGACTCTGCCACCTGGTCAGACACCCACTCCGCCATGGTGGTGCTCTTCACCCAGTGATGGGTGTCGTACCCGTCCGGTGTGATCACCCTCTCGTACACCCCGTCCTCCCCGTTTGGCCCCCTCCTCACCCCCGCCCGCTCCCAGCGCTGTGAGAGGACCCGTAGGAGCACCTGGTACTCGTTGAGCCGCCACTCCCCGCTGCTGAGCCTCACGATCGTGTGCGCGAGCTTCGAGTTGTCGTCCCTGCGCCTCCTGGACTCGATCATGCTGCTGACAGACTCGCGCGCGCTGTACACGACGGCGATGGCATGCAGGATGATATCCTGGACATCCATGCCGGCCTGGACGTCCACCATTCTCGCCCATATGGCCATGAGGCGGGAGATTGTGCGCGCGCACCGCGGCTCCATCTTCTCCACAATCTCGTTCAACGCGGTGGTTTCCATCACGTTGTTCCAGCACGCCGTCTGCAGTTCGGCCGCGCTCGCGTGGTCGGGGACGTCCGCGGGGCACAGCCCGAACACATCCGCCATAATATAGCCCAAGGCGTGGTCGATGATCGCCACCTGGGTGATGCTGGCCAACTCGTTCAGCTTCTCCTCGCCGAAGGTGTTGACCTCCTCCACGAATGCCGCGACCTCGCCTTCCTCGGACAGCAGGGTGCGAAACTCGGACGCGTCAAACCCCAACCCTCCCCCATCCGCTGACCCCCTCCCACAGAGCCCCCGCCCCTGCCGAGCCCAGCTGAGCCCCCGAGCGCCGACCCTCCGCCCCTGCCGAGCCCAGCCGAGCCACCGAGCGCCGTCCGTCCGCTCCTTTCGGCGGCCGACCCCCGACGGACGACGCATCCCCGCCCGCCCGCCTGCCAGCGGCGTCCACAGCGGCGTAGAAGGATGGAAGCTCGTCCTCGATTTCTTCGTCGGACGCGATGAGATTGGACACCTCCTCGCCCTCCTCCTCGTTGTCGCTGCCCGCCTCCACGTCGTCAGACTCCTCGGCCATCATATCCACCATGTCGGCCCCCGTCGGTCGGCGCCTTCGTCCGCCGGGGACGCCTCGCCTGCTGGCCGCCCCTTGCCCGCCGGGTACGCCTCGTCCGCTGGGTGTTCCTCGTCCGCTGGCCGTGACCCGTCCGCTGGGTGTACCTCGTCCGCTGGCCGTAACCCGTCCGCTGGGTGTACCTCGTCCGCTGGGTGACCTCGTCCGCTGGCGTGACCCGTCCGCTGGGCTCCATGGTCGGACTATGGACACAGTTGGGGGGCCTTCCATGCATGGTGCCTACCTTGAAGCTCACATATTTATGCTCTTCTGGTCGAAATCGATGACATCAGCCATACGGCACTGTCCGCGCCGTAACGTACCCCTTCGAGATTCTGATGAGATCACGAAATCCTCGAGATCTCGTCTGAGATCTGCTGAGATCTCGGGAGATCTCTGACGAAAAAAAACGGCGCGGCGCGCCAGATTTTGGAAATAAAGACCATGGCAGGGCTGCCCATCCCCAACCAACTCACAAACCAAGTCCTTGACCTAACCGACGACCACGCGCTGGCGGGCGGGCAACAGCCGACAGGCGGCCCACATCCGACAGACGACCAACACACGACCGACGACCAAGACCCGACCGACGGTCAACTTGACGAACGATAAGGGCTTTTGCCGTGACTATCACACCACACCCGGCGGACGACCAGCCCCCGACCGACGACAGTCTCACTCAGCCAAAAAAATGGCCGCTACCCAGGCACCGACCGTCAGCGTGCTGTTCACTTTCAAGCGGGAGACCGACAAGTTCTGGGTGTACACGCTGAGGCCCATCCCTGAGATGAAGGTGGACGCAGACACAGAGATCCGCGTGCGGAAGGCGGACACGATGGTCCACGGCCCCGACCTCACCAAGGCCGGCTCCAACGGGACCAAGCGCTTCGACAGTTTTTTCAGAGGCGGGAACTCGGAATACGTCGAGTTGCTAAAAAAGCACATCACTCCGACAGCGGTTACGGAAGGAGACCTTGACAGGCAAGTGTGTATATGTGCTTAGGGGGGTGTCCACACTTTTGTGGAGACGTCTGGGGTCCTTAGGGGGGTGTCCACACTTTTGTGGAGACGTCTGGGGTCCTTAGGGGGGTGTCCACACTTTTGTGGAGACGTCTGGGGTCCTTAGGGGGGGTGTCCACACTTTTGTGGAGACGTCTGGGGTCCTTAGGGGGGGTGTCCTCAAAAGTGAGGAGATGCCTGAGGGTGTCCTTACAATGTTTATTAGAATTCGTTACAAATAAATTAGACATCATCATAGAACTCCTCATCTAAGATCAAATCGATTCCGTTCTTGTTGCATGATTCTTCAATGATGTCCATCATCCTCCAGTTCATCTTTGACGTCCTGAATAGGTGCAGGCGCTGCTCGTAACCCGGAAAGTACTGACCGTAGACCATCAGCTGGCCGATCCCTTCTTTCCATCCCTTCAGCTCCTTCACCTCCACGATCACGGGAGGGGAGTGTCTCACCAAGTCCACAACCCCCGCGGGGCATTTCACTTCACGTTCTGCCCCTTTCGTGTCTCTTGCCAGACGTTCTTGGACGGCGTGCTCGATTTGAATGTTTGTTGGCTTAGCGGCCCACTTTTTGGCTTTGTCCACGGTGTCCGCGTCGAGCCACGTCCCTCGTAGCTCGTTCAGACCATTCGTCACCGTCTCGTTTCCTGGTACAGCGGAGCTGTCCACACTTAATCGCACACTTTGCAGAAAGTTATCAAATCGCTTCAGTCCGCCAGACATGGACTTGACAAGATCGGTGCCGTGAACCTTGCCGTCGGTCTTTCTCACGCGGATCTCTCGACCGTACACGTCCCCTTTCTTTCGGTACAGCCAGTGCAGACTGTCCTCTCGGGCAAGTTCGAAGTCGGCGTCCATCTTGTCCGCGTGTTTGGAGTGGTTGTACCTTCGCTCGTGAGAATGCATCTATCTGTGCTCACCCTGAACTTTATATACCTGCTGTGGTGCGCGCAGGCCCGCCCCCAAGATCGTGGACTCGGTGACCGGGGGCTCAACGAGGACCGCGGCACGTGGATCCACCTCAAGCTGGTCAACAAGCTGGCCGCGTGGATCAGCGACGAGTTCGCCATCCTGGCGGGGGACTGGGTGGACCGCCTGATGCGCGGGGACCCCACGATGATCGGGGTGGCCCGCGACATGTACGACCTGGCCAACGGGACGAAGACGACGGTGTACATGGAGACGGCGCCGGCAGGGCCCTCGGGCGACAACAACAAGGCGGGGGAGCTGGAGACGGCGGCCAAGATGGCGGAGACCCGCATCCGGCTGGTGAAGGCCGAGCTGGAGCTGAAGGCCGTGATCGAGGAGGGACGCATCCGTCTGCTCACCGCGGTGGCGGCCCAGCAGAAGCTGCTGATGGACAGCTCCCTGCGCATGTCCGATCGCGACCGGCTGTTTCTGCGGGACAAGGCGAACGACATCCTGTACACTGACCTGGTGGGGGGCAGGCCTGCAGGTGAGGGTCAGCAGCAGCAGGCGGAGGCCCCCCCCGCAAGACCCTGGAGATCACTGCGGTGGCCAGGGAGATGGGGTACCACTTGGACGTGAAGGAGGCCGGCCTGATTGGCCGCAAGATGGCCCAGAAGTTCCGGGCCGCGTTCCCGGGGAAGGAGATCCCCAAGACGGAGCGGTTCGTGGACGGGGCCGTCAGGGCCGTGAACTGGTACGAGGACGTGCCCGCCCAGCGCGCGATGATGGAGGAGGCCGTGCGCGAGTTTGTAGAGGAGGCCCACAAGCGGCCCGCACAGAGCAGGAGATTGGAGTAGAAGGCTTAAGACGTGTAGACCAGGTCCTTGCATCCATAACGAGTTTTATTAACTGATCATAAAGCTTATTTGAAATTCCATTCATGGCGTGTCTCTCACAATCACCCCGTCCTTGTACATGTGCGTGCGGGTGAACACTTCGGGCGCCGCTAGCACAGACTTGCGGACGTCTTCCCGCAACAGGTAGCACGTGTACTTGATGTAGAATGTCTGCGGGAGGTGTTCGGGGTCCAGGTAGACCCGGATGTGTTTGTCTGCGTACTGCCCGAGACAGTTGACGACGGTCAGCCCCTCGGGGTCGCATTCCCCACCATTTCCCAGCATGACTCGGATGTCGACGTCCCCCTTAATGTCTCGAATGATGTCGCTGTACGGCAGCTTCGACACGGTGTGGACGTACTTCCCGGAGCGCGCATCGATCTCCAACACCCCGATGTTGTTTACCACGAAGGTGGACGCGATCTCGAACTCGATGACCCCGCTCGGAGGCTTTTCATGGGGCGCCTCGCCCACATTCACCCACCCCGTCATGCGGGGATCCACTAGAATCTCCAGGGCCTTGCTAACATCATCCAAAAGGCCGCAGTCGTACGTGGGCAGACCATCCAAAAGCGCCTCTATGTCCATGAGCAACACCACACACACGTCACAGAAAATCCCAGCCCCCTAGACGCACCTGGCTTGTAGAGGGATGAGCAGTCCACGCGCGCCCTCCTGTCTGCACAGGGAAGGACACGCGGGGCGGAAAAAAAAGCAAAGAGTGTATAGTATAAGTTGAAATGAACGGCCTCCTGGTGCAAGACTCCATGACAGCATTCTCGGCCATTTTTTCCCAACTTATCCCCTTCGTGCTTCTGGAAGACTACCCCATCGAGCCGGCGCTATTCAAGGCGGTCATCGTCTTTTCGTGCGCGTACAAAGCCGTACCGAAAATCGACGTGTCCATATTGATCACGGGGTCTACTTCCTTATCCAGGCCCTGCTGCCGGACATAAAGAAGAAGGCCGAGTCATCCGCCGCCAATCAGAGCGCTTCCCAGGGCGCGTCCAACACTCAGTCCGGCGGCGGACAAAACGGACAGAATGGCAACGTTCGACGACTTGCCACTAGATCTTTTAGGTAAAATCATGGAGGACCTCCCTGCCCGCGACGCCATCAGCCTGCGGGCGGTGTCCACAACGGCAAACGAGGCCTTCAAGAGCGAGTTCCCCTTCCTGCGTTTTTTGTTGCAGGCGATGGACGACCCGCGCCTCCACATCGCCCAAGGGTCCCTCAATTCGGGGGAGGCCTACACTGTCCGCCGGATGCTGATGGGGGCGCGCGACCTCCTGCACCGGCTGCGTAAGGAGGACAGCAGCTTGTATGCGGCCCCGTACGCGGGGGCGCTGGGGTGCGACCTGGACCTTTTTTTCCGCGTGCTCAATCACCTGTTCCCGCACGTGCGCGGGGCGGGCACGACGACGCACGTGACGGTCGGCCTGAGCCAGGTGTTCTCTCTCCCATCGAGCATGGCGGTCTGCCAGCACCGCTCCAGCGCCAGCCAGGGGGGGGAGGAGGGCCTCCGCGACGTGAGGTCGATGCTGATGAGTGGCGAGCTGGTGAGGAATGACATCGACCCGAACTCGCAGCACAGGAAGTACGGCTACATGCACGTGGACATCCCTTGCGGAGACCTCACGCCGATCACTTTCTTCGTGGACAGCGAGCAACGTATGTGGGCCCAAAAACACAGCCTGTGGTGGATGGCGCCTCGCCTGACGGACACGTTCGCGATGGTGGACGCGGATGGACAGGTGTACACGATGGCGACATGGACGCGCGAACTGGACCGCGAGCTGGGCTATTTCCACAGGAAGCCCGCGGAGTGCATCTCCCGGTGGTCGCGCTGGGGCACGTGCGTGTTCTGCCGCCGAGCCCTGAAGATGATATACCACCTAGAGGCCGGGTTCGGGCCGGGGTGCGGGAAGAGGTACCACCTGAAGAAGGAGCGAGAGCCCGCAAAGCTCACCGAAGTAGATTTGTGACGGGCGTGTGGATGCCTAGGAGCAGGTGGAGCAGCTCCCCTGTCCCCACCAAGGCCGCGAACGTGACCGCCGCGTCTCGGACGACGAACATGCCGGCGGTCCTGCGGCGACTAATGAGCAGGGCTGCGGCGAGGGTGGCTACCCAGTCGAACACGGCCGTGCCAAGGATCTTCGGGGCCCGCAGCGTTTGCAGAAACGAGCCGCTCATACTACGCTTATCTCGCCCACAAAAAATTGTCCGGTGATGACAACTACGAGAAGAGGAAGAAATGTACGAGTTCATGAAGACGGGCCTCCTGTGGGACGGCGACATGGCCTCCTCCTCCATCACCTCTCAACAGAAGGACGTGGTGATGGCCATCATTTGCAACATATTGAAGCACACCTGCGAGCGCGCGGACGCGTTTCTCCGCCACAACCCCGAGTTCGCCAACCCGCGATTGGACATCTGCGCCCTGCTCCATCGCGCCCTCCTGGCGGAGTCCATGACGCACATGGACAGGCCCGGGCTCGAAGAGGAGGTGCGGGACGTGACGGCCGTCATACGGGGAGAGGCAAGGGGCGTGAAGAGGGCGCGGGAGGAGGAGGAGGAGGAGGAGGAGGAGGAGGAGGACGAGGAGGAGGAGGAGGAGGAGGAGGAGGACGAGGAGGAGGAGGAGGAGGACGAGGAGGCGTGGGATTTCGCGGAGATCGACACGGCCGACCCATCCTGTGCGTGCAACCAGTGCCGCCAGCTAAAAAGTGCATTGGGTGACTGGGAGGCGTGGGCCCCCGACGACCAGTTCTTGAGCGCGATCAAGGGTTGCATCACCAAGATCGGCGCCGTCGTGCTAAGGGACATGATGAGTGAGGAGGGTGATGTCCGAGATGCCGAATAAACGTTTCATTTCATTTCCATGAACATTAAAAAACTAAAGGCTTATGTAATCCTGCCCCATCTGGGACTGCAAAAACGGCGAGTTTTCCCCTCGACCCTCGCCAAAGTACCCCTCGCCAAAGAAGCGCGTGTGGTCTTGCTCGCAACTGCACTGGGGCGTGCCATAGCCCGGGTCCCACAGACTCCATTGAAGCAGGTTGTTCTCGTTGCATGTCCTCCACATCCCCAACTTGGTGCGCAAGTTGTTGATGAGCACCACACACGGGTACTGGCCGAAAGGGCACTCTTCCTCGTGCCGCTTGATGCCGGCCATGTCCGCCACGTGCTTGCAGCCGTCGCTCTCCAGGTAGTACTTGCATGGAAAGTGTCGGCAGGCGGATCTATGGGGGGCGATGTCCCTCCTGCGCAACAACTGCTGGCACCCAAAGCGCTGGTTGGGACACGCGACCTTCTTGTATCCGCAATCCTTTTCATGGGACAACAGCACCATGCCCTTCGCTGTAAAGTCGCACCCGTCGTGGGGGCACCTCCTCGCAACCTCTGCGGTGATGCTGCCGACCCGGATGCAGGGGCGGAAGACGTAGCGATTCCACTGGCCCCTGCACACGATGCACCTCCCCAGCACCGCGGACGAGGGGCCGCCCCTGCTCCTCTGTTTGGCGATCAGCTGCTCCATGCACGGACGCCTGCAGACCATGGCCTCGCACTTGCCCTCCTGGACCCTCGTGCTGCACTCGATCACGACGGGGTCCATCAGCATGTTCAGGCATATCGCGCAGGAGAGGTCGTCCGCACTCACGGCGATCTGGGCGGGGTGCTCGTCCCCGGACGCAGCGGATGGGGGGGGATTCATATTTCGCGTCTGCACACGCGCGCCCGCCCGCCCCGGCTTTTATGTTCACCCCTCATCGCTGCTGCCCGACGTGGCGGCCCCTCCTGGAGCCTCCTGCTTCTTGGTGACGCGCTTCAGCCTCCTGACCTCCACGACCTGGGTGTCGTTCAACGCGTCCAGGCACTGCTGGGCGCGCGCCTCGTCGCCGTCGAAGAAGGCCACGAGGCGTTCTAGATAGTCCCCCTTTTTGGATGCCGCCTTCTTCCTGTGCGTCCTCACCAGCAGCTTGTCGGAGGTGCCGGATATATTGCAAGCGTCCACGCCGGCGGAGACCATGCTCTCCAGGATGTCATTCTCCAGCGCGGTCTTTCTCTTCTTCAGCGGCTTGATGTCCACGGTCACCCTCTTCACGGCGTCGTCCAGCTCGATGTACTCGGTGGTCATGGTGCGCATCCTCTCTCGCCAGTCCGCCCCCGCTACTGCCGCCTCCATTTACTTACAAAGGGACAAGAGCTTTTTCCACCCCCTGTAAACGCACCGCCGGACCCCGGCCTCATCCAAACATAGAGGAGGAGCCCGGGCCTCCCCACAGGTTGTTGCGCGGGGGCGCTCCTGATTCGCCCCACACACCGAGCGAGCTTGCGGCGGAGACCTCCGGGAACCCGTATATGCCGTTGGATTGCACGTCGATTCCCTGCATGGGCCACGTGAACCGCGGGTCCATGAGGAAGGTGTTGTCGGTGATCATCTGCCCGAACGCGCCCTTGGTCGCGACCCCGATGGACCCCCATCCGTCGACGGAAATGGGGGCCGGGATGTACGGCCGCAACGTCTGGATGTCCGTCACGGGGAAGTCCTTGGTGTTGGAGGTGATGAAGCCCACGCCCACCTTGTGGTCGTCGAGAGTGGCGCCCACGACGTCCTCGGGCTTCGGCAGCCGCTCGGTCCCGAAGCTCAATTGGTCTTCGAACGTGGAGCCGTAACTCAGCCCGGCCCCCCGCACACGCGTGTCCAGGTTGAACATCATGTCGTAGGACTCGGCGGGGACGATCATCGTCGCGGTGCCCGCGTCCGCAGCGAAGGAGGAGTTGAGGGCCTGGAACGCCTCGTCCCCGCAGATCGTGTCGAAGATTTCCGGACGCGAGGTGACGCCGACGTACTCCTCGCTCGTGTTCGCAACGGGGTTGCAGCGGGATCCCATCATGATCTCTTTCCAGAGGGCACACAAATTAAATTGAGAAATGTTACTGCGCTACTTCCTTGTCGCCGTATTCCGGTCGCTTCTTCTTAGCGGATTGCCTGCCGCCCTCTGGCGATTGCCACTTCCGCGGGGGCGGCCCCGAGTGCGGAGAGCGGGCGCCCCATCTGGCGCCGAGGCGGCCCCACCCACCCTCCCCTGGCTCGCTCGACTAGACGTGCTGCTTCCCCGCCCGCGACCAGCAAACGGTTGCGCGCCCGCCGCCCCCCCGGTTGAGAGCTGCTGCCTCTCTTAAGGCTTCCTTGCAAGACGGAGGGCGGGCGCCCTCTCAAGTTTTGATCCCTCATTAGGCGCTCGCCGCCCACCCCCACAAGATTGTTGAGAGTCTCCGCGCTCCTCCGCTGCGGGTCCTGCTGGGAGCGCGTCTGGCCCGGCGGGGACTGGGCCGGCGGCGGCGGCGGCGGCGGCGGCACGTCCGACTTCATGATCAAGGCCTCCCAATGCCCACTATTGTGGCGAATGTAAACGGGCGGGATGTTGTTTCTGCTCCCGGGATCGTAGAGGGCATACCAATACCAATCTCCAACAGTCGTTTTTTCTTGGTAATAGTAGATAGGCGTCCGAAAATGGCGCGATAAGATGGCCGAATTAACTTGGGTGCTCGGAAGTGGTTATTCCGGGCAAAATAGTGTTCCGGCCCGATTTGCCTCAGGCGGCAAAAGGTTCCGGCACTATTTAACGTAACTAAAACCTGTGCAACTTGGAGGTCAGGGGTTCGAATCCTCACTGAGGCAGCTCCGGCGCATTTAGTGGTGCGTGCTCAGCGGCCTAGGCGGATGTCTCGGGCTCTTCGTCCCCCTCCACGAGGCCAGGTTTTAGTTACGTTAAATAGTGCCGGAACCTTTTGCCGCCTGAGGCAAATCGGTCCGTAACACTATTTTGCCCGGAATAACCACTTCCGAGTACCCAAGTTAATTCGGCCGAATTAACTTGGGTACTCGGAAGTGGTTATTCCGGGCAAAATAGTGTTACGGACCGATTTGCCTCAGGCGGCAAAAGGTTCCGGCACTATTTAACGTAACTCAATCGCATCTGCGTCCCCTTCGGAGCATTCAGTCGGCTCGAATATTTTATCGAGTTGGCCTTCGACAGTGCTTCCGGGCGGGTCTGTGAGCAGATGGGGGAATTTAGCTCGTATCTCTTTGACATATTTTGAAATCTGCGGACGCACTTCCGCTTTCAGCGCTAGCGTCCTCTGGACCACCTGTTCGGACGTCACGGTCTCCCCTTTCCGGAACGCGTCCACAATCAAGAGGGCATTAAACATGCATTTGCCATCACCCTGCGTGATGCGCCTGAACGCCGACTCATCACCATCGGGCGCCTTCACGACATAGTCCTTGTCGACGCTCGCATCCATGCGTGGGGGTATGTGACAGACCGGTCATTAACCGAGAAACCGAAGCTGTTGTTGTCTCCGGACCATGCAACGTTGTTCTCGCCTCCCGTAGGGTCAGGGTCTAGGGGTAAGGGTTTAGGATTAGACGGCGGTGTAGGATTGGACGACGGTGGTTGAGTAGGATTAGACAGCGGTTGAGAAGGGCCGGGCGGCGGTTGAGTGTTGGATTGCTTGTTCTTGGCTCGAGAAGCCTTTAGGATGCCGTTGAGGACAGAGGCAAATTGGCTGGGGGGGGCTGGCTGGGGGGGCTGTCTTGGCTGACCTGTGGGGGGGGGGGCTGGCTGGGTGGACAGACTTGGCTGGGGGGATGAGGCTTGGCCGCCACCCGGCGCAAACAGCCCGTAGTGGCGGAGTTGCCGCAACCTCTGACACTGCGCCCTAGACCCGTATTGCTTACCGTACGGCGGCGGATCTCTAATTCCGCAAAAAGCGGTCGCGGCCGTCGGAGCGGCGTCAATATCCCTGTTCCCCCCCCCGCGAGGGAAGAGGGTGCGGGCCACCACGTTTCCAAATAGCCTGATGTGATGCTTGCATTCCTCCTCTGTGCCCATGGGGACTCCATTAGGTCCTAAACCATCTGTGCTTATTTTGTTTCCGCAGTAAAATGGGGGGGGCATGCGTTTGATTAATAATAGGTTACATTTTACTCAGCGGCCACACCATCCTCCTCACGGGGCTCCTCTCTCTCAATGAAGGAGTACGCATTGGGGATGCGGCCGTTAGGGAAAAACTGGACCATCTTCACTACGGGGGAGCACCCGAACTGCTTGTCCATGAACCAGAGGCGCGAGACCTCCACAATGGCCTGGACGTACATTCCCCTCTCTAGATCCTCCATCTTGGCCGGCAGCTTGTTATCGTCAAAAAACTGACACTCCGGCTTGTCGTTGCGGAAGGGCACAGTGCACTTCAACGTCGGGGGGAACTGCTCTTTCTTGGAGGGCTTCACGGCCGAGGTGTACAGCTCGTTCACGACGTCCAGACTTATCTTCTTGTTGAACCAGGTCGTGCTCTTCTCGAACGAGGTTTCTTTGTTCCGGTCGTCGAAGGCGACCCACTTGCTGTAAAACTTGCCCCCGTCCTCCTCCTCGTTGAGGTAGTCATCGAAGCTGAGGTCGAGGGTGTACTTGACCTCTCCTTTCTTCCCCTCGAAGCGGCTTATGCCGAAAGGCGCCCTCATTTTCGGGGTCTGGATGCGGATTGGCACCTCCTTCCCATCCTTGGCGTAGTTCAGATAGACGGACAGCCCGCCGGTGGTGGACCTCTTCGGGTCGCGGTACACGATCTTCTTGGGGTCGAAATCCTCGAACAGGACGATCGTGGACGCCATGATGACAGGGGCGGGCGCGGACGCTTGGGACGCTTGGACGCTTGAACACACGGACGCGGACGCTTGGACGCGTCGGTCGCGAACTGCGGGAGTCTGTGCTGATCCGCAGACCTGATGGGATCTTTATACCATGTCCGCCCAGCGGGTATCTTGTGGCGCGGCGCCATCGGCCATCTCCGTATCCTCTTCCGTACTGCTGGGTGCTCGAGATCCGGCCCGATATTCCGTTATCTCTTTGCACGCTGACACGAACGCGGCCAGGGGCATGCGCCCCTTCATGAGGTGGACGAAATGGCACACGAGACGGATATTGGACGGCGCGTACCCCATCATGCCGTCTATCAGGTCGATGGCCGCGGAATCGGCGTGCCTCTCCTTGTCGGGGTTGTACTCGTGCTTCATCTCCCTCCCTGTGATGGCGCACCTCCCCCCCTGCGCGTCCCATATATCGCACAGGTCTTTCTCGGTGGCGGCAATCCGGTCCCTCCTCCTGGGCACTCTGCCGATCTTATCCAGCTGGGAGCGGAAGTACCCCATTTTGGTGCTCCGGAACTCCGCGACCGACGCCCTCCTGCACGCCCTGCACACTCCCGCGTACCTCCGGCTCCGGCTGTCCAGCTCGCCCTTCGCCTTAGGCTGCTGGCACTTCACGCAGACGGTGGCGGCGGCCGAGTTTTCCATGGCGAGGGCGGTAGCTACCTACCTCTTAGATATACACCCGGCGCTAACCGCACCGGTGTCCGGTGTACACTCGGGACCGGTTCGACGCCAGCAGCTTCCTCGCGCACCCCTCTCGCATGCTCTGTACGGCCAGCCACGCCTTGATGCACGGGGAGGAGGAGGAGGAGGAGGACGCGTGTTGGGAGTACAGGGACGCCACGAGCCTCTCCCCCTCGGCGCGGTCCGGGCTCCTCATCGCCCGCAGCGCCCTGACGATGGGGGGGGGCTGTCTCCGCCCCCGCCTGTCATCGCCAGCACGGCGTTCCATACCCTGGGAGGCGACAGCGCCGCCTTTGCGGCCACGCGCGCGTGGGATCGGACGGCCCGCGCCTTCCGCTCGCCCGACACGGGCAGCAGCAGGGACATCAGGCGCAGGGTGTGTGCCAGGCCGTCCCTGTGGGGGTCGTCCCCCTCCAAGGGCGCCGCCTCCTCCCCCAGGAGGCGCCAGGGGAGGGAGGAGGCGACGTCGGCGGAGTTGCCCAGGTTGAGCAGCGCCGCTCGGTACTCGGAGGTCAGACTGGACGCGATGAGCGCGCACAGGTGCGGCCGGGGGAGGCCCTCGAGCCTATCCTCGGCGCACCCGGACAAGGCGGCGGCGCTCCTGGCGAGCTCCCGGTGCATGGAGAGGGGGCATTGGAGGAGGTTGACCGTGCACAGGATCCTGGTGATGCTGTCGACGATGTCCTCGGCGACGAGGGCGCAGAGGTCCGCTTTCGTGGCCGTCTGCACGGCTCGCGGGGGGAGGTACGGCCGCATCTGGGAGACGAGCAGCACCACTTGGGCCCTACCTAGCGCCTTGGCGACCCCGCGCGCGCACTGGACGGTCTGCCTCCCCATACTCTGCTTGGGCGGGATCACTCCTAGCGATATGGTGCGCAGGTACGCCTCGAGGGGGGCGGCGGGGCGTTCATCCACGGCCGTCAGATCTTCGATGCGCATCAGAAGGCCGAGCAGCGTCTTCACCTCGTCTAGGGCCATGTTTAAAAGGCTCGCCTCTCTACATAGCTATTGACATTTTTGGCAGACGACGAATGGACGTCCTCGTGATCCCCGCCGACAGCCTAGAGGTCACCAAGGCGCGCGTGCCCTTGCGCGAAGTGTCCGCCACGCGCAGGATCGTGACGGGCACTTCTCTGGCCGTCCCCGTGGGCCATTGCGACTGCGGGGCGGTGGCCGAGTACGACCCGTTCGCGGCGTCCAAGGGCCACCCCATCAACGTGCTGGCGAGTTTCGCCTTCCGCCGCGCGATCTACGGTGACGTGTTGGTCACGGGTGTGAATCCTGGGTATGGAGATGATCACGTCACGTCATGCGTGTAGGCTACTTTTTCTTATTATTAATCACGTTCACAAACTTGTCCAGCGAACAGGCCTTGTTGACAGCCGGCCTGGCTCTCTTCATGGCTAGACCGGACGCCTCCTCCTTGGGCGCCTGCGGGGGGCGCTTCCTGGACAAGCACACGGGCAAGTCTTCGCCCGCCGCCTTGCCCCCGTCCCTCGCCCCCGCGTTCTTGCTAGAAATGGTGGTGACGCAGTCCACCTGAGTGGCGTACTCCATCGCGAAGGGCGGTTCCGCCAGCATGTGCACTTCTCCGCGCGCGGAACTGCTCCTGAACTCGTCCACGTCCATGTGCCCGCCGAACATCTTGAGACATTGCCTCGGAGGGGCGGCGATGACGCCAGGGAAGGAGGAGGGCCTCGACTCGGCCCGCCACAGCCTCTGCGCCATGATGAAGAGGTAGTGGTTGCGCAGGTCCCTGCAGGCGCCTCCCTCCTTCAGGTTGTACGCCTTGGCGCAGTTGGGCGAGCAGAAGCACCCCGTCACGCAGAAGGCGGTGTCGTGCCTCGTCATCCTGGTGGGGAGAGGGAAGGGGACGCCGTCAAAGGGGTGGCAACACCACCAGCAGCAGAGGGGGGTGGACGTGGGCCACTTGGCGCCGTCGGCCATCATTTTCAGCAGCGCGCGCGTCACCGGCGGCACCTGCGGGGTCGGCGGCGGCAGCTCATCCGCAGTCTCCATAGCGTCCCTTGACGACCTGCGGCTTCAACACCTTGGTCTGGCACACGCCGCTGTAGACGATGCAGCCGTCCGTGGCTGGGTGGAAGATGAGCGTGCGCCCGTCGCCGTAGATGACCCGCAGAAACTGCGGCCGGTCCGCGGGCTGCTGCTTGCCCGAGAGCGCCAGAAACCGGAGGATGCACCAGATGAACTGGGGGATGCCTGCCCCCGCGTAGAAGTCGTCGTCTTCGCCCAATAGTTTGCGCAGGCCTTCGGTTACGTCCGCGTTGTCCGGGGACGGATACCACGCGCCCAACGAGGCCGACAGGATCTTGTGGGTCTTGGGCTCGGCCTCCGCCCCGTCTACTGCCGGGAGCTTTATAGGCGGGAAGCGCACGTTTTTCTGGGACAGCTTCAGGTTGTACGTAACGGCCAGGTCCCTCCCTGCGTGTCTGTACTGCACGACGAGACACGGCTTGGCCAGGGGCGCCACGTACTCCTCGGCGTTCGTGTTCGCGAGCAGCTGGGCCGCGGGCATGTCGAGGCCGCCTCCCTCCCGCCGCACGGCCTCCACGAGCGCCTCGGTGAAGTCCCTGTCCCCTCCCTCGTGGCTGATGCGGGCGTCCTGGATTTTGTAGTACTCGGATTCCGCCTCGGGTTTCCGCTTCAGCCGCGCGTGCCACCCGCGCACCGCGCCCATTGACAGGAGCAGGTAGGAGCAGGCCGACTCCCACGCCGACCAGAACGACCGTTTCAGGGCGGCGAGACTCCATCCATGCTCCATTGCCCGTCGTCGTCGTCCTTACTGTAGTCCCTCAGATTATCCTTGAGCGCCTCTAGACGCACCCTGCGCTGGTCCGTGCTGTACGTGGCGTCCACGTATTGCCGGTACTTCCGCCGCAGCCCCCCGTCGGGCACGTCCTGCTTGTTGACCTTCGGCACGTTGACGGGCTGCGCGGTCGTGTGGCGCACGCTCACGGTCTTGAGGCCCGAGTCCGTCGATGCGCGGAAGGTGGGCGGGGCCGGGGCGTGGGGTCGGGTCTGCAGCATGTCCTCGTACCAGGCCGCCATCGGGGCGTATTTCTTCGTCTACTATGACGCTCACAAAACAAATGGCGACGGAACGCATACTGGAGTACGCGGGACTCGCGGCCATCATCCCGTCCCTCCCCGGCGGGCGCCGATCGTTCGTGAGGCGCATGAACCGGCAGGTGCGCTGGACGGGCGGCGGCAAGGCCTTCCTGCTGAACTACCCGGAGAGCAGGCGCCAGGTGCTGGTCGTCGGGGGGTCGGGCGGCCACGGGTTCTCGGGGGCTGACCCGAGCGCCGACTCGGAGATGGTGATGGAGGCCTCGTTGGGCGTGCGCTTCCACAGGGGGTACCTCGCGAGCGCGCGCTCCCTGTGCGAGCACCTCCTGACGCACCCGAGCATGGTCAAGCGGGGCGGCGGCTGGCACATGGACATCACGGGCGGCGGCAACGGGGGGGCGGTGGGCGTGATAGCGGGCAGCCTCCTGACGCGGCGGCAGACGGACGTGGGCGAGGTCGTCACGTTCAGCCAGCCGGCGGTGACGGACGCGGCGGGGGCGGACACGCTGCGTGGGACCCTGTCCCTTACGCGCGTGGTGCCCTCCAAAGGGGAGGAGGAGGAGGGCCACTTCGGCGACAGGGTGACGGTCCGGGCGCGCGGCTGCCCGCGATGCGCGGGAGATTGTATGGCGTGGTACGTGTCCGCCCTCGCGAACAATATCACGCACGGTAGTAGCGACACGAGCGGCGATGGCGGCAGGCACGACAGCGAACAGCACGACAGCGAGACGAAGGAGTGCGCATGCGCTTGTCTATTTTGACAACAACAGCACGACACGGCCGCACCCCCAGGTGGCCCGCGCACTCGGCGCAACGGCCGCGACACTCTACGGCAACGCGTCAAGCTCGCACAAGGCGGGCAGGGAGTCCCACGACGTGGTGGAGGACTCCCGCCGCACCCTGGCACGACACCTGGGCGTGCGTCCGGGCGACGTGATTTTCACGGGGGGCGCGACCGAGTCCAACAACATCATCATCCACAGCGTGCTGGAGCGCGCGCGGGGGCGGGGCGTGGTTCTTACCACGAAGGTTGAGCACCCGAGCGTGCTCCAGCCGCTGCTGCACGTGCGCAAGGCCTCCCGCGGCGGCGTGAAGGTGGTCCAGCTGCCGGTCGACCGCGAGGGCTTCGTGCGGATGGACAGCCTGCGCGAGGCGGTCAAGAAGTGGGGCGGACGCATCAAGCTGGTATCGGTCATTTACGCGAACAACGAGATAGGGACGGTGCAGGACATGGGGGCGATACGCAGGGCGGTGGGCAAGGGCGTGCACATCCACGCGGACACGACACAGGTGGCGGGCAAGGCGCCGCTGGGTAAGGACCAGCGGTTCATGGACAGCTTTACGGTTTCGGGACACAAGATCCACGGGGTGAAGGGCGTGGGCGCGCTCGTGGTGCGCGCGGGGGCGGACTCGGTGGTCCCGCTGATGCACGGGGGCGGACAGGAGCGCGGCGTGCGGCCGGGGACGGAGAGCCCGCCCCTGATCGCGAGCCTGGCGCAAGCGGCGTCCATCAACATGAGCCGGGCGGGGCGCGCCCGGTGGCGTAGGACGGCCGAGTACGCCGCCAGGCTGCGGGAGGGGCTGGGGGGCTGGGGGCTTCCTTCAACGGGCCGGCCGACCCGGGGCGTAGGATGGCCAACCTGGTCAGTTTCGCGCTTCCGGGCACGGACGGTCGCGCGATGGTGGAGTGGCTCTCCCGCTGCGGGATCTGCGCGAACGTGGGCAGCGCCTGCTCGAAGATGAAGCGGAGCCGCGTGCTGCGTGCGGTCGGCGTGCCCGAGGAGACGGCGCGCGGCACGGTGCGCTTGGGACTTTCGGCGTACACTACGCAGCAGGACGTGGATTACCTTCTTTCGTGCCTGCGGCGGTTTCAGAAGACGTAGCCCGGGTCCTCGGCGGATGCCATGAACGCGCACTGGCGGGCGGCGTGGCCCTTGCGCGCCTTTGCAGGCACCGCCCTGCGCGCCCTGTACACGCGCTTCAGGGGCGCCCACACGCGGTACTGGCTCAAGGCGCCTGGGGGCGTTTCGTCTTTGTCATTACCCCGCGGAAGGGCGCGGAAGGGGCGGCGGGGGGCGGGGGTCCCCCACGTCCCTTTCACCTTCCCCTTCCCCCCCTCGCCCCCTACGAGCTCCCCTGCCGCCACGTCTCCATCGGGTAGGCTGCCAGCGGAGCTGGCAGGGGTAGGGGGAGGGGGGCGGCGCCACCGTACACCCGGCGCCCCCCAGGGCCGCTATCCGCACCCCTCGGGAAGAGCGCGCACCCCCCTCCCGACATTGGCATTCTCGTCCGTCTTGGGTTCGTACACGTGGGTGACGGTCACGTGGTTGGGGGAGATGTGCGGGGCGGACCAGTGCAGCATGTACGGGTAGTAGTACGGATGGTACGGGCGGTACGGCGGAGCGGGAGGGCGGCGGAGGTACGGGCGGTCGTACGGCTGAGCCGCCTGCCTACGGTGCAGCGAGCAAAAGCCCCCCGTCGTCCACCGCCTGCAAGGGATACCAGAACTCGTGTAAGCGAACCCGCAGCGGCGTCTCAACATATCGAGTCTCTCAGACAATAAAGGGTCATATTATATTTCCAGTTAGCTGTTTACTCCACCGTGGGAGGAAAGAAACAAAAAATAAAAAGGTGTGGTGGTTCGAACCCGCGTTTCTCGGTCATCTTCCCAGTCAAGGGTAGCGACTCCACGCCTGTCCGCCCCGTCAGCTGCGAGCCTCGGGTCCGCGGTTCTGTCATCTTCCCAGTCAAGGGTAGCCACTCCACGCGATCCCTCCGCCCGCAGGCGATGGCAATCCATCGTTTTTTTCCCCTTATAAGCGTGTTTTTTCTGGGGGGTGGCGGGCGGGGCTATCGGGGTTATTGGGCGTATCCCCCCACCCCAACTTCAATCTGTCCTTGATCAGCCGGACCACGTGCATGTACGCGGTGGGCACCAGGATCGTGTCGGCGGCGAAGTGGTCGCCGTGCACGTCCACGACCTGCGCCCCCTGGGGCGCGGCGATGCACGCCATCTGCAGCAGGTCCGCCCCGCCGATCGCCCTCCCGTCCGACGCGTGCACGAACACGACCTTGGCCCGCTCCGGCCTCCCCTCCATGCGCCCCAGGGCGAGCAGGAAGGTCTCGGGCGCGGCCACCGCCAGCACGCCGCGGAAGAGCTCCTCCACCTCGACGAGGCCGTCCCGCGTTTTGCCGTTCAGACACTCGGCCAGGTGGGATGCCATCTCCCGGTCGGGGCTCGGCGCCGTCCACAGACTCGCGGACTGGTCGCGCCGGCTCACGCCGTCCACGTAGAGCCGGAACCATTCGGACGCCCTGACCCTCCTCAGCAGGGCGGCGTGCAGGGCGCAGTACTCGTCGAGGGTGATGGGACGGTCGTCCTCGGGGGCCGCGCCGTCCGCGGCCAGGGAAAGGAGCGCGGACAAGGACGGGGTGTCGTTCCTCCCCCTTGGCGGCGGCGCGTGCGGCCACACGTACTCGGGCAGGTCGTCCGTGTTCACGAGCATTTTGTGTGTGCGTATATGCAAAGATGGTGAGGGTATGGCGTCACATCGACCTGTTCGCGGGCCTGGGCGGCTTCTCTTTGGGCCTCAAGAAGGTCCTCGACGTCCGCACGGTGATGGCCGTGGAGATGAACCCGACGGCTTGCAAGGTGTACGAGATCCTGAACGACGTGGCCCCGATTTGCGACAAAATAGAGAACGTGCCCGACGAGACCATCCCCAAGGCTGACATCCTCACGGCCGGTTTCCCCTGTCAGGCGTTCAGCGCCGCCGGGCTGCAGCACGGGATGCGCGACGTACGGACGAGGGGCATCCGCCACATATTCCGATTCATCGAGAAGTCTGACCCCCGGTACGTCATCCTGGAGAACGTGCCGGCCATCCAGCGGTTCCCCGTGTTCAAGCGGATCGTGCACAACCTCCGCAAGCACGGGTATTACGTGGCGCACCAGGTGCTGAGCACGCACCTGCACGCGGGGCTGCGGCAGAAGCGCAAGAGGGTGTTCATCGTGGCCAGCAAGAAGATGATCCCCGGCAGCTTCCCCCCGCCCGAGGTGGGCCGCACGGACAGCTTCGACTTCAAGCAGACGGCCCCGGCGCGGTACTACCTGAAACCCGGCAGCCGGATGCACAAGGTGCTCAAGGGCTCGCGCCAGGGGCAGTTCCTGTCGGCCAATTACAGCTTCGAGCCCAGGAAGGACATGGTGGCGCCGACCCAGCGCGCGTCCCAGGGCGCCAACAAGGGGGCCAGGATCTACATCCGCGACCCGCGGGGGCTGCGCACGCTCACCGAGGAGGAGGCGTTTCGTTTGCAGGGGATCCCGCAGGGGCGGATCGAGCGGCTGAAGGCGAGCGTGAGCATGAACTCGATCCTGAAGATGGTGGGCAACAGCGTCAGCCCGCGTTTGGTGGCGAAGGTGGCCGCCGGGCTGATGGGGCTTACAGGGGCGCAAAAATAATGTCAGTCTAGCAGAGAGAGACGGATGCGACCGAAGAAGAGCGCGATACACGAGGGCGTGCGAGCCCTGCACCGACTGGCCCAGAAGGCGATGGACGCGCCCGAGGACACGCCGCAGCAGCGGAGGCAGAAGGCGCGCGCTCTGTCCGAGCTGCTGGTCCCTATGATGCGCGTCCACCAGGCGCGGACGGGGTCGCTGTTCGACGATCTGGACTACTACCCCCCGTACGTTCACGCGGGCTACGGAGCAGGTGAGCTGTACTGGGACGACGACGCCGACGCTCCCGACGCCGAGGAGGAGGAGGGTAAGGAGGAGGAGGAGGAGGAGGAGGAGGAGGAGGGTAAGGAGGAGGAGGAGGGTAAGGAGGGGGAGGAGGAGGAGGGTAAGGAGGAGGAGGAGGGTAAGGAGGAGGAGGAGGAGGGTAAGGAGGAGGGTAAGGAGGAGGGTAAGGAGGAGGGCGATGCCGCCGACGCTGCTGCTACTGATACTGTAACCACGTCTCCGACGGAGGTGGGAAATGAGGGGGGAAATGAGGGGGGTGGAAAAGAGGAGGGGGTGGAAAGGAGGAGGGCGATGCCGCCGACGCCGCTGCTACTGCTGCTGCTGCCTTAAAAAAGATGAAAGAGGAGGGAGACGCCTATGTAAATTCCACACTCGCCACTCCAGAAGGAATACAGAAATACATCAGTGACATTTATAATAGAGCACGGGATGGAGCACTGGATGAAAGCGCATGGAGTACATTGAACGTTAAAATAGAAGAATGGCATAAAATAAAAGAGTCACTAGTCAAAAAGGGATGGGGCGACACGGCGGACTTGGCTCTGATCGACGCGAAATCGAATCATTTGACGAATTTATTGGATGTTAATAATAGAATACGTGAGCTCAAAGATGGGATCAGTGAACTCAAGTCGATGGGTGAGGGGGAGTCGATTGTTGAGAAGTTAGAAGAAGCTGTCAAACTCTTTGAAGGCAGAGTGACGAAAATCATGAAAGCCCCTATATGTTGGGCTTTGCCGACGATAAGCCCACAATCGAGGACTCGGAGGAGACGAAGAAGGCAAAAGCCATCGCCCTGGCCCGAAGATACGATCAGGCCAAATACCAATGGGAGATACAAAAGGGATAAAGGTTTTGGGGGGGTTGGTCGACTCTGTTAAAACTTTGAAAGTATGTGC
>RPFO01001835.1:0-22192 GCA_009746045.1 Mesostigma viride | reverse complement strand
AAACGGTCGTTGCGCAGTTTCAGGAATCGACATGACGTACGGACCTGAAACGTCTGACAACATTGTCCCAGGTTGTTCTGCTGCTATAGATATTATCAACCCACAGGAGGACGTCACTTCTTCTAATGTTCGTCTCGTGTGCCGACGTGTCAAACGCATGAAGAGCGGAGAGGACGCCGAATCTTTCCGTTCTTTTTGCAACCTGATTGTCTCTTCTTCTAAGCAGATCGAACGCCAAACAGATATCGATCTTGAGCTAGGTGACGTCAGCGTTTCTTGGGCGGACGCTCTTGACGATGCATAAAAGCCGAGACAGTAGTGACCTCGCCAAGCGACCTTGCCATCTTCCGCCATGGCTTCTACAATCGTCCTCTTTGACGACTTTGACCCGGCTAAAGTGATTTACAAAGACCCGAAACGCACAGGAAGAGGTCAATCTGGACCTGGAGCCTTGTCCGCTTACCTTTCCTATGTGAACGACGGCACTCCTGTGCGCATCCAAACACCTCGCATGCGAGCGCCATTCGGGATCAGCTGTTTTGAGCCCAAGAGCGGCCAAGGGGACAAAAAGTATACTCTCGACCTGTCTTTCGACGGCTACACGAGCGAAGGAACTGATAACAATCTTTTTTACAACATTTGGGTCGCTCTGGACGACCAAAACAAGCGCCAGTCCCACCAAAAGTGTATGGAATGGTTTGGGAAGAGGATGAGCTTAGAGCTTGTCGAAGAACTCTACACGTCGGCGATCAAACCCTCAAAGAAATCAGAGTATCCTCCCACTCTGAAGTGCAATGTTCCTTTCCGCGACAACCACTTTCAGTGCCGATTTTTCGACGAAGAGAGGCGTCCTGTCACCTACGCCGATGTCCAGAAAGGATGCGAGGTCCAAGCCATTCTCGAGGTGTCTCGTATGTGGTTCATGGACAAGCAGTACGGTTGCACGCCTGTCGTGCAGTCTCTCCAGTTTTTCCCCTCGAGCAGAATGCCTGACGGTTACTGTTTCATTGACAGAGCGATTGGGTCTGATGAGGAGCCCGAATCGAGGCGGTTGCGCGAAATGGACGAGTGATCTTTTGTACTGATTATTATTTCAATTGCTAATAATAAACGGATGCAACTCGAAAGTGTTATCAAGTCTCTTGCCGTGGGATCCGCGGCGCCCGTATCAATAGTACTTCCTCTTTACCTTGCAGCTATCCGCGCGCTTGTCACGCCATCTAACACGGTCAGTTACGTGCACACCGAGTACGTCGTGTTTCTCGTCATCATAGCACTTGCACTAGGAAATTTGGCGGCCGTGCGTTGGTCGAGAGACTATCAAGAAAAATTCCCAACAGGCCGAAAGTTCCTAGCGGTCGGAGTCGTCGTCGGTTTAATCACGGGCTTGCTCGTTTCGACGTCCGGATTCAACGGAATGTATTTCCCGTCTTGGGGCATTATCGCTCACGCCGCCAGTATAGCGGGTTTTATGGGGGTATACGCAACACTCTTCTTCTTTGTCGTGAAGCCTCTAGACTCTTTAATGGATCAAGTGTGCGCGTCTTAGGGACATAAAAAAAGCTTATCACAATGCAATGGTCCAAACCTCCAAGTAGAATGCAAGCCTTCAGGACGTTCGTATTGATCGCTGTATGCCGTCAACAGCGAGAGTCAAAGTGCAGTAAATGGCTTCGGAGCATCGAGGCCGAGCGCGGCATACGGATTCAACACGCGGCTAATAAAGGCGAGAAACTCATCGTGACTCGAAACGGTCGAAAAGTCGCAGTTGACGGGTTCACGACAGATACGCGTCCTCCTACGGTGTTCGAATACCACGGAGACTTCTGGCACGGAAATCCTGACAAATACGACTTTTTTTCGATTCACCCTGTGAAAAAGTGTCTGAACGGCGAGCTCTACGTCCGTACAAAACAAAAAGAACGCGAAATATTGAGCCTGGGTTACCAACTCGAAACGCGATGGGAATGCGAAGACGATGGAGAATCTCCGCCGGAATGGGAAGTGCCAGAGGTACATCCGTTCCAAAAGAAATTGTATTAGAATAGTGATAAAGATGTCCACTTCATATTGCAACGCTCCTTCATCCCGTTCGGAAAGCTACATCGGGGCCCGTGAGCGCCCTCAAGTGTTTCCCGACCTGTGCGCTGACCCTGAATTTGAGTCGCTTCGTTCCGCCCAGCAACTTGGTACCGAAACGAAAATCATCCCATCGGACGAGTACGACACGGCCTATGGTATAGACACTCGTGCAGCTCCTCGTCTTTCGCAGCACGGGAGCGGTTTCGACGCTCAAATGCAATTCGCCATGGACTTAATGCCGACCAAGGAAGATGTCATTAGTGCGATGCTCAAGCAGTCCGAGGGGGTCTTGGCCGTGACTAGCAACCGCAAGGACCTGCCTTTTCAGGGTATTCAAACGTTGAGGGAGTACATTCCGGCACCAATGAATTTCGGTATGTTCGGTCAAATGAATCTTGCCTCAACCGGGGCCTTCGGAAGCATCAAGATTGACGATAGTCTAATGTGTACTTGCGGCGGCGCGGCTCCTGCCTCGCAGTTCACTCCGCCGCCAACGATGGCGTTTGATCCCCGCTATCAGACTCCGACGTGGGGCGAGGACTCGGGAATCCAGACTTTCTCAATGCCCCCGGTCACTTCCACTCAATCTCTTGGGATGACGGGTGAATCCACGCGCCCGGCTCCAAACACGTTTTATGGCGCGCCAGGCCATAACTCGGAGTTGACGTCTCTGTAGAAATTAGGTTCGCCCTGTGCGTTGGTAATTAAATAGTCTCAAAAAGTGAGACGCAAGTACAATGGATGGAGCGGTGGAGTTTGAAGGGTGGCGAAACAAGATGCGTTCCATGACAACTGAGTTCATTGAGATCGATGACGCTTTGAAATCTTCTTCGAAGGATCTCGCCCCCTTGCGCAAGAAGAGAAAGTCTCTTCAAGGTGACATCTTGACTGCGATGTTAAGCGCTGGAGTTGACGCTTGTAACATCTCAGGCCGGGATGACAAGCTTCTTGTGAAGACGCGGAAGAAGCGGGTGCCTCTTAAGGAGGTCATCCAAGAGCGGATGATTGCCTTCTTCAATGGCGACGAGGAGAAAGCGGAGGCTTGCATCTCCCATATACTTTCTCCTGTCGTGGAGGAAGTCAAGGCTTTGTGTCGCGTCTCGAATAAGAAGAAGAGTCCCGGTAAACAGAAGAAGGAGAAGGAAACGGAGGGAGAAGAGGAAGAGATGGATCAAGAAGAAGAAGAGGCTGACGGAGAGGATGTCGAGGAAACCGAACCTGCTGATTGAGAGAATTCGTCTCGAATTTCAGCCACAAAAAAACGAACACCTAGTTCTGGGTGGTCGTAATACGAACCATAGGCGTCGATAAATTCGCCCGACCAAGGCAGCACTGCTAAGTTGTTGTGCTCCGGGTGCCAAAAAGAATCCATCTTTGAACTATTAAAATGAATAAAAAACTCGTTCGTTCTATTGTCTCAAAATAAAACCCCCGCTGCTTGTAGCTCTATCCAAAAAATGGATTACGCCGAGTCGTCAAAGACGATTCAAATATCAGCAGAAGATTTGCAATGCCACGTTTGCATGGGTGTGCTTTCGTCACCTGTCGCTCTTCAATGTCGTACGAGGACGGAAGGGGGGAAGTGCGAGGCGGTGGTGTGTCAGAAACCTTGTTTGAGGGATTTGGTATATAGACAAAAGCAAAGGGGAGGGTTGGTGGCAAGCACAAGTGGGAAGTGCATTCTCTGCCGCGCCCCGTGGCCTCGATACAAATTTGAGCACCTTGTAACGCTCGGTAGGGTGACGTCGTTGGTTCGTCGCAAATGCACGAACTGGATTCGCGGTTGCGCGTTCGAAGGTTCGGCGGATGAAGTTCAACTTCACTCCAAGAACGGCGGATGTAATCACGACCTCGTGGTTTGTCCTAATCAGACGCACGGGTGCACAATTTCTGTGCAAAGAAAGGACTTGCTGCAACACAAGGCGGAATGCGCTTACTTCCCATGTCGTTTTTTCTTGGAGGGGAGTGGATGCAAGCACGTAGGGTCGAAACTCGACGTTGTCGCACACGAGACAGCGTGCTGTTTCGCAACCCAGGCCTGCAAGTCGCTCGTTAGCAACGCTCGAATCAACTACGGAATCTGGACGATCGCTAATGAGAACAATTCGTATCGCTGGGATCTTTGCGAGACTGGAAAAGACTACATAAAACTGCCCGAGGAGCAAGAAGAATCGGACGAAGAATCTGACGAAGGCGACGAAGGTGTCACCGAGGAAGAAGAACCTGCTTCCGAAAGCGGCGTCTTGGAGGTGACGCACACTTCCAACCGCTCGGAGGTCCCTGCTCGTTCTTTCATTTCCATCGAAAACGTGCGGCTACATTGATGGACTCCGTAGAGGCGTGGCAACTTGTTGTCGACAAGCTTCCTGTCGACGACGTCATCAATGTCGCCGAGGCGTTAAAGGGAAACGATGCATTATATACGATGGCAGTCAAAGAGCACGAATTTAGAGTGAATAAGATTCGAGACCACCTTTCAGGCGATTTCGAGAGACTGAAAGAGACAATACGCGCGAGCTCCAACGCGGAAGATTGCCTCGTCGCCCTAAAAACAAAGCTCGACCTGTTTTACGAGTCCGAGTGCATTCCTCTCGGATGCTCGAAATTCAAAGAGAGAGACGTTGCATACGCTTTCATCGTAACAAAGGCCAGTGTTTCTGAAGACGTCGAATCTAGGTTCTCGGAAGACCATTTGCACGCCGCGAGGACAATCCTCGGTGTCCTCAACGAAGATTCGGACGCCGACAATACCAAGGAGATGTCTGCATTAGTTCGTGCAGCGCACATGGCCGGTGTTCGAGATCACTCGGGCAGAGTCGAAGTTCTCGCCTGGATAATGATGGACGCGCTGGGCATCGATATGGGCTCGTTTTTTCTTCTCTGCATTTCGGTTTTTCTGAACATGTATGACGAAGCGGACGTGGCACAGCGCGTTCGGTTCTTGTATCGCTGCTCTCCTGGCGTTGCGGCACTCGCGTACGTCTGTCACGTGCCTGTTCTTGCGACGTGTCGGGATTCGGTTCAACGCATCGTCGACCGCGGAAGGTCTGACGTGAATAACAAGCGGAAGTCGAATTTCCGGAAGGACACGGCCATCAAGATGATGAAAGGCAACTCTTTGTACTTCATTCTTCGGCGTTCATGTAATGCGGATTACAACGCCATTCGCACAGGACAATTCTCGAACTTCCAAGTGTTTCGAAAGCACGCCCTGGAAAACGTGAAGAGGCAGCTCGACAAATACGAGCGCAGACTTCTGGGTGTGCGCAATTCGTTTTTGAAAAAAACATCGGCAAAAATGGTTCACGCGGCCTTCGACGCAGACAAAATGATCTGGCGTACTTTGGGGCGTCCAAATGGTCACGGCGGTTACAGGGCCATGTTAGGACAAAGACTTCAACCTTGAAGCTTTTTTTTCTGTTGAACAATGAGACCCTCTGAATTAGGTGCTGTGACAGCAACAAGTACCACTATACAAGTAGCCAGTAGCGCAACTTCCCATCGTTTGGATGCTACAAATGTGACGCTGAACAGAACTAAAAGCTTTACCCAAGTCTGTTCGATATCAAACTCGTTTATGATAACGTAACCGCCTGCAGTTGAGAATACGGAACAAACGGCAGAAAGAATCTGGGTTACCTTTTCAAAATCCATCGACGATTATCTGTCTTAAACTATCATTTAATAAAAATCGCGATCTCTGTTTCGTCAATATATTTCTGACGTCACCAACTTTTGGACGGACTCCGAGACGTTACCATGACCCATAGAAAAATAGCATGATAAAGAAGGTTGGTCATGAAAAAAATCTCGCCGTCATCACGCGAGAGCCTTTCTGCCATGGACACCACCAGAAAACGATCACGTTTTTTGGACGACCAGGCAGAAGATGAAGACGGCGAAGAAGAGTCCGGGGATGAAGACAACGTTGACGTCCCTAACACGCAAGACCAGGACTTTTTGGACGATGCTCCAGTGTCTGAACGCGAAGGGCCGCATCCGGGAGCGATGATGTCTGATGACGAATACCCTCCTACACAAAGACATCCTCCTGAAGAGCCAGGAATGGATTTGGGTGGTGGCGACAATGATGAGTGTGTCCGTTTCCGGAGAGATCTCGGAGGGGAAGAAGGTCTCGTAAATTTTGCCGGAACGATCAGCGCCATGACAAACGACGAGGTCCGGCGCCTTGTGAAGGTTGCTGAGGAGGGACTCGCGAAAGCCTCTATGGAAGACGTGCTAGCGGATATTTTCGACCTCGCGAACCGTCAAGATCGTCACGACAATCTCATGGCCGACTGCTGGAAACGCGTCGACGAAGGGGGCATCACGCTGTACGGCGACATCGATGCGCGCTACGTGCGTTCTCTCACCCGAGTCACACTGATCTTCGGGCTCGTAGACGAGCGCGTTCTAGAGGACCTCCGCCCTGTGATGAATCAGTGTATCTGGCGCCTGTTTTCTACCGCAGAGTGTATTTCGTGCGCTATCAAGAGCAAGCTTCCTCCGGAGGATCTGCAAGGCCTTCCGAGTCTCATTTCTCGCGTCTTGTCGCTCCCCAAGCAGCTCAACGAGTTTCAGTGTCTCATCCTCGTGTTGACGATGCGGTGGAGTATGCAAGGACTCCGAAAGGGCGTTGACGAGACGGATGACGGCGTTTATAAGCGCGAATACACGCAGGATGGACACGACACGCATTTCTGGACGCGAATCGGGTCTGTTGAGCAATGGGTGAGCAAGGAGTGCGACCTCGTGCGCACAGGCGCCTGGGGTCTGGCCAGCCGAGATGGAGGCGCACGCAAGAGGGTCGCGGACTGGATCATTTCGTCTTCGGAGACGGATTTCGCCTGCGTGCCCCGTGACCGGCACGTGTTTGCGTTCCGGAACGGGATTTACAAGTCGGACGAGGACCGATTTTTCAAGTATCCCGCCCTCGAGCTGCCGCAGAACGTCGGGGCCTGCCGCTTTTTTGCGGACGTCGACATGGACGAGAGTCTTTTCGAGGACGACGAGTTCAAGGGCGATTTCGACGACGGTGGTTGGTTTAACATCCCCACCGAGTCCGTAAGCGTTGTCCTCGACGATCAAGATTTCGCCGAGGATGTTCAGCGCCCTTACTGGGCCCTCGCGGTGGGAAGGATGCTGTACAGCCTGAAGGAGATGGACCGTTTTGAAGTGATGGTCTTCCTGAAAGGCATCGCAGGTTCGGGGAAATCGACGCTAGTTCGAATCATCGAGTGCATCTACGGGCAGGAAGCGGGAGTTCTTTCGAACAACATCGAACCCCTTTTCGGGCTCGCCCAACTCAAGGACAAGTACGTCATCGTCAGCTACGAGCTCAACGACAAATGGGCGCTCACGCAGTCGGACTGGCTTTCGCTCGTCAGCGGGGAGACAATGTCGCTCGCCGAGAAGCACAAACGGGCAGCGCGTGTCATCTGGAAAGCCCCTTTCATGGCCGCCGGCAACAGGCTTTTTTGTCAAGCGGACAATGCGAACCAGATCACGCGGCGTCTCATCCTTTTCCCGTTCGACAACAAGCCTAAAGGTGACGTCGATGTGCTCTTGGAAGAGAAAACCGCGCGCAACATCGGTCGAATCATCGTCAAGGGCAACCGCGCATACCTCTCTCTTGTTCGCAAAGTGGGCACGGGCGCGCTGATCGAGCATCTCCCGGAATGGTTCATTGACTGCAGGCGGCGAGCACAGGAGGCGTCTAACCCTCTCTACACCTTCCTGAACAACGTGTCCTGGGTCGAAGTGGACTTGGCCCACAACTACTGTCCATGGGAGGAGTTTCAGAAGCGGTTTAATGATTGGAACCGGCAACGCGACCCTCGTTCCCGGATTGTATTCGAAGAGGACTTCTACAAGCACGTGTTCACCGAGTTTAAGCTCAAGCTCGTCTTCCAGAAGGTGTGGAAGGTGTATCCTCTCGACCAGGAAGGGACGGACCGCCCAACCAAGAAGCGGGCTTTCTGGCTCTATGGCGTGGACTTCGCGAACGAGAATGCAACCCCGCCTGATGTAGAATAATGTAAATTCTATTCTCGCTATATGAATTAATACATGACATCGATTGCACTTGTTCATCCTCATTGGCATCGCCCGAGAATGGCTTATGCGCCAATTCCGAAACCCCAACCACCCCCAACGGGCGAGTTTGGAGGGGTAAACTATAGAGAGCCGGCTCCGGCTGTAAGAGGGATGTGCGCATATGCGAATAAAACGTTCTGTCAATTGGGATTGGAGAAATGCTCTCCCATGGGCGCATTGGAGTTTTTTAATACGTTTTTATTAGGATTGGTACTTCTCTGGGTGTTGGAGCTTGCAATTGAGTCAAGAAAGTTTTGATAAATTAAATCGAACTCTGCGAGTTGCGTCCAACACTTGCTGGGACTGAACTGGCTTGGGTTTACTTAAATTAGCATTTTTCTTAGGAATCGCTCCCCACTCCATGTATAGATGACTCGTTCCAACTATTTTTACACGAAATCCTTTTTTCGCGAATGACTTGCCAACGTGCCGTACGACCTTTTGCACATCGTATATAGGCATCCCGAACTGGTACGTCGGCACTGCATACAACAAGGACGTATGGCCTTGAGAAGCAGTAGAACGAATGCAGTTTTCTACCGCTCTAGAAATCTTATCCTCAACAATTCGTGAACCGGCTTGTGATGCTTTTACGAGGTCGTACGCGCTGCTCGCCGTTAGTCGAGACATAAACTTCTCGCTCTTGTATACTATTCTGGGGAATAAATGGATTCCGACAACGCCCCGCCTGCCTCTACTGCGCTCGTAGCACTGAGGTCTCAAGAAGGGCTTTTTATTGTAGATTTCCCGTACGAATGGTCATGGACAAGCGTCGAGAAGTACATTCCTTCTCCCAAAATCTTAGACATACTGATGCCTTCTGGAGGCGTTCCGTATCGAGGTAGAAGCGTTTCCGTATACTCTTCCGATACAAATGCATCTGATGGACAAATAAACAAAACGGCCTCCCTTATTCTAGGCGAAACAGTGTTTCAAGACGTTTTATTCTTGAAAACGGAAGACGGCGATGAGTCAATGACTAAGACTCACAGATTCACATCCGAAAATGTGATGTACATGCTCAGACTTCCTAAACAAGAATGGGTCGACCGCTTGTGCAGAGAAAACGAGGTTACGGGTAGATTCGGATCTTTACTCGACCGGCTCCAGAGTTGGAGCTCCGCCCTCTAGCACAATGGAGTGGGGAATGGCACCTTCTTGTACGTCCCCAGCCTCGCCCTTCGCGGCGTTATCACGGCTCTCCTGGATTCTTTGCTGGTTGAACTCCTTCGTCTTTAAACGATCCGTGTGATACTTCTCCATGATCTTCTCCAGCCTCTGGTCAACATATCGGTGCTTGATTCCAGCGCGAAGATCATCGGGAACAGGCATCACGAGCCAATTGTACATCGAAACTACAAAAATGTCGAAATTAGGATCGTTCTCCATCAACTTCCCGGCGTGCTCTTCCGCTGCTTCGATCGTGTCAAAAACCCCGCGAATTTTGATCGCGATATGAGTCGCGTTAGGAGGGGCCACAAAACTGATCACGGCGAGCTTTTGGCTTGATACTTGCAAGTTCTCCGGGTCCTCCTTCGCATCAACGGCCACCTGCTTCTTGACAACCTCGGGATCAACTGAAAGTGCAGGCTTGTCAGTATGAGGAGCTAGCGACATGTCTGGTTCAATCACCGTTGGAATCGCAGACGCGGTAGAAGTTCCGCCATCGGTTACGACGCGAGCAGGCATGGCACCCGTTTGTTGATACTCCAAGTGTTCCTCCTCAGTCAAAACGATAGGAGCGCCGAGACTGACGTTCATCAACTTACCGCAATGAGCCGAGGAGTCCATTTGACGTCGTGTTGATATATTCTTCTTGTCAAAATTATCAAAAGCCTTTAAACGAACCTGTACCTTCGTTGTTGTCCGCCATGGCCCTCATTCGATTCAACCAATTCTCTTGCGGCATTTGTTTTCGAACCGTATCCGTATATGTTTCTTCTGCTATTCGCAACTTCTCTTTGGCATCCAATTGATTGGTAATAGCATCGTCAAACCAATTTCTTAGATCCTGGTCTGATGGATCTTCAAGATGAAGTCCTGCGAGGTAATCGCGCCAATTTTGTGCTTCTTGGAATTCAATCTGTGCGTTCAACATTTTCTGTTCGTCTTCTTCACGGTACACTCTATCGACTTCCATCAGGAGTCCCGGAATGTGTTCATAAAAATATTTGGAAGTACTCCTTAACGCGGGTATGTCGGAATAGCCCACACCGTGCAAAACAGATACTAAGGCAGGAGGAGGTAGTGCATGTAATCGAAACGTGTTGTTTTTCTCCTCCTCCGCTCGTTGCCGCTCTAGTTCCCTCACTCGCGCTAAAAACTCGCGATTTTTGGGAGGTGGCGAACTTCGACGCGTTTGATGCAGTCGTTGTTCAAAAGAGATTCCCGGAACTCTGATTGGTCGCTGATTATTACTTCTTTCCCGAATATCTGACACTTGCCGATTAGAACTTTCTTCCGGAACTTCTGACACATGTTGATTATGACTTCCTTCCGTAACTCCTCCCATTGCAACCTTGTGTTTTTTTACGTGGAGATGACACGATTTCTTGCCCCTTAAAACCTGATTTAGACATCGACCTCCGCTTTTGGTCTTCTCACCGCACTTCATTCATTTTCAATACGAATCAAAATTTTCTTCTAAGCTTCGATAATCCGGTCGATAATAATCGGATCCGTCTGATTATTACGAAGAGTCGCGACTGTGTACTGAGGAAGTGCGTTCACAAAAGATCCCAAATTTGATTCGCCAAGCGCCACGGCAATAAGCCTCTCAAAGTATTCCGTATTAGAAAACTCGCTCCTATCTCTTTTCAGTTTTTCCCACAAGTCCTTATTAAGTTCCTCAATGAGATCCCATTGATCCTCGCAGCTTTTACGAGTGACAGATCGTCGTTCAAGTAGCTTTATATCGTTACGAGACTCGTACGTCATTCTCGCTTTCTGAACGATTTTATCGATCGGGATGTCGACCCGATAGGTGCACCGGAACCTGTTCTTGATAGCGTCTAGGTTTTGACCCGACAAAAATTTTCGATAAACAGGGTACATTTTTTCCACTAGTTTTTTGTCTTCTAGCCTTCCGATGGCGGTTGTGGTTCCGCCAACAAAGTCCGCATATGAAATGTTGAAAGGTACGTTTATCGGAATCATGATACTATATATGCGAGAATTGTGAGCCATGAAGTTGGTAAGTTTTGACGTGGGGATCGCGAACTTATCCTATTGCTTCCTAAACTCCGAAGAAGAGCTAGAATCGAATGAGTTTGCAAGCAATATCAAGTTCGAAATTCTCAAGTGGGAACTCATCAACCTCGGCGCTACGTCTTTGGATGACGCGTGTAAAAAGGTATTGAAAACTCTAAACGAGCGAATCGGATGGTTGGGAACGGCGGACCGAGTCGTCATCGAACGTCAGCCGAACACGAACGCCAAGATGAAAGCTCTCTCTTACGTCATCATGTCCTTTTTCGAGTGTCACAACTTATTTAAATCGACAGAAGTCCAAACCAATCTCTACTCTCCGGCTCACAAATTGAAAGTCTACACGGGCCCTGAAATCGTCTGCGACCTTAAAGACAAGTACAGATACAACAAGAAAGTTTCCATCGAGCAAGTTACCCAAATCCTGCAAAAGGTGCCCGCATGGATCGAGTTTTTTGAGGGGCTTGGTAAGAAAGACGACGCCGCGGACGCCCTTTTGCAAGGGCTGTCTTGTTTTTTAAAAACGAGAGAGGTTAGTCGAAAAAAACTTGTTCGTCTGTAAGGAGACGCAAAAAATCGTCGAGGATGGGAAGCGGAATATCGCAAGTTGCGGTCCACAGCTCGATGGACTCTGAAATCCATCCTGCCGTTATCGAACTCATGCGAGTCAAGGCGCCTCCGCAAAAGAGTCCCGAGTGGTACGCGATACGAGACAAGATGTTGACTGCGTCGGATCTGGCGGCGGCAATTGGATGGAACCCGTATCAAAGCCGCAAGAAGCTCCTCCGAAAAAAACTCGGAGACCAAAAGTACGCTTTTCACGGTAACGCTGCCACCAAGTGGGGAAATGACAACGAAGACATCGCTGCAGAAGAGTACTCCAAGAAGACGGGCAAAAAGTGTCTCTGTTTCGGCCTCATCGCGCACCCTCTCCACCCCTGGCTCGGCGGAAGCCCAGACAGAGTGACAACGGACGGAATTTTGGTCGAAATCAAGTGTCCTATGAAGCGCAAAATCACGCACGAGTGCCCTAAGTATTACATCCCGCAGGTCCAAATACTGTTGGAGATATTGAACCTCGAGATCGCGCACTTTGTGCAGTTCTCCCCTGCCACGACATGGACCGAGCAGGTTTTAGACATTCTCGAGATTCGGCGGGACCGGGACTGGTTTCGTAAGTACTTTCCTGTGATGCAGTCCTTTCGCAATGAATGGATGGAGATCGACGCAAAAGGAGGCATCGACTACCTTGACAAGACCGGTGTGTTCGCGGCTTCCGACTCTCCTTCCCCGACAACTTCGGATACGGATTCGGAAACGAAAACGCCTAAGAAAAGAAAATCGGTAACGCTCGAAGAACCGTTCCCATTCCTCGATCGAGATCCGATCAAGGAACCATCACCTCCACCAAGCACGCCTGAGGCCTCTGAGGTCGTTCACAAAGATGTCCAGAACTTCACGTTTTGGTAGCCATCACCCCGATGCAGACAAGAGAGGGTATCGTCGAAAGAAAACCCAACGCGATGAAGATTCTACTAGGAAGGTTCTGCATATTTGTTGCTGTTAGAGGGGTTGGAGGAATTAGAACCACCCCGATGTAAAATGATATGATTGCAAGAAAGAATGTCTCCCATGTACTTTTTAAGCATTGGATTATCATTTGTATTATAATTAAGCAAACAATTCGTTATTGTTAATAAATGAACGGAACTTGTTAATGTTGTCCCTGGAACTAAGACCCCATTCCGAAGGGTCGCTTACAAACTTGATGACGGTTTCCATTGTCACACTCGTTGCATCAAAAAACGACCATAATGCGATGAACATGCTAGCCTTAGGTTCTTTGTCGACAGCCGAATTGAACGTGGACAGTGTCGACGCCTTGTAGCGCTTGTAGTCGTCCAAGGAAACCTTCAGCGCTGCACGACCCGAAATGTCGTTTACATCTGCGTTGTCGTATGCGGCTTGCTTCTCCTTTTCCTCGACATCAAACACGGCAAGCCCCGCCTTTTTTAGGGCAGAACGTAACGCTGCGTCTGAAGTTGTTACAACAGGCGTTACGAACTTGCTTCCGGGAGCTTCAAGCTTAAACTTCTCGGAGTCGACCCATTCTAAAGTTTTCTGAGGCCGCGTGCTCGTGTCAACGCTGATAAAACTGTATAAGTTGGAAACATACAAATCAAACTTATCCATGACCCCTAAATCAATAAAAAAACGCGCCATGGCATTGTAACTCCGAAAAGGAGCATCTCCCGTGTAGAGGTAGGACCTCATGACAGAATACCACGCGCTCCAATCGCGTGTGAATTTGTTCACGTTGTCATTTGCCACCTTTCGCGGCTCGCTATTCTCAGCCAATGCGTCGCGGAGGCTTCGTAGTCGATCAGCTTCCGCGGAGGCGTTTTTCTCGAGACCGTCAAGCAATTTAGAACGAATATTAGAAGCCGAATATCGAAAAATGGCACGATACATTCTTTGGATATGTGACAGTGTTTCGAAGTTGAGATTCTCGACGCCTGTCATCTGGGAGGCAGCGTCAAGAGCAGCAATGTCCGCTGGAGACGGCAAAGCAAGGTGATCCGTTTTATTGGCAGTACGAATTCGCATCTCTTCTAATAATTCTTTGGCCCTCGGGTCTTCCCTTTGACCACCAGTGATCTTCAAAATCTTTGTTAACTCGTTGGAAAGCTCCATTTCCGTCATATCTTTGTAGCTTTTAGGTTGAATATCTCTCATAAGCGATGCGGCTAACTCTTCAGCAGCAGCGTCGTCCATGACATCCTTTTCTTTGACTTGAGTATCTTTTTCTTTATCTTGATCCTCCTTTTCGCCGTCGTTATTGTCTTCTTTGTCCGGTTCGTTCTGAGCAACCTGGTAAGCGACGTACACTCCTGCCGCGACGATCAGCCCGATTCCTAGACCCAAAGCAGCACTCATTCCATTTATATAACACAACAAACGATTTATAAATCTTTTTTGCCGAACACCCGGTCTTTAAATTCGTCACCAAATGCGTCGTATGCGAATGCATACATCGGCAAAGGGAAGTGATACCGAAAAAGGGAGGTCACGTCACCAAACGTTCTCGGTTTTCCCGGGTAGAACGCCCGCTCGGGGTCTTCTAGGTCGACATACCCAGTGTGCTTTGGATGGACCGTGGACCCGACTCGATACGGGTGTTTGACAGGGAACATCGGGTCGCGCTTTGTCTTATACTCGTTGAAGTGGGAGGAAGAGTATCTCTCGTTGTCTCCGTCCGCTTTGTCTCCGTGAAAAAAAACAAACGGTTCGAAAAACCGTTTAAATCACTGATTGTCGTTTCAGGTCGGTGTAAAGACATTATAGCGTTATATGGGCAAACGACACAGGGGGATCGAGGAACTTCCACGCCAGACTTCGGACCATACACAAACTTTCCTGAAATCTGGCTCAAAAGCGACCCGTCTACGGGGTCAATGAGCAACGTATTGCTGTTTTCGACGAGCCCAGTTGTTCGAACGTCGAACGGATACGTGGTAGCGCACCCGGTGTAAGGACAGTACGTGATGCTGCTCCCTGATACGACAGCCACTTCTCGTTGCTCCATCACCCTCTGGGGGATAACGAGAAGAGACGAACGGATCGGCGTGACGATCACCTCGTCCGATGGTAAGAGGTATGCGGGCGGCACCTCTGTGATTAGCGGCGACGTGATGGCAGGGACGATGTTTACTCCCAAGTTGCTCGTGTTTCCATCAAATCGGTGAAACACGAGGCTCATACTTTCTAATAATCAGGACGAATATATTCCGGAGCGATTGAAAATGACGCCACGAAGTCGCAAAAATCAGAGAAATTCGCGTTTTTTAGAAAAGGAAGCCCCGAGGCTTCTATCATTTCACGCAGTGCAAGATAGAGATTTAGCAAGTCGTCCCGGTAATAGCTTTGAAAGCCGTCGGGAAGATCATCGATCACTGGCTCTAAGTTTTCGCTCGTGACGTCATACCCTGTCAAGTTGAGAGTGTCCATTTTACTTTGACGTAAGTACAGATACGTACAACGCAAGCGATAGAGCTACGAGCCAAAAAGGTAGAAGCGTCTGATTTTCTCCGACGCCAAAAGGTATAGGATCTCCGTTCTCTTCAAACATGCACCGTGGTCGGGCGACCAGTAGCATGTACACGCTTAAGAAATAAACTGCGATCGATATAGCGCGCATTTCGATACCATACGGTCAGAGTTTTTTGATCGTACGAACTTCGTTTGCGTCCTGGTCCTTATCCACGACTACTTGTGGCATGCCCGGAGTGTGGGGATTGTTGTTCGTAGTATCGGTTACGGCGCGAGATTTAAGTCTTTTGTGCTTACGCCGGACGGTGGCCGGTATCGGCGGATCCTCTGACAAAAGCCGGTCAAGCGTAAGTCGTAAAGTTTGGACGAACTCGAACGGATCTAGGCGATGCTGGCGTGATTTTGTTAGTTCCACATCTACTTCCCGATAAAACGACGAAAAACGGTTGGACATCTGACGATGCTTTTCAGCTTTTTGATGGAACTTCAGAAAATTCTGAATTCCCGTTAGAGCGGACGAGACCATGCTAGCGACTCCGACGTATATCGTGAGTAAATCTCGGTTGTTGCATCGATCTTGTCTCCTACTTGCAAAAGATGCGGTTCCTGCACTAGCTGTTAGAAGAATCACGGGTAGACCAATCAGGTTTCCTAAAAAGTCAGCACGACTCGCTGCCATGTCATGCATCTCTCGATATGCAAGCGCTTTTTGAGCCCAAGAAAAAACAAGCACCTCGATGTTGGTCGTCCATACGCGTCCGTCTTCTTGAATGCTAGATTTGAAGGCAAACGGTTCGTTTTTTCGGAACAAAATCTGATGGACGCCTACCTCAGACGCGTCTTCTGGCCTGAGATTTGATTTGATTGGAGAACTCTCATGTGACGTCACGATTCTGGGGGATCTACTTCTAGATTGATCCTCTTCAGCCGCATCCATTTTTAAGTCCTAACGCAGACTCGAGATTTTCATACGAGACAGATAGCCGCGAAGTTCCTCGTCTTCGCCATGAAAGATGGAGGCATTTTTTGACGTCGTGTTTCAGTTAATTTCTTCGTTTTACAACCTCTTAATCGACTACGCTGTGAGAGAAGATGTGCCCCACGACGAGATGGCAGCCGCCTCCCTATTCCAACGCGACCGAATGGTTGGTTGAGAGACAATGTTTCGTGGAGTCGACTGAAGAGTACACGCATCTTCTCTTAGACGGGTTTCGCGGAGGCAAAGTCTACGTTTCAAGCGATTGTCTTTTTGAGTTTTACAAATGCATCGAGAAAGACGCGAAAGAGGAAAAGCGAAACTTTATTGTGGAGCAAAAGTCCGATCCGGTCTTCCCGTTCTTTCTAGACATCGACTGCGAGGACGAATCCGACATGACATCTGTGATAGAAAACGAGTGGATTCCTGAGATCCAAACGCTTGTACGTTCTTGCGTGCAAGAAGGCGACCAGGTGGACTATCACATGGTGATTTGCAAAGCTCCCACGAAGAAGAAAGGTAACCTGGTAAAAAGTGGCGTGCACGTCCACTGGCCGGGTATCCCTGTCAACAAGGATGTCGCCCTCGAGCTCAGAAGCTTCATCGTGTCTCGTTTGCACACCAAGTTCGGGCCACGACCAGAAACGAACTCCTGGAACGCGGTCGTGGACTCGTCTATCATGCTAGACAACGGCCTCCGGATGCTGTACTCTCTCAAATGTGTTCGATGTGGCGAGTGCAGCAAGAAGTTTCGGATCCTCGACAAGGAGCTTCAAGGTTGCAAAGGCGGAGGATCTTCTGCACGAACGTGTCCGTGCGCATACTGCAGGAGAAAAGCGGACATTCGACGAGAATGCTCGTGTGTCTTCGGCAAGATCCATGAGAACCGTCCCTACACGTTCGTTTCGCAGACAGACTCGGAGGGTAGCGTCGACTACGACCCTCCGTCTATCTACCACCAGCTCCGTATGACCTCGGTTCGGATCTATGACGAGATGGAGAACGTGGTTCCCGCCACCGTCGTGGCTCCCAGCGACCATGACGAGGACCTTGTCGAGCAACCCCGATGTCGAAAGAACCGAAACAAACGCGCTCATGATCGCCCGTCCGCTTTGTACCCTGCAGGTCCCTCGAACGCGAACGGAACTCTTCTGCCAAAGGACAGCGAAGAGTACAAGGCCATTTGCAAACTCCTAACAGGGGTGGTCTTGACGAACGCTTTCAAAGACGGTGAGGGGCACTCGAGCGTGTACTGGGTGTGGAGTCGAAGCCGGGATTGTCGCAACGTGCATCGAATGCACGAGCGGAACAATGTCTGGTTCGAAGTCAACAGACACGGGTGGTTCCAGCGCTGCTTTGACGACGAGTGCAGAGGATACCGCTCCGACCCAGGTCGCATCCCCAGCGACATCTCCGTCCAGCTTTTCTCTACGACAAAAAAACTCCAGATCCAAGAATCCCCCATGTCATCGGCGGGGGAACGCCTGCTGTACCGCATTGTGTACGACCCCAAGAAGTCCAGCCGGGGCAGACGCGCCAACCAGAAGTCAGGCGGTCAGCGAGGGAGCAAAGTTTAGACTTTCTGAGAAGGTTGCTCCCCTTTTCGGTAGTTGCACCGATTTTGTTCTCCAGGAGCACGGGTACCTTACCCTTCACGTATCCTTGTTCAACGAAAGATGAAGAAGGAATAAAAAGAACATTATTGTTTTTCGTGTCCATGTTCCCGACGTAATGTCCATAAAAGGACTGCACTTAATAAATGTGTGCAAATACATGTTTCCCGTACTAGGAAAGTTCATCGAAACAATCATTTGCGCGTATTCGAGCCTAGATTTAAAATCTCGAGATCTCAAATTTCGGCGACTGAAAGCCAGACAGTCATGTATATATATGACGGACCGATTCATAAAGTCTGTAGTCAAGATTCCAACCGCGACAGTTCCTTTGAAAAGTTTTGTCTTGAAAGTTGGCATCTTGATAATGTCAACTGTCCGGTCCCCGTGTACTAGCGCGCAAACTGGACGACCGCCACGTACTCTCACAAGGGCGAGGAGGACGTACACCCCCTTGCGAAACTCGGTCATGGTATACGCGTCGTTTCCGAGTTCCGCCACGAGTTCTTTGGTCGACGTCACAAAGTGGATGTACGGTCTTGGAACGTCCCAGGTACAGCACGCGCCGTTGACGGCTTTTAAGACGTCGCTTGCCTCTCGAGGATTCGCACGTCGGCTTGACCATCCCCTCGAGACGCCAGGGATTTCTCCCTCCTCCATCGCCATTGCGGTTATTCAAACGTTTGCAAAAAAAAATCGTTCCCTGTACGAACGAGGTTCGTTCTCCAGACCAAAATCAAAACGATCGCTGTGTATTAAAGTTCAGAGTGATGAGCCTCATCGAGAGGTCTCTGTTCCGTTTTTACGAGAACGACCAGAACTTCAACACGCTTTATGACCTTCGAGGCGATGTCACAAACTCGAAACCGGCCTCGAATGCCCTTTCTCTGAGGGTTCTGGAGTGGCTAGTCACGAACTTTGCCAGGACGCATCAGGTGGAATGCATCACACCGGGAAGGGGGGTGTGACATTTTGTGATATTTTGTGACATATCACGTGACATTTTGTGATGTGGATGTGACAAAATGTGACATTTTGTGATTTTTTGTGACAAAAGTGTGATATTCTGTGACATTTCGTGACAAATCATGTGATAAAACCAGCATATTCTGTGATTATCTTTGTGACAAAAACAAGGAAATTATCACAAAATATCAATGTCACGACTTGATAAAACGCACTGACAAAATCCGTGACATTATCACTGATATATCACGAAAAAAGGGTGACAAATCCGTGACATTATCACGAAAAAAAGGGTGACAAATCCGTGACATTATCACGAAAAAAGGGTGACAAATCCGTGACATTATCACTGATATATCAGGAAAAAAAGGGTGACGAAATCCGTGACATTGTCACTGATATATCAGGAAAAAAAGGGTGACAAAGCCGTGACAATGTCACTGATAAATCTAGGGAGAAAACAGTGACATAAAACCACGGGCGATCATGACATATCACACAGATATATCAGAACACATTCCAAAGCAAAACGGATGAAAAGCACAGCTCGCGATTTCTTTATTACAAATATAAAGATAAATGTAACAGATCTTCATTCTTCATTCTTGATTCTTCATTCTTCAACAGTGATTATCGATCAGTGACAATTTGCAAACGCCGGCTTGGCGCTTGTCGTTGCGTGACAGAAATCTCAGAATGTTCCTGGAATGCATTAAAAAACGCACATGCGCAAGAAACATTAACGGATGGTTGTGTCAGTTGTCTCATCTGCCACCGCACCCTAGAAAACCAATTCATGAACAAGAAAGCGCTCGATATAGATCAAGAAAACAAAAACAAACCTGCACAGTCATGGCGCCTAGATGACGATGTTAAGTGGACGACGACGAGGAGGCCGGCACCTTGTCTCCCTGTGAGCAGAAAAAAAAAGGCAAGTTTGAACACTCAAGATTTGTCATAGCCTTTCACAGCCTCGATCAATAGAAATGCACATCAAAATCAATGTGTTGCCTAGAACATCCTTGAATGGGTTTCAAGAACAGCAAGGCGGCCTCTCCCCGCCCGCAAACTCATAATCCCAGTGTTTACAACCCCCTCATGAGGGGGTTGTAAAATTGCAATCAGTCATTAAAAAAAAAAAAAAAAATCCCAGTTTCACACACTGCCACTCATAAATAATCCCAGTTTCTGACAGCCCCCGCTCAGCCCACTCATGAACAACCCAGTTTAGACCCCCCCCACTCATACACTATCCCAGTTTCCCACAGCCCCCACTCAGCCCACTCTGACATTAACCACCCCAGTTTAGACACCCCCTCTCATGAATAAGCCCAGTTTCCCACAGTCACCTGAGAAACCGCGCAACCTGGGGTCAGTCAGGTCAGTCACAGCCGGTGCGGCGCTAGATTACAATACCGGTCCGATGTAGTGTAGTGGGTGGGTGGGTGGGTGGGTGGGGGAAGGGGGGGGGGTGGTTCCCCCCTCCTTTGGCGGGTGTCAAGGGGGACATTGGTAGGGGTTGATGATTTAGTAGTTGTGGAACGCAGTTGTAAATGTGGGTAGCTCGTGCGTAGGTCACAGGTTCGTGTGAGGGGTGGGGATGCTTGGGTTGCCGTGGTGGCTTGCCTATGGTACGTAGGTGCCTGAATACAGTGGTGGGCAGGTGCACTTCGTGCACCCAGAGCAGGTGGCAGTTTACATTCCCCCACCTGCAAGAAGTAGCCAAGAGTGTATTAAAGGCCATATGCCCCTTCTCAGGGCTATGTGCTACATATACTCCCAACGGAGTTATGTTCCTAATTAATTAATTAATTAATGGTACGTAGGCGGGCTTGGCGATGGTCTATGCAGCAGGGTCAGTTATGGTTGAGTGGACAAGGGGTTGGTTGCCCCGGAGGCCGGGGTGGGGGGGTTGGTTATGGTTCATGTGGATGGTGGGTGGAGTCATCGTATATTAGGGCAGCGGGGGTGGGGTCACTGGGCGGGGTGCAGTGGTGTAGGGGAACCTCGTTGTGGGGCGGGTGGTTGGTTTAGTGGATGGTTTGCGATGTTGGTGTGGAATGTGGTGGAGGTAATACGGAAGGGTGGTAGTCACATAGGTTGGCTAGGGGGACTCAAGGTGGATGGTCGGTGGGTCAGCGTATGGTTTGGGGAGGAGGGCAGTGTATGGTTTGGGGAGGAGGGCGGTGTTACGGTGTTGTGGGGACCTCAGGGTGGGGGCGAGTGGTCCGTAGTCAGGGGGGGATGGATAGCGGCATGTGGATGTCCGTAATGTATCTTTGTGGGTGGGGTGGGTATGGAACAGGCAGGGGAGTCGGGCGAGTGGGATTAGCAGGGTGGAGGGTGCTGGCATTGTGGCGGGATGGTTGGAGGCACATGGACACACATAATGGCAAGAGTAACTGCATGCATAGCAACATGGGACCAGCTGTTCCGAGAACATCTGAAACCCTCACCATGCAACAACCAACAGCAACCAGCAACTGCCAACAGTGACAACGTTCGCAAGATGTGACGCCAAGGCCATTGGAGATCCTGATGTAATTTCGGGGGGTTCCTAGTCCTGCCGTGTACTTAACTTAATTCAGGGCCGCACACTTCGTGTGTGCAGTGTGCAGCAAGGGCTCATGGCCGGTATGGTGGTAGCCGGTAGGTGAAGACCTTGCTGCGAATCGAGGGCGTGATATTGCATGGGAAAAATGATGCCGAGAGTCTCAGGGCGTCTCGCGTGGTGACAGCTGCAGCGTGTGGCCGAGGAGCTCGAGATGCAGGTCTCGTCGGTACATGTGGGCCACTGGAGAGGGCGCCAATGTGATGGAGGCCTTTCCATCGTGCCAGTTGGACATCACTCAACAGCCAAAGGGGCGGCTGCATTGGCGGTGGGGCTAGAATTCTGGTAACTGCACAGAATTGACCCAAGAAAGCTCGAATCGCGGGCATGGGCAGCAAGGTAAAAGAGGGAAACATTGCGCCAGCGGTTGAGGAAAGATGGCCTGTTTACAGTGCTGGGCCTCAGAAGGAGTCGAGGCGTCGGCTCAGTTGGCAGGGCGACGATAAGTCTGTCAAAGCTGCGCATGGGTGGCGCAATGAGAGCTCATTAGGAAGGTCTCGCGCAGGAGGTTTCGATAGGCTAAAATTTTTTCTCAGTCCTCGAAGATTAGGCGGGTGAAAATCGTAAATCGCCATTGCCGCCATTTAAAAA